>QUZG01000027.1:0-392632 GCA_003693545.1 Pseudonectria buxi
CAACAGGACCAAACCAGGAGTACAGACGAAAAAGAGGAAGAGAGAGAGGGGGACGGGCTAGGATAAGGGCTAGGATAACTATAAGTATTATAATAGCGATAGTAATATCTTTAGTATTATTATAAGTATATACTAAAGCCTATAGCCTAGCTTAATATTATATAAGCGGCTTATAGCTACTAAATTAGTATAATATATAGTTATATATACAAGGCTACTAGTTATTTTAACTAGTAGTTTAGATTTAGTAAGAATAATTAATAGAAAATACTAAAAAACTAGCAATCTTTACTATATTTAGGTAAGTATAATACCCTTACTAGCTCGGTATATTAAAGATAGGGGTTTTTCGACCTTATATATTATAGGTTAAGTAATCCTAAATCTATATACGATTACGGTAACGAAAGTAGACTAGCTAACCAAAACGGTAGGTTTATATAAAAAAAAGTATCTTTCGGTCAAAATGACCGGCCTTCCGTATCCTACTATAAAGTAGGCTTGACATTACGGCCTCAGGACATCGATACGTATGCCTACAACGGCTGAGACGTGAGGACGGGAAACTTCGTTAACGATGTCGATCCGAAACTGTCTTGCTCCCTTGGAAGCATGGGTTCCGCTGGTGCAGCTTGGAATTGCGCAAGTCCACCATGTACGATATGTAGACTTGCACCATGCGTTAACGGTCCAGGACCCACGAATTGGCACATTGAGAGTAACCGCGGCGCTTGTTAGAACCAACATCTTTGATAACCGCCTCTATAAAGGCTGGAACCGTCGGCCAGGGACTTGACACCGGGCAGCTCAGTGGCTAAGCAAAGGTTGGTTTGAGCAGACAATGGACCGTCGTCAAATTGTGGTTCGGTTATGAGTAAGAAGAAGACAGGACGGCAGCTGTCGATAGGCAAAGACCAGCCACACTCACCAGCCACTCACCGACCGCCCTAAGTTCTTATCGCCCTATCATGTGGCGAAGATGACAACGTTCGACATCAATCTCAAAACCATCATCAATAATCGGTGTTTGAACCAGCTGCTAGCAACGTGCCCCGGTGTCTAGAGCCCGCGAACATACGCCTTGCGCCTTGCAATCGCGCGGCATACACAGAGACGCCGGTTCGTCTCGTTCCTCATGCATCTCACGTCTCTGCGTTGCGTCTCCATCTCCGTCTCCGTCTCCGTCTTCGTCTTCGTCCCCGTCTCCATCATTCTCTCCAAATGACACTCGGCAGCTTCCCTACCACCGTAGCGCGTTGGCCCGTCTATCTCTCGGGTTTCATCTCTATGAACCAACGAACATAATGTTCCCAAGTGCTCGCGTGGTGCTCGTATGCGCTTTGCTGCCATGGGCGATCCTTGCGATGCGGCAAGATCGCCTTGCCCGGCTGCGCCAAGAAACAGTCGACATGTTCTACCATGGGTATAGCAACTATATGAACCTCGCGTTCCCAGATGATGAGGTGCGCCACAAATACGGCTGGTGTTGTTTCAACGATTGATGGCTGATGGGTTCATTATTCATCCGATAGTTACGGCCCTTGAACTGCACCCCTCTGACGCGAGATCGAAACGATCCCAACAACCTCGGACTGAACGATGCGTTGGGAAACTACTCTCTCACCCTCATCGATACGCTCTCGACCTTGGCCGTGTTTGCTGGCGGTCCACCCGATGGGACAAGCACCGGGCCACAAGCCCTCAGCGACTTTCAGGATGGTGTAGCAGAGTTTGTGCGATACTACGGAGACGGTCGACAAGGACCCTCTGGCCAGGGAATCAAGGCGGTCGGCTTTGACCTTGATAGCAAAGTCCAGGTCTTTGAAACTGTGATTCGCGGTGTTGGTGGACTCCTGAGCGCACACCTATTCGCCATCGGTGAGCTACCAATGACTGGATACGACGTAAAGTCTCCCGTTCATCATCCGGATGGCGACCCATTAGAGGCTCCGCCAATCTCATGGTCGAACGGCTTCAGATATGATGGGCAACTACTCAGACTGGCGTTGGATCTTGGCCAGAGGCTCCTGCCGGCCTTTTATACCGACACTGGGATCCCTTATCCCCGAGTCAACCTCCGCCACGGCATCCCATTCTACCTCAACTCACCCCTCAACCGTGTCCCGGGCGCGGAGCAGAGCGAGACCAACCAGGAGATTACTGAGACTTGCAGTGCCGGTGCCGCAAGTCTTACTCTCGAGTTTACCGTCCTTAGCCGCCTAACCGGAGACTCGCGGTTCGAACAACTGGCCAAGAGGGCCTTCTGGGAAGTATGGGCCAGACGGAGTGAAATTGGCTTGATAGGCAACGGCATCGATGCAGAGGGTGGCTTCTGGATCGGCCCACACTCGGGCATAGGTGCTGGCATGGACAGCTTCTTCGAGTACGCGCTCAAAAGCCACATCCTGCTCTCTGGACATGGCTCGCCCAATGTGTCGGCCTCACGGAGCACGAGCAGCACAAAGTGGATGGATCCCAACTCTATCCATCCCCCTCTTCCCACAGCCCTTCACTCTTCCGATGCGTTCCTAGAGGCATGGCACCAAGCCCACGCATCCGTCAAGCGATACCTGTATACAGACAGGAGCCACTACCCATACTACTCCAATGGGCATAGAGCCACGGGCCAGCCGTACACGATGTGGATCGACAGTCTAGGGGCATTCTATCCGGGCCTCCTGGCGCTGGCCGGAGAACTAGACGAGGCCATTGAGGCAAATCTCGTCTATACGGCATTGTGGACGCGCTATTCCGCATTGCCGGAGCGATGGTCAGTCCGCGAAAACAGCGTCGAGTCTGGCATCGGTTGGTGGCCAGGCAGGCCCGAATTCATCGAGTCGACATACCACCTCTATCGCTCCACAAGCGATCCCTGGTATCTCTACGTGGGGGAGATGGTCCTCAGGGATATCAAGAGACGCTGCTACACGCCATGTGGATGGGCAGGGCTGCAGGATGTCCGTACAGGGGAAAGGGCAGATCGCATGGAGAGTTTCTTCCTCGGTGAGACTACCAAGTACATGTATCTCCTCTTCGACCCGGATCATGCCCTGAACAAGCTCGACGCGGCCTACGTCTTCTCCACGGAAGGACACCCCCTCATCATACCCAAATGGACTAGGCGGAACCCATCACCTTCACGCTCAACACCAGAACCTCATGTCGACGTATTCAGGTATTACGACGAGAGCTTCACCAATACGTGCCCCGTATTCCCGAAAGCGGATCCCATGGCCGGATCAGCCACTGCCGCCAGAGGGGATTTATTCCATGCCTCACGCTTCATTGACCTGCACAACACTCCCAACATCCACGGCCCTGTCGAGGCGTTCGAGGTAGATGATAAGGTCAATGGCCGCGTGACCCGATACAGGGCCACAACCAACCATACCCTCTTCCCATGGACGTTGCCTCCGACCATGCTCCCCAGGAATGGCACCTGCGCAGTACCCCCCGAGCGCATCGTCGCCTGGATCGAATTCCCCGCCAGCGATGCCGCCAGCTCCCTCATCGCGCGCTTTGGCACCACCCTGACATGGCACACCCACAGCGGGCCGACGATTCAGAATCTCGAAGGCATGCGGCTCCAGCTCGAGCAACAGAAACGCTCAGAGACTGACCAGCCTGGATGGAGGATCACGCACGTGGGCGGCACGCAGCTAGGCCGGCACGAGACGGTCTTCTTCCATGCCGAGCATATCCGCCATCTCAAGGACGAGGCCTTTACCTGCATGCGCCGCAAGGACCTCGTCGAAATCGAGGTGCTCGCCAGCCTGCCCCCAGAGCGCAACGTCAGCTCGGGGGGGCAAGCAGCTGCCGGCGCCAGCGGGGCCGCCCAGTTTCCCTCAAAGCCGAGCGCGCCCCCTCCCATCCCGTCGGAATCTCTCTTCAGATCGCTGCTCCGCGCCGTCACGTCCGTCTTCGAGCCAACCTTTACGACGCTCCCAGACGCCGACGCCGACGTCGCCGCGCCAGTCATCCACCACTGGCAAGCCTACTCGGCCACAGGCGCAGGCGCGTTCCCGCTTCCCGCAGTCCCCGACACCCCTGTGCTTGGGTCTCCGTCGTACAAGCCGCGGGACCCCCTTTCCGGGTTTCCCTGGACCTCCATCTTCGTCGCCGGCCTCGCCTGCGACGAGCCACTCCCCGACTCTGCCGCCCGCGAGCACCAAGTCATTGTCCTACGCCGGGGCGGGTGCTCCTTTAGCCACAAGCTCTCACGCATACCGACTTTTACCCCAGGCCCAGAGTCTCTCCAGCTTGTCATTGTTGTAGACGAGCACGACGAGGATGACGGGGATGACCAGGGCCAAGGTGATGCCCTCGTGCGTCCCCTCCTCGATTCTTTCCAAACGACCCCCAAGGGCATGAAGCGCCTCAACAGCGTGCCAATGGTGCTGATGCGTGCGGGCATGGGCTCCCATGAGCGGTTTCGCGAGGCCAGGGCAGTCGGGATGCGTAGGAAATATTGGGTAGAGAGCCAAGGTCTGCGTATTGATAACGCCGTTGTTTTATAACGCCTATTTATAAATGTCCATATTGTCGATGCCGAGTCCATCTAGTAGGTGGACTGGCCGTAAAATAAGAATTTTCCTGTATCCGAGTTTACATTCTACTGGCCTCAGTTCAACGAGTATCAGCATACTGGTCGCTACGAGGCGGGAAGCTGGAGCCAGCCTTGTGCGGCACAACCACAGGCATTTACGAGGCAACTGAAGAAGATCAAATATCCACCCTCAATTTTCAGACATTATGGGGCTCGATAAGACACGTCCGGGAACGAGCTTTGGGTCAGCACTATAAGGTATCCATCAAGTCCAAGACAAGTGAAACCGGACAATCGAACGAGATTATTCGCAAGATGAACCCTCCATCTATAGTTGTACGTAACACCGGAAAACTTTTTGCTCTTCATTTCTTTCAAACCAGCCCAAGGGGAGAAACGCCAATCGGCGCAAAGGTAGATAGATGGACAAAAAGCTTTCCACAGGAGTTCTCCAGTCAAGCGGGGACAAGGAAAAAAAAAATGGCCAAAAAAAAAAAGCCACATTAAAACGACGTTCGAGGTCTAACAATATCTCTGCGCCAGTATTTCAAAGATGCAGAAAGGGTTGATCAAAACGGGTCTATTGGCCTCTAGTCGAGGAGTGTTGAACGTCGGGTCGGGGGGTTTTGCGAGAGCGTATGCCATCTAAGCGTCTTCGAGGAGGATCGTGGTAGGAGCCGCACCGAGCTTGCCGCGTCCATCGAGACCGGGAATCTCAAGGATGAAAAGGTGACCAATGACCTCGCCCTTGAGCTTGTGCACAAGTTCGGCCGCAGCCTTGGCAGAACCGCCTGCGGAGGTAAAGACGTCAGTCGAGGCCCTGGATACGCTATTTCGACATGTGATTGATCGAGAGCCGACTTACCGGTAGCAATAATGTCATCGACAATCAGGACCTTCTGGCCCTCACGAACAGCATCGTTCTGCATCTGGAAGAAATCCTTGCCGTACTCCTTGACATACTCGGCGGTGGTGCAAGGGCCCGGCAGCTTGCCCTGCTTGCGGACAGCGGCGAAAGAGACGCCGAGACGGAGAGCGAGGCCAGGGCCAAAGAGGAAACCACGGGCGTCGAGGCCGACAATGACGTCGGGCTTGACGGGGAAGGCCTGGGCGATTTGCAGCTCAAGAGCGTTGACGAGAGTTGCGTGGGCGGCGGGGTCGGCGAAGAGGGGCATAATATCGACAAAGTTGATGCCGGGGATGGGGAAGTCGGGGAAGCTGCGCAAAGACTTGCGCAGGCTTATCTTTGCACTGGCGAGTTCGGTGGTGGCGGAGGAGGCGGCGGTGGGCTGTCGTCCCGAGGCATCTTGGCTGGTGATGGTAGGGTTGTCGTTGGCGGACATGATGAAGAAGAGGAAGGAGGAAGGAGGGGAAAAGAGAAGGGGGGGAGAAGAGGGAGAAAAAGGGAAGGAGGGATGGAGGGAGGGTGCAGGTGCGAGCGAGGGTAGGAGCGAGGGAGAGAAGAGAGGAGGGAAAGGGTGAGCGTAGGCCAGGGACCAGGAGGAGGTGGGAGTGGTTTTGGTGGTCGAGCGAGGGCCGTGGCCGTAGGCGTGGCCCCGTGCTAGACCCGGTGGGCGGGCCGGCCACGATGGGGTTGGGAAAGAACAGGGCCAGATCAAGGTACCAAGGCGTAGCTGCCTACCCGTCCTTGCCCGTCGGCGCTGCCAGAGCTACTTTGGACTACTCGTATTGGGTTCCCAGCGTGAGGGAGACGGTTTATTATCTTTGTACCCAACGTGGGCGGGTACTTTAGGTATTGGTCAGTAGGGCAAGTAAGAAGGTGGTATCTAATACCGCAGGTAGGTGACAAGGTGGCAGGCAGGTATCTAATTCAGGCAAGGTACGAAGAAGGCAGTGGCACAGGCAGCAAGGAGGGCGTAATCACAGCGGCACCTAAAGAGGCAAGAGAAGGGGGTGTGTAAACGGCGCGCGATGCATGGGAAGCTGTCATCTCAGTCAGAGCAGGAGCGACCGCGACGGCCAGAAGCACGCCAAATGTGGTGCAGGTGCGGGTTGCGGGTGCAGGTGCGGATGCGGATGCGGTGCAGCAAGCAGCAGCAAGCAGCATTTTTAGGTGTCCTGGCCATGAGGTGGGTGTGGTGGGGGAACGGGCAGGTGCGATTGATCGATTGCTTGATTGATTGATTGATTGATTGATTGATTGACGACAGACACAGCAGGAGGGGGAGGGGGAGGGGAAAAAGGGAGGGGGAGGGGCAGAGGAGGGGAGGGGAGGGATATGATATGGGATGGATACGTACCCCGGTATGGAAACGAGAACGGAGATGGAGACAAAACAGCCCAGGGCAAGCAAGAACAAGGGAAAGAAGAGGAAGAGAGAATTCATTTAGGAACCTTGGCAGGTAGGTCGCGATCTGGCCGGTGCCAGCCGTAGTACATGGTAGCAAATAGCAACGAGTCCCAGCCAAGATGAAGGCGCAAAACACCATCCTGGATAGCGTATCCTCAGCAGCGGAGGAGTGCCCAATCGAGGCTCTCGGCATATCCTTGGCTGGGAACGGATGCAAGGCAACTCACTCGTAAACAAGGCAGCCCCTTGGCATTCCTTGCACTTACAGCATGATATGTCTCCGTCAAAGTATCCTGGTACCTGGCGATCCCAGAACTGGCGGGTGTGGGTGCTGTCATGGCAAGCATGGCTGCTTGGCCTGGGCTTGCTTGGTGGTCCCTCGGACACGAAGGGACAGGCACAGGTGTCGGTGAGCAAGCATACTTGGATAGTATACCACCACACAAGACGCAATTCACACACACACACGCATACGCATACGCACACAGATACACTTGCGGTACACACACGCGCGCACGCCGCAACGCAGTCATCAAACAAACGTCAGGGCGTCGTTGACCGGTTGGCACAGGCGAGAGAGACGGCCTTGATAAGGGTGTTGTAGCACCAGGTAGGGTTGTGCCGTGCTGGTCGGACAAGACAGAGGTACCTAATCTACTTGTGGACGAAGGCCGAGCATGGAGCAAGGGGAATGGAGCACTGGAGCAAAAGCCCGTTTCGTGGTTCCTATCGGTTCAGTTGTCGCATTCACGCACCCCATGCGAGAGCGTGGCCGAGGTTGGTAAGACTGCGTCGCGATGTGAAACTCGGCGCCACCAGACATCAATCAGCACCCGCCAGTCGAAGGCCAATTACTCACCCGTCTTTGGTAGACTGGTGAATGACTGTGCATACATAGGTACTATGTATGTACAGAGTAGGTCGTAAAGGCGAGATGAAGCCGAGTTGCGATGAATGTTTAGGTTGGGTTGCAAGGCGGCTCCACCATGCCGACATGCAGCTGGCACCATGAAATATGGGTCGCGGGATACGCGTCAGTCAGTGGGTTGAGTTGGAGTTTTCCCCTTTCCTTTGCTTTGCTTTGAGTCGCTGGTTTCTACTCGACTGGCGATATGAGATGGACATTTCACCGTCGAAGTAGTATTTGTCTGATGCTGGCTGATGAGTCTCTAGGTTTAGCCGCCCCGCCAACGGCCCTCGTCCTCAGCGTGCGCCCAGGCTATTCAATGATTGATGGGCAGGGTCCACGGGCCATGAATAGTTGATTAGTGCTTCTGCAGACGACGGGGGCATGGGATGGCTCAATTTGCTAGCATGAGATGCCGCCAGCCTCGAAGCCTTTCCTTGCTGCACCTGACGGCCTGTCCCAGTGAGAGTGACTAGATGGGATGGGATGGAATGGAATGGACTCGCCACGGAAGAGTTCAACATATTTATCCAGTACAAGCAAGGCCATGATCCGCCAGCGAGTACACTCTCTCATCATCCACTTTTCCATCTATCTACATACATTCTGGGGGCCTCTGCACATCCACTGCATCGCAACATCGGATACAGACTCATCCTCGTCCTTGTCCTCGTCCTCGTCCTCGTCCTCGTCCTCTAGCAGCAGCGGCTTGCGTGTGCCAGCCATCGTCTCCCATCCACGTTACACAGGCGTTGCTAGTCCTGGCTCCTGACCGCTCATCCCCAAGAGGCCGCCCACGCTCTCTGTTCAAGAGCCGATTGCATCATGGACGTGAGCAGCCATCTACAAGTGTCCAATGCCAAATCTCTACTTGCATGGTACAAGGACGCACGGTTGGTTTCTCGCGTGGCGCTGTCTCGGAGCAACCCTCGCAGAAAACATGGCGATTGATTCTGGCGGTGCATGGCTAGCTGGGGTAGTCTTGCATGTAAGTGCACCGGTTCTGCATGCGTATGACTCTCCATCTCTCCAGTCTTTTGCTCTCGTTCCTTTGTGTTTCTAGCTTGTTGCTTTTCTCCTTTATTTTAATTTTTTATTTCTATTTTTATTTTTACGCTCATTATTATTTCTACACCACTTACCATGTCTTCTCCCGCGACTGTCGACTCAACGGTGGTTCTGCAACAACCAATGAGTAATAATTACAGCTGTCCAACCGTCGACTCGCCAATAAACGTAGGGGGGCATTGTATTGACATGTACATGTCTGTCACAGAGCAAAAATGCCTTTACTACCTACCTAGGTAGGTAGTTGAAGCATCACCCTCAACCCAGTCCTATGGTATTGTCATCTTCTCCCCCAAACATAGACCATCTCGTTCATCCATCATACTTGGCACCCTGCCCATCACTTTGGGCTGAGCGCTTTGAGTTGAGTCTCGCAGACAGCCCTCTTCCCAAACAGGCTTCATTGTGACTGTGTAGGATAGGTGCACGTGCAGCGCTCCCCGTGTGTGTGTGCTCCGAGTACGCATGGTGCCAACAACTCGCAGTCACCATCGCCTCTTGATTCACCGCTGTTTTGTCAAACTCAAAGGGAGAATGGGAAGGGGTAAAAAAAGGACACGAGCCGTTGTCGGCTCTCCTCGAGGCTTGCATTAGCTCTCCTCGCGTCTCCAAGTGGCGTTCTCGTCCGTCTCACCGTTGGAGCATCCGTGTTGACATGCTTTGGATTGGCATGCTACGGGCTTGACCAACCGGCTTCGACAATTGCGCTCGTAGACCCAGCCCGTGTATGACATTCATCACTCTTGTGGTCCCGCTGCAGCACAACGGATGGGGAGGGGATCCCCGTTCGACCACGACCCTGCAGAATGCAGATGCCCAGGCCCATCTGCTTTGATTGACCGATGGCCGACGTCTGCAACAAGCTTTGCCAGGCCTCTATGCTAGCCAACTTGATCTAGATGGCCCATGGAGGTAGTTGGACAGGCTGCCATGAATGTCTGGCGGCATTTCAAGACGGCTGCCGAGGAAACGGTATATCGCAACCATCTATTTCAAGCCACTAAACGAAACTAGGTGTCTACTAATGCCGTCAGGAAACAAATAAAACCAGCAAACAACAACGCCTGCAGAAGCAAGACTGTCTAAAGGGGGTATCGGTCTGCCTGTCATCTAAAGAAAAATGACGGGATGCACGCATCTATCCATCCCACCATTACCATTACGTATCAAAGAATGAGACGACGAAACAAGGATGACAAGGAGAAAACAAGAAAAATCATGAAAGTGAGGTTGAGAGCGCGAGAGCCAATGTGATGGTGAGCCCCCCCGCTCCGGCCGGCAAGATCCTGGATGCTCCGTCTCAGAAGCTCCCCCCGTTCGGGACCACGGTTCTATCACGGCCGGGCTGTTTCCGGGGCTCTGGCCTCGGAGCGGTATTCGTAGCCTGTCCGTCTATCGCGAACAAAGCAGCAATGGAATTAGGTCGAGCGCGTAGCCTCAAGGGCAGCGCGGCCATGTCGGGCCACTCTATCGAAAATGCAATCGGATAATGGAAAAGATCATGTTCTGGAGCACGTGAAGCATGACGACGACACAGGTGGGCAACAGCTCCGGCCAGACGGCCAAGTCCAGCTTGCCTTCGAGCCCAACGTCGACGTGGAAGAAGAAGCGGATGAGGATGCGGACGGCGAGGCTGGCGACGAGCTCGCAACCCCACGTCACCATGGAAGCGGTAAAGGTGACGTTGAAATCGTACGGCTCGCTCTCGTCGTCAAACGCAAAGTAGGGGTAAATGTCCTTGTTGGCGCCAAAGTGCAGCACCAGGATGCTGCCGAGAAAGGTGGCCATGGAGACGTTTTCGGCGAGGAAGCGGATAAAGACGTTGCGCGTCTGGAGCTTCTGGTACGAGCCGTAGCTCTGCGCGTTGAAGCCCAAGACTGTAAAGATCTTGTGGACAACACGCGTCATCATGATGGGGGTGAGGACGACCAGGCTTGTGGAAGAGAGGATCTGGAGGATGATGAACTGGGAGGGCGAGCGTAGTCGGGCGTACAGAGCGCGGACGTAGGTTTGATACGTGAGCATAAAGTAGCTGAGCATCCAACTTGTCAGTTTTGAGTCCAAAGATGAATAGTTCTAGAGTTGGTAAGAGGAGCGGGCTTACAGCTTAAAGACCCAACTCAGGGGGTAGCTCCCAACGCGCTCGCCTTCACGAATGCCCAGGACCCAGCCCGTCAGAGCATCGAGCAGATGGACCGTCACGACCCAGCCATAGACGTACGCGACCGTCTCCAAGTTGTCGTGGGGTAGCGTGCGCAGGTAGATTTCGGCATAGGCCTCTCCAATGACATAGGCCATCAGGCCTATGTACAGGGCGACGCAGAACCAGAGGAAGCGCACGAAGCTGGCGGGCAGCCAGCGACGGCGCATAGCGACACCCCGAGGGCGCGGGTCGCCGCCGACGTGAAGCTGGTCGGGGTCAAAGAGATCGCTCGAGACGTTGCGCCTGCGACGATCGCGACCCGAGATGGAGTCTGGCTCGCCGGTCCACCAAGACGAGGTGAAGATGCGCTGCGTCTCGGAGAGGGAGTGTCGGAGGCCGACGTGGCGCTCGTTGGTGGTGAGAATGGAGAAGGCGATGGCGACGGGCATGGCCATGACGATAAAGGTCCATGTGATCCAGGCGGTGTTGTGGACCGTCAGAAAGCGCGTGGTTGGCGAGAGGTAGATGGGCACGGGGACGGCGATGGAGAGGATGGCGATGAGGCTGATGGTCAGGGGGAAGCCGAGAGACTTGGGCCACCAGTTGAGACTGTAGAGATTGAAGACCTTTGTGATCCAGATGAGAGCCGTGAGGTTGTAGAAGCCATAGTAGACAAAGAGGAAGAACCAGAAGTTGACCTGGACGCGGGCGGCACCGTGGCCGGGTGCTTCGCCATCCCCTTCGTGATGATGGCGGGGAAGCTTATACTGCGGGAAGGGCAGCGAGCACCAACCGACAGCCTACATGGCATGGGCCGGTCAGCATGGATGATACGTGGCATTTCCATTGCGCCCCTAGACGGCGACAGAGAGAACATACCAAGGCGGCCGGCAGCAGCACGAGGAAGCCATATCGCGTGTACCATGTGTCGACGACCCTCTTGACGGCCGACTGCCTGGGCGCAACCCACAAGTCCACCACCCACCTCTGCCAGGCGCGCTCCCACCGCGACGAGTCGTCATCCAAGTCGCCCTCACTGCTCGTCGAGCTCTGCGCATCCAGATCCGGCGCCGGCAGCGTGGTACCGTACCGGCCGCCAACGTGGACGCTCCCGCGGCCGTCACCGATGGCGGCCGCCAACAGTCCGAGCTGGCTGCGCTGGCGGCGAGGGCCGTCGGTTCGCGGGGGCACGGCGCGGAAGCGGCCCAGCAGCGGGGACGAGTCGTTGGGACGGGCGCCAGACTCGGTGCCCTGCGTAAACTGGAAGAAGGACGGCATGAGAGGGGGGGGGGAGATCGAGTGTCGCGGTCGAGTCGATAAGGAGATGGTGATGGACGGGCAGTGAGTGCGCAGTCGTGGTATGCGGATGCGACTGGTGACGCTACATCGGTCAATGCTGGAGAGTTGTGATAGCTAGTCGGAGTGGCGCTTGGAACTATTCGGGCTGGATCTCATATGAGAGAGGGAGAGAAACGGCTCGTGTTGATGTTGATGTTGGTGTTGGTGTTGGAGTTGGAATTGCTTTTAGAGGTGCGGGACGGCTCGCAGACGCCCCTGGCCACCCAAGTCCCAACTTCCAGGGTCCTCCCAGATCCCAGCGGCCCAGCACTTATCCTAGCCTAAGCAGCCAGACACAGCTGCAACAATGTTGTTATGGGCTGCATGAACTCTGTAGGAGCTAGAGTTGGGCCTAGCGGGTTTCAGGCGGCTGAGGCGCCAAAGTCCCGCCACCATACAAGACGTCGGATCGAGTGGCTTGGGTTGCGATTCCAATTATTGCATGATATTGCTGTACAAAGCACCAAGCTCGTAGTCAAATCGATATAGGTACATATATACATGGAGAAATCCGTCGTTACCTCTCCTGGACGAAGTGCTCTCTCATCCATCCGATCCATGGCGCACCCGACTTCATTCCGACTCGATTGACGGGCCGTCGTCTTCTCCTACTTCCACCGCGTCCCCCATCACACTCTCAGTAAATGCCACCGTCTTGGCCGACGACGACTTGCCTGCCGGCTCCAGGATATCTCCGCTCCATGGCTTGCACTCCTTGACGAGCCCGCCACACCGGAGACACGTCCAGCCCTCCCCCTCTTCCCGCTCCAGGCGCGTGGCTAGGCAGACAAAGCAATAGACGCAACCACAGGGGCTCGTCTCGTAAGGGTTGGTGATGTCGGTCTGGGCAGAGCCGATGATGCCGCTAGAAGCCGCGGCCGCCATGATTTCCGTCTCGTTCGTCGCATTGTCGTTCTGGTCCTGGTAACAGATGGCGCATGTCCTCTCCGGGAGGAAGGCGTATTCTCCATTCGGAGCACCACCATCCTCAGCCTTGGCGCTCATGACCTCCTTGGTCTTGCGCCACGTTCGGCTCAGCCATCGTTTCCATCGATGGATGCCAATCAGGGGCAGTACAAAGAGCAAGAATTCGGTAAAGGCATGCCACACCAGCTGGCGGTTTAGATATTCGAGTGAGACCTCCATGCTCACTTGGCTTGTCGGGGACGTCAGTCGCATCTTCAGGAGGCGATCCAAAAGAGTGCGGTAGCGCCCCTGAAGGAGAAAGACTAGAAACGAGACGCACGCCGCAGCAGAGTGGGCCGTTGACAGCGCCGACGTCAGTCGTGATAGACGTCGTAGACGCGGGTTCGGTTCCGGGTACCCATCGTCATGCTCCAGAAGCCAATCCTCCCACCTTGTCCATCCGTAGTTGCCAAAGACTGTCACTAGGCCATAGACTGCCTTTTGCCATTTAGAGGGCGGTACCGGCATGTGGCCATCCCTCCTGGCATCGGTGTATTTGAGGTTCTGCAGTGCAGCACCATACGTCGCGTCGTGGTCCCAAATGGTGAGTTTGAACAGTACGGCCCTCAAGGCCAACAAGATTTCGGGCGACCAGTCCTCGTGGAGATGTCCGCCGCCAAGATACCTAAGCGCGTCGGAGACTTGGTCCTTGAGAATGCCGAGAAGTTCGCCATCGAGAAGCTCTGCATCGACCTGTCCAACGCGAAAGGCCGGTCGCGTCCCCTCTCTTGTCGAGACGGCATCCCAGGCAGATCCAAGCCGGTTCAGGGGAAAGGGCAGACGTTCGACGTTGGCGCGGGCGCGAGAAGATTCCCGCAGGGTTGTGAGGCGGGCAGCGGCTTCGGCCTCGCGGGCCTGTCGACGAGCTGCGACGCGCCGCTGCGCTTGTACGAAGCTCGATTCGGTCATTGAGTGGGCATCGGACCAGCTGGGCGATGCGTCCGAGGCGTCGCCAGCGAGCTGGAGAGAAGAGAATGGAGAATCCGGGGTTGATGGGGTTGATGAGAGAGGCACATGATGGAGGTGGAGGGGAGTTGCCCTGGGGCCGAGGCTTTGTCAGCCGGGGAACTTGAGCTGACAGGCCAATTGGCGTAGACTGGGGGCCTCGGCCGGCTTGCTTGAGGAGCAGGCATCCACTTTGCTCTCGACTATACCAAACTCGTGGAAATGCCAAAGTAAACAGATCAGGCTTGAACGCGTAAATGGCTGTAGTAACTTAGCTAACTCATGAAAGCATAGTATACTCCCAAATCTTTGATCTACAAGGTGTGCTGGTTGATGGGATGAATACTTTTGCTGGTCAATTACGTCGTGATGTTCGTCCAGGGTAATTGGATGACTCGAATCACAAGTACAGTACCTCAAGTCTGTGGTCAGCCGCCCACTGAAAACCCCACGCTCCAGCGCCCCAACCCTCGCTATGCAGGGGTTGCCCCGCCTGTGGATGCCTTACTAGCATAACAGCCCGGGGAGGTACAGTACTCGTGGCTCATCCACGGAGCCAACCCATCGTCATCGCCTCCAGCATCAACATCCGCCACTCACCACTCGCAACCTACGCGCTTCTCCCTACTTGCTACTCTTACCTTCGCGTCGTTCGAAATATACAAATATTCAAAAATAACTTGTGATTTATTCATGCGCTGGCTTGTTCATGCTTGATGAGTCATAGCGTCGCCAAGTTCACGCACACCGTGAACCCGACTTATCAGCAGTGAGCATCTGGACAGCACATCTACCTACCTACCTATATTGTTCCGCCACTCCTCACCTCTATTCTCATTCTTCCGTCCGACTACGAGTGTCTCGCTCGTCTCTGGCTGTGCGCAACTCTCCAGCAGACGCTGCCATGTCCCGCCGTCGCGAGGTCCCCGTCGAAGGCTCGTGGCGAATGGTGGAAGGCGACCACGATAGCTTCGACACCAGCATTCTCCCCTCGCTTGGCGATTCCCCGCCTTCATCCAGCGGCCTACCTACCCAGCCATTCTCCCAGGACTCTGCAGGCACCGCCGGCCTTAGCTTTGGCTCCGAGGACAGCATCCGCGACTTTGCTGCCCACCCCGACGACGAGCACGTCATCCTGCGCGAGCCCTTCCGCCCAAGCCTGTCCAGCGTGCATACCCAGTCGCAACAGCGTACGCCCGAGCTCGAGCTGCGTATGCCGCGCATGGACCTTGAGGGGAGTGTGAGCACAACGAGAGGGCTGGGCATCTCCATGGAGGATGAGTATGGCGATAGTGGCCGTGGTGGCTTGCGGAGACGACCCAACGCCTCGCTGGAAAGCCCGGCCAAGCGTCATCGAGGCGACCGCAGGCGGCAACAGTACCAGGACGAGCTGCCGGAGCGTCGCAGGGCTATCCAGAACCACTTCACAGAGTCTCTGCCAGGCGCACTTTCTTCGGTCATCTTCTGGGCCCTCGGCGTCATTGGCCTAGCTTTCCGCTATGCCCAGCGGCCCCTCGCCATCCTCCTGGCCATCTACCTCTCCCTCGGTGGTATCATCATTGCCCAGAACATGGCCACCCGCTCCCTCATGGCCTCGCTTTCCCCTTTGTGTCGTCTCCCCGGTGCTTCGCTCTTGAACCTTCCATTCTGCCCGTCTCCAGACGCCATCATGACCCCTGGAGGCGACCCTGTCATTGAATTTGACGATTTGATGGGTGTTCAGTCGCAGTTTGAGCAAGTTCTCGAGAAAAGCGCCGAAGGTGTCTCGTTGCCGTTTGAGATGAAGCGCTCCGAGACGTCGATTCGCGACCTTCGCAGCTTGGTTCGCCACAGCGACCTGCAGGGCCGCGACGAGCTTGTCCTCGAGTTTGACGGTTATGTCGATACGGCACGCCGCGCTGCATCCGACTTGCAAAAGTTCAACACTCACGTTGGCTCCGCAGTCGATGCCGTCATCAGCATCAACCACTGGACTTCACGCTACATTGACACTCTCGCGCCCGAATCATCGGCGGATGATGGGAGCACGGCATCTTCGCTCTTAGCCGACTGGGCTTCGTGGGTTTTCCATCCTTTTCAGCCTACGGAACTCATCTTCAACGAGCGCATCTTACTCGACAAGTACGTCGAGCACACGGCCCTGGTCTCGGATCGCATCGCAGGCCTCATTCTCGAAGCCCAGGCCGTCCTACGCCTCCTCACCAAGGCCGAGGACCACCTCGGTCTCATCTTTGACATTACCGCTCGCTCTTCGGCCACTGTCGCCGCGCGCCGCGACACCGTCCTCTGGACCCTCTGGACCCTAGTTGGAGCCAACTCGGCTCGTCTTCAAGGTCTCTCCAAACAACTCGCCCTCCTCCGCCAGGTCGATCGCCAGCGTTCGTCAGCCATTGCTCAGGTCTCGGCCCTCATACTGGAGCTCGAGGCCATCCAGGCCAACCTTGGCGATTTGCGCGACCGTGTCGCTGCCCCTGGCTTGCTACGCGACCTCCCAGGCCCGACCATTCCCCTGCGAGTGCACATTGAGACCATTGACCGCGGTGTAGAACGTCTCGAGGATGCCAGGAAACGCATCCGGACCGCCGAGGACGACCGTGTCCGCGATGCGCTCGCCAGGGGCGGTGTTCGTGACGAGGAGCGTCTGATTGCTGGCCGCCAGGGCCGTTGACGGCGATGGGTATAGGGTGGACGGCACGTTTCAAGGCGAGCTGCAACAATATAAACGATTTTGAAAGAGGCAGAGGATTAGCGCAGAGGAATCAAGGCTCATTGATTTAGATGCATTTCATGGCCTGCGGCCTGGTGTTTTGGAGTAAATGATACCAAATTTCGGATTGCAATTCAGGCACTGTTTCTCAGTCCTTTGGTTATCGTCAGGGAATAGAGACGGACGGACAGCGTCCGGTAGGACTATTTATACATGTGCAATAGCGATACGGGCAAGACAATACCACTCACGAGTGACGGGACTCCATGATTTGAAATACAGAGGCATACTATACGCGGCGAAACCATTCGCCTCTGTTGATATGCGGGCGCGGGCTTCTTGGCCTGCCAGAAACGGGCCTGCGAGTTCCACGCTCGTACGTGGTTTGGGCCCCAACGATGAAAAGTCCAGTACCCGCTTCATGATATATGCAGACAATGTAAATAATGTCACAATCGTCTATCGTGAGGATGGCTACATCCCCGCCCATCTTGGACCTGACAGCGGTATATTTCCGCGTAAACGAGGTAGATGGCCCCCATACTAGGCAAAGATCCCCCCAAAGGACGCCCCAATAACCATGATATCCAAAAAACAAAATGTCCCATTCAAATCGTGACAAGAATTCGTCAAGAAGGAAGCCCTTGATGGGCCAATGTCGATGCAGACCCCCAGGGGTCCAAATAAGAGCCCCCTAAACTCCCAGCCAAATAAAATACCAAAACGCCGTTGCCATGCTTTGTGAAATGGACGGAAGAGCCTTGGGCGAAGGTCTCGAAACCCTGGCCGAGCCTCATTCGCGCTAGAAATAGCCCGGGAAAACTTTTGACAGTCCACGCCGCCCTAGTAGGGATTGGATTAGCATGAGAACTCTCTGGCTTCTGCATGGCATGGGGACTTACATATTGGCAGTTGTTGCTCATTGTCATCAACTGGCGCGTTCTTGGCTGCAATGTGGCGCATACGTTCTCTTGCGAAAGAGGAGGGACTCTTCCGCCCAACCACTGGCGTGACCAGTTCCGAATCTTCTGGCTGTGTCGGGAGAAGTTTAAGCGCACGAGGCCGTATCCTTCGCGAGGCGGATGACTTGGCTACCGTAGGTGAGCGCGGTCCGGTCGCGGCACCGGGCGAATTTGAAATGGCTGTTGAGTTTGGACTCGATGTGGCGTCTGCTTGCTCCCTGTTGGTTTGTGTCGAGTCCTCGGGTGTCGGTCGTTCGGCGGTCAACGTCCTCGAGGCTGCCAAAGGAAGACTTGGGGATATAGAGGGACTCGAGGATGACGTGCGAAAGAGTCGCTTGCCCCAGAACTTGGTCTTATGATTCGAGTGCAAGGATAAATCTTCCAGATCTACCCTTTCTCGTAGTCGTCTCACAGCACGTTCGCGGCGAACCATTTCATTGGTGATTCGGGGGCTGTATCCGCGAGGAAGCATGCTGTGTTTACACATGGGACAGAGGGAGCTGTTCTGGCCCAGGAATTCGTCGATGCATTCGGGATGAAAGATGTGACCGCATGGAAGCTCGCGAATGATGGTGAGGCGATGATCGAACCTGACGAGGCAAATATGACAGCTTGGCTGAAAGTTTGTTGCGGTCGTGTCGTACGGGCCGCCGATGTTGGATCGTTTGCTCCGGAGACTGGTCTTGGATGTAACGCTGCGTTGGTCGGAACGGCGACTATTGCGTGATCGGCGAGAGCTTCGCGGCGACATGGGGGCGGTGTCACTCCCGGGAGTGGGTGGTGCACTAACGGCGTCTGGCTCTGCATTGTAGGTAAATAGCGGGAAGTCTTTGTAATGTGAGGCGGGAACGGTCAGCCGTTTAATGCCCATGGCCTCGAGATCAACTTCGCCAGACTCAACCCGGCGTTTGAGGGACTTGCGGCGGCGACGCTGGACGAGATGCATGGTCAACGAGACCAGACCAAAGACGGCTAGGAGTGCACCAATGATGATGAGAAAAAAAGCCCAGAGGGCGGGCATATTTGACGAGTTTTCCATGACGAGCTCAGTCCAGACACGGACATAGTCTTTGGGATTGGGACCGTAAAGATCATTGATTTGGTCGCCATTGGGGATTTTATCGATGCGGCCTGAATATTGGCCCAGTTGCTCCATCATATTTTGACCCTCCTGGCCAGAGACGGCAAAGATGGGGTACTTGTTATCGGTGAGCCATCTGCCGCCGTCCTCGAGGTTCCAAACGGGGGAGTCGGCATCTTGAGGCTTATTGGACGAGTTATTAGGTTTGTAGAATACAAAGGCGCGAAGGGGGTCGAGTCGCGCGGAACGGAGGTATGCTTGGGTGCAGGGGATGCTGAACCAAGGGGCGATGGCGATGAGGTTGTAGTTTGTGGGAGGGAGGTTTTCTCGTCGGGTGACATTCTTGGGGATGAAGTTGTACTGCTGGCGATCGCATTCGGCATCGTTGTCGATGTCGGGGACGTAGAGGAGGCCCTGGATAACGCCGTCGAGGGTGTCGGCATTGCTTGTGGTTAGGACGGTAATGTTGGACGTGATGCGTTCCTTGTATGCTATCTCGCTCTGTTGGCAAGACGTCAGCTGGCTGATGCACAGAGAGAAGGGCACCGGTCGATCAACGGGGATGATGGGGGCAGAGGGAAACGCACCGACAGGGCCGTAATATTGCGAATAACCGTGGACGGGACTGTGCTGGCGCCGCTCCATACTGGGTTGCTGAAGAGGAGGCTGGCTCAAGGTCAGTGATGGGTCATGGCAACGGGTGCTGCGGTGTAGAGGCCGTGGCAATGGCAAGGCGTAGAGTTGAAATGGCGACACGAGGACAAGTCGGCGCAAACAGCAAGAGGCCAAGGCCCAGGGCGTCGGGGTGACAAAGACGTACACAACATTTCGAACCTCGGTGAGCGCTGCAAGATGTCTCGTCAGTTCTGAGATGCCAAGACTGGGGTAGAAGAGGGCAACTCTTGGCCTCGGCAGCGGCGGGCGCGAGGGCGAGGGCGAGGACGAGGACGAGCGCAGAGGCAACAACGAGACGGACAAGACGTACACATTCTCCTAACACATGTTCAATCATGGAATGGTCGGCATGGTACGGTACGGGCATCGACTGCGCGGGAGCAGAGGAGCGACCGGGGGGAGGTGGGATGGGCTTGTGTGATTTCTGGTGGATTTCTGGTGGATTTCTGGCGGTTTTTGATGGTGGTGGTGGTGGTGACGACGACGACGACGACGGGCAATGTTGATGTGGGCTTTGCTTGGCTTGTCGGAGGGAGAGAAAATAGACCGGGAGCGGGCAAGCAAAGGCAAGCAAGGCAAGGCAAAGGCAAGCAAAGGAGAAAGAAGTGGGAGCAGGCCAGACGACGTATCCGTAGAGCCAAGGGAGATGGCACGGGCGCGCGCACCAGGCCAGGCCAGACCAGGCCAGGCTGGGCTGCTGGAGAAGAGTGGAGAAGGAGTCAATAGTGGAGTGGAGAGGGGGAGTAAGCTGTGGAGAGACAACAACATGCAAGATGATAAATCGAGAGTAGCCAGAGGTACCAATCTCACTGATGGGCATAGAGGCCCCTTTAGATCTTGTCTGTCCTTTCTGCACTCTGCTGCCAGCCATGCTACTTTGCTGCGTCCCTGCCGGTACATTCTCCCTAGCTGAGGCCGTGTACTGTAGGTACTGCATAGGATATCCCGTAGGAGCATGGTCAACCCACGGAGAGTTTCGGCTAGCCGGGCCCAAGGGGGCCGCCGGCGCGGGGGGCTTAACCACCTACACCAGGTCCAGCAGTAGTCCCCGGACACGCGGACTCGGCATCACCAACGAGAATAACAAGCCCGATATATCACAGAATCAACTACCTGCCCACCTACGCGCAAGCTACAAACATAGGCCAGACCCAAGCCTAAACCCCAATGACGATGATGATCCGAGCAAACCCGAGTCCCAGCCAAGGCTTCTCCAGCCCTAGATCCCACCATGTAGCATACGGCAAATCATCCATATCGCCAAGACGGGCAGACTGGATACCCGCGTGGAAGAGCCAAAGCTTGTTTCCATAGCAGGTGCCTGCCTGACGCGAGCCTGCAACTCTACCCGTGTAACAGATCTTGTCAATCCTCTGATACATACAAGGGCTGCACTGTACCGTTGTTACTCGTAAATACATACTCTGAGCAAACTTGGAGTCGAGCTCCGACGAGACTCTCCTGATCCAACTCGATAGGACCAACGACTAGACAACTCCCTAGGCCCCGGCCTAACGCAGCAATAGGCAACCAACTCGAATTGGTGCTTGTGCGGATTAGGCGGGATGACGAGGCACCCGGCACAGAGTCCAAGTTGGGTACAGTAAGCTGCCAGTTCGAATCAACCGTACCAAGGGCAGATTTCTTGCGACTCGTGCTGTAACTAGAGATCCGTCCATTGGAACCAGACATGTCAATCGACCCTTGAAACCCACCTTGGTTAATCAAACACGGGCACTGTGACCACTTGCGGAATGTTGACGATGCAGATGATACAGACGTCGATGAGAGAGCGAGTCTAGAACTCACTTCCCCACTTGTTTAACATTGAAAACGAACAAAGGTTCCGACAAGGCGCTCCAAGCCAAGTCACTTTGCAACAAAGGACGACGGACTAACTTGGCAAGCTGCCCAAGTGCCTCCGGGCCTGCTGCCGCGCGGCACTCCTAACTACATGCCTGTAGTGTGGTGTAGATACCCTCGAACTGGTAGAGAGCTGGGTTGAGACGTCACCATGCGCCTTTGCTCCTCGTAGTGGATGTGCCGGGCTGTTTGTTGGCAAGCACAACATCCGCTGTCGACCTGATCGGATCTGCGTTGCAAACTCGCCAAGTGTGATGGAAGGCTTGTGTTTGGGCTGCTGCTGGCACAAGTCCACGCCATCAAAAACGCGTGCTAACCCCACAATCCTCAGACCCTGGGGGGGGGAGCTGATGCTGATGCTGATGCTGATCCCCCGAGTCGCGAAATACTTAAGTTACGTCGGCACCCAGAACCAACAAGACAAGACGCCCGTTTCCATACAGTGTGAGCGCCGGCAACGCCCCAGCCACATGGTTGACTCAAGGGCCGTGCCCCCCGAACAAGACGGACAAGAGACCGGATCCGCGTCCGTCGTGACTGTTGCCGTTTGACACCAGCAATTGCCCGGTTCTCCCGAGGTCAGTCAGCCGTGTCTCACTCCAACGCCACTTTGACGTAACCCAGCCGACATTGTCGAGTCGACATCCACGACGCAGCCTGAGGCATCAACACCCGATCTGCCCCCCCCCGCCAGTGTCCATCACAGGCCTCCGAAACACTGCCTTGTCGCCGTCGCCCATCTCTTCTCCGCTCAATGCTCCAGCACGAGTGATGCTCCCAAGACTTGTTCAAAATGGTTACTTTTCCATTCAAGTACCACCACACTACGCAGCAGAAAAGCACGGAATAAAATGTGCACAACTGCCAACTGCGGTGCCGCGCCGTATATGCCGGATGCCCTCGTGGCTCGTATATAAATAGAAATAGGCACCTTCATTGCATGCCACTCCCGCCCTCTTCACCCGGCGAATGAAGCCCTCAACCCAGAAGCACGTGGGCCTTGGGCCCAGTCGTCTTCTTCACCAGGACCCCTACCAACTCGCCCTGCGGCAGTCCGTAAGCGGCAGACCCTGGAGATAATCTTTGATCAGGACGGGGCCTCTTGTCATCCCGTCTCACCCTTCATGTCTACAGGGGGGACTTGGCTGACCTCATGGCCATTCCGCGCAGATAACCGATTCCGCCATTGTCTTGTACCCCTCCGTCCCAGCGACACCCAGCGACCCAGTCAGTCTCGTCTACGATACAGAGGCTTCCAGGACCGAATGAGCTCCAAGAGGTGACTTACCGTGCGTACAAAGTATTCAAGTGCAGAGGCTATCACGGCATCGAATTCCATCGTCTTCCTTTACAGCCTCATTGTAGCTGCCCAATGAGGCAGCACCCTAAACCCCGCACGGGAGCTTGGCTCGGAATAGACTTGGCTTTCTCCTTGGCTCAGGAACAAACAGCTTTGTCGTCTTCTAGAATCAATTCCGGAATCCAAACATCTCACCCCCTGCATTCTTCTTTATGGACATGTCTACGTGCGTCTGCTCTTCTTGTCCACAAGTCCTCAACTCACATGGCAAACAAACTCTGGCTGTAGAAATGGCAGTCTCTTTGTATCATAGCATCTTTACCAATCACTTTTCAATCCTAGATGACGTCCTTCCAACCGCGAGGGGGCCGACGCTGTCGCCCAAGCTTCATTGCTGCCAGCGCTTACCAGCGTCTCTCTCTCTCATCGTTGCTGTCCTTGGAGCGGCGTCTCTCGCGATGCTTGTAGCCCTTCTTGTCGTCATCAGAGCTGTCCTTGGACCGGCGTCTCTCGTGGTGCTTGTTGCCCTTCCTCTCCGAGCTGTCATTGGAGCCGCGTCGCTCCCGCTGCCTGTGAGAGCTGTCGTTGGAGCCGCGTCGCTCGCGACGTTCTTGGCCACCGCCGTAGCCGCCTTCTTGTCGACGCTCGGAGCTGCCACCATAACCACCACCATAGCCACCTGCATTGTAGCCTCCTTCCTCACGACGCTCCGAGCCGCCGCCGTACGCTCCGCCGTAACCACCGCCGCCGCCGGTGTACTCACTAGCACTGCCGCCGCCGTATCCACGCTGCTCAGAGCCACCACCGTAGCTGCTCTGCTCACGGCGCTCATAGGCGCCGCCGTACCCACCACCGCCGCCACCGCTGTACTCATTGGCGCTGCCGCCGCCGTAACTGCGTTGCTCGGTACGTTCGGAGCCGCCGCCATAGCCACCGCTGTAGCCACCACCTCCAGTGTACTCACTAGCACTGCCGCCACCCTGGCCTCCATAGCGGCTCTCTTCCTGGCGCTGGTAGCCGCCGCCATAACTGCTCCGCTCTTCTCCGCGACTCTGGCCGCCGTATCCACCTCCATAGCTGTCGTTGCCGGTAGAACCGCCGTACTCACGACGCTCAGTGTGCTGCTCGTAGTCACCTCCGTAGCTGGGGCGGGTGTCGGTTCGCTCCTCATAACCATAGCCCTGAGTGCGGCCGCTGTTGGACTCTTGTTGCTCAAATCGGCTGTACTCCTCGCGCCTGCCGCCACTTGGGTACTGCGTCTGGGTGTACTGAGCCTGGCCATACTGGTTGCCGTCGTGTCCGTACTCTCGCTCAGTCTTGGTGTACGAGCCATCGTCGTTTCGACGGCTGCTGGACTGCTTCTCGGTATCCTTTTCTCCGAAAGCGCCACCCAAAATCGAACCCGCAGCACTGAGGAATCCACCCAGGCCCTCTTCCTTCTTTTCTTCCTTGCGTCCACCAGACGAGAAATTTTGCCCGGTGCTCTGCCCAACAAAGTCGGAGAGAGCGCCAGTTGCGCCCTGGAAGATGGCGTCGGCGGCTGCGCCGGCAATCTTATCCTCCGACGACTTGTTCCCGTAAAGCTTGGCCATCTTGAGCTTGCCAACGCATCCGTGGCCGTGACCGGTGTCGTGGACACCGTCCTTGTTGTTTTCGCTGTTTTGAACTCCCTCGCGGGTCAGCTTTCGACGATAGCTTTCTCTCTGGGAGTCACCAATTTCATCCCACCACTCCCTGACGTTCTCAAAGCAACGTCGGCGAATGTCGCGGACCTCTCGGTTGCCCATTTCACGTTGAGCGGGGTGGTGTAGGTAGCCCTGCACAATATTGTCCAGCAGCTCATCAACGTCAACGCTCTCATTGTCCATGGCGTCCATCAGCTGAGGGACAACGTGGTGGACCAACGAGGCAGCAGAACGACCAGCGATCTCGTTAAGGATCTAGTGCAATTAGCAAACGAGTATGGAGTTATGGGTCATTTGCAAACATACGTTGGAGAAGTGATCCTTGGCAAGCATAGAGTGGGTGGGATCAGTCGAATAATCATCGTGGAACACGACGTGCTGCTCCCGCTCGCTGCTGTTGACAATCTCATCAGAACCCGACTGAAGCTCATTCCGGATCTGGTTGATGAGAGGCACAACAAAGGGAGCGATGATGGAAAAGATAAAGGTAGACAGCTGCTCCTCCAGCTGCTCGATAATCTTGGGAAGAACGGGAATCTGCTCAACGGCACTGGAGATGCCCTTCATGATCTCATCGTGGAACTCGATGGCAGGCATAACCTGCTCGAAGACTTGCTGGACGTAGGCGGTAAACTCTTCAGGGTCTCGAGGAGACACCTCGAGGTTCTGCATCTGGGCGGCCTGAGCGTTGGACTGCAGCTCCTCCACCTTGTCACTTTGGTGCTTGTCACCAAAAATACCATCGGGAATCTTGTCCAAAAGGTCTCGGAGCATGCTAGTGTCGGAGTTGGCACTGAGCTGCAGTTCCTGTCCCAGCTCATCAATTTCGCTCTGCTTGATCTTGTCCGAAACTGAGAATGGAGTCAGCGCCGACTCCCAAGACGCTCTACGCCAGAACGGGGGGGGGGGGGGGAGGGGGATTTCTTACCTCCGCCAGTGACTGAATGAAGAAAGTCGACTCCGCCGAAAGTACCGGTAGTAACAGGATAGACGGGGCCACGAGCGCCTTCGAGCTCGATCTGGGTGTTGCGTCCACAATGAGGGAAAACGTCACGCTCGCCCATCTCAATCAACGCAAGTTCGCAGTAGTTGCTGTGCGCGTAGTAGTCTAGACCATCAAGTCAGTTTCTTTGTTTCATACGAAGCGTCCGGAATCACTGACCTTCCAAGCAGTGAAGTCCGGTTCCCATTAGGCGAAGGGCCTCGTACTTGTCGACTTTGCGGCCATTCTGCCCATAGCGACGACCAAGTTCGATGCACTCCCTGAAAAGCTTCTTGACGAGATAAGCCGAGGTCATGATTCCGATACGCTCATTGGCAATATAGTTCTTCATGCCAGTCTCGGGGTCGATGGAGAGCTCTCTCTCCTCATCGACAGGAGCTCGCAGACGTCGATCGTACTGGCGAGCATCGATGTTGTCGGCATAGTTCTTGGGGTTATCGATGTGTTCTTCGGGGCGGTAGCAACCAAGACGTTCGGCGGTAACTTCGAACTCTCCAGAGCCATATCCAAAAGTCATGAAGCCAAGAATGCACATGACAAGACGGACGGCTTCAGCGGAAACCTGCTTGAGTGCACCAAGATCAATGGCCTGGGAGTAATCTCGAAGCCAATTGCCAAAGTAGACGCGAGCGAGGTTGATCTTGTTGAACTTTCGGCCTTTCATGGCCTGGGCCATGGTGACAGTGAGGAGGACATCTTCGATATCACCGTGTCTCCCTGGATGCACATTAATAAGGGGCGGGGCAGGAAAGGGGGGGGGAGGGACGACAAGGAGTCGTCACGTACAGTTCTGACCCTCGACCTTGGAGATGGAAGCAATGTTGCCGGCTCCAAAGGCCAATGCAGGGCTGGCCAAGGCGACAAGAATGATGAGCCCCAAGAGGAGGCCATCTGATCTGAAGCTGATCATGACTGCAAAGAGCTGGGTGGTAGTGACCCCTCAAGCAAGAATGATGATGGTCGGACCAAGGAAGAGGGAGGCGTTGTGTTTGTTTGGTGCCCTATGAAGCGTGCGGGCAAGGAGATGGTAAGAATAGGTAGTTGGCCAGAATAAGGAAACTGGATTGTTTTGAAGGAGGGAAATGCAAGATTGGACGGAGGAGGAGGGATAGCTGGCTGGCTGAGTGGGGAGCACGGGTGCAATAGGTAAGTAGGTCGGTAGCTGAGCTGATGAGGGGCAACACGAAACGTGTGACGCAAGTGTTGGCAGCTGGCGTGGGAATTCAGTGGCGCTGCCTCGCCTTAGCAGGCTGGTACCCATGGGCCCATGGGCCATGGACCCCTCATCAACGGCATCAGCCATGATGGATTGGTATCCAGGTGAAACTGGCATGAATTCATGCATAACATAAGTAGGTATATTTCTCGCCTGGTTTGAGTATATGGTAGTTATATGCATCGTTTCCCAGCTGAAAGAGAAAAGCATATTGCCTGAGCACCTACTTAGGTACACATTGCTGTAAGCTTGAAGCCGCTGGCTGACTCCCGTGACGACCGTGGGCCAGACACCCGGCATACCATTCAACGACTCGACACCGACATCTGGCAGGTGAGACGGCTGTGTGGGACGCTGGGGCCAATGCAAGGGTCTCCGGCACATATTCTCCAGACAGGGCGGAAGAGTGAGAGTGAAGAGGTATTTGCACCGTGCACCGTTCACCGTTGCCCCTCAGTCTGTCAAACGATGGGCCTGCCAAGACACTGGGATGAAGAGGGGAAATGGTCAGGGCAGAGCGTACGAGGACCATGGTTGCTGGAACCGGGCAGCAAGATGAAATGCCGCGAAGCAAGTCGACAGCTGTTTGTAGCTCTGGGTAACCTTTTCGGAGTCCAGTCAGATAAGTATCATGGATCGGTAACCAGCATCAATAGTCGGGGACCTCCAATCTGGTGGAGCATTCCCGCGTCGTATCAAAGGCAACCCTGCAGAACAGACTGATGGATTCAGTCCAGGAGAACTGAAGAAGAGCAACTCGTCGGGTTGAAGAACACAGATGCTAGACGTTTTATAAGGATAGGTAGGTAAGCTTCTACCTTATCCATCAAGGTGCTCCTCCTGGTATGGCTGACCCCATTGAAACCCACCCACTCAATGTGCTGTCCTATGAAGCTGTTGGGCGTTTGCTTTCAGGCTGGATGTCGACTAACCACGGGTCTAAAGTCGGGGAAAGACGGTTCTGCTCCCAAGTTCGTTTCTTCTAATGGGGCTCCTCAAATCTCGGTTCTTGCCCTTGTAGTACTTTGAACAGATTGAAATAAGTTGATAACCTGGGCACACAACGTCATGTAGAGTTGTATCGAATGAGTTCCGGACTCAACATTGACGCGAACCTTGTCAAGGACAAATATCAGAAAAGGAAAGGTTCATGGTGGAAGCACCAAAAGGACAAGGACTCGTTGTGAGCGTGCCAAAACATATCAAGCTTCGAGGTACCTACACTCAAGCAAGTTAACAGTTTACATGTGGAACATGACGTATAGCCACGTGCCTAGGTACCTTGAGTCGAGCGTTTAGAATGACGGGCACAAGAGACGTCGGAAGGAGTAATTGGTTTATATGCTGGTTGTCGCGTATAAGCTTGAGACTATGGATAGAGAATTGAAAGTCTAGCACTTTGTAGGACGTTGGGTCCGCTAGCATAACGGAGAGGCAGACGGGAGGCTGACTGCCCGATCAGCGGGATGGCAGGCAGGGACGCGCCTGCAGCCTTGGGCTGTACCGTGCTGAAATGTACAGGAAGGGGCGAAGGCGCGAGAATGACCAAACAGCCCCGCTCAGGCGGCTGTGGCATCTTGTCCTGAAGAGTCCAATTACAATGGGCACTAAATGGGAGACTTGGATCCTATAGGCTGTAAGACGAGATGTGCTAAGGCAGGCGTTTAAACTTGCAGGGCGTTTGTTACCAGGCTTGCCAGGGCGCTAAGAATGGACGAGATGGACAGCTCTGGACAGCCCTACGTGGGCTTGCCGGCAGGAGGAAAGGAATTTTGAAGCCGTCGCCAGGCGCATGGGTACTCATATTAGGCGTATACTGGTAGCTGGAGTATTATCAGGATAGATAGGTACACAGTTTATACGTGCGCGGTATGAGTAAACGAGATTGAAAGCATGAGGTGGCCAAGGAAGTATTCCGTCGCCAACCAACCAGCAAGTACGCGCGACTATTGCCTTCAGTCTCTCTACAATAGATGTTCGAACAGGCTCTGCAACTGGCCTCTCAACACAGATGCAAGATGCGTTCTACACGAGGCGTAAAACACTCTTGGTAGCTGGACTGGCGTCTCATTATGACGTACCAGCACCCAAGGTAGGTAGGTACCTATGGATACCTACGTGAGATGATTGCGAAAAGTGTCGTGCGAATGAATTGCTGGATTCAACAGCAATCCGGGCGGGCTGTCGTTGCACGGACATGAGGTGGGCAAGGACGCTGTAGCCGGGTGTCTTGGAGGACTTCCAGTTGGCCACTGTTTCCAGCTGATTTCCATGCTCAAGTGCCCAACGATGGGATGCTCAAAGCTGCGCTATATCCACTGAGTAATGCTGCGTCCCGGGGCGAGCAGTGGGCGGTTGCATGCCGGACTCATGGGCGCCATCAGCCCCGACAGCACGCTGGGAGAAGAGGAGAGAGGCCCGTATCTCGGCTGCTTGAGAGGGAACGCTAGGGCAGTCGCGCCTCAGCGCGCGCACCCAAGGACCCCGCTGGAAAAAAGATATGTATGTCGGGGGTGAAAAAGCCAGAATGAAGTGGGCATTGATGGACAGCCAGCAGTGGAGGCTGGCCTGGAGGATGCAACAAGCGAAAAGCGAA
Organism: Pseudonectria buxi; assembly: GCA_003693545.1. Lineage (NCBI taxonomy): Eukaryota > Fungi > Ascomycota > Sordariomycetes > Hypocreales > Nectriaceae > Pseudonectria > Pseudonectria buxi. The sequence continues at coordinate 29,313 of QUZG01000027.1, forward strand.
AAGCGGGCTGTCCCACGGTACCCGTTTACCCCGTTCGTCGGCGGTGGCCTCTGCCTGGGCCTGGTGGTGCCTGGCGGCCCTGGCCTGGTGATGCCCGGGCCCCTCTCTTCCTTGGGGGACCACTAACAGGCCACCTCAGGCGGGCAGGGCGCCCACTGCAGCTGCCGCGGGCATTTTTACCAACACCTGCGGCCCCCCCCCTCCAACTCCAGGAGGGAGAAAAAAAAAAAAAAGACCTGACGCTGGGGGGATCCTGTGGCCACTGGCCGCTGGGAGGGGGAGTGATTGCGCGCGGCGCTTGGCCCCTACATATTCAGCACACCACCCACGCGCAGCCCCCGAAATCATTTCCCCCCCATCTTCAGCACCATCTTCAGCAGCACTTGAGCCCAAAACATCGCACTGATTGCGCCGTTTCTGCCATCACCACAGCGCCTGCACTGCCCCGACCATTGACGCATTGCCACTGCCCGCCCAACCTACCCTCATTCACTGCATCCAGCGCTTTCGATCCAGCGCTTTCGTCCCAGCAGCGCACCGCACCGCAACAGCGCCAAAACCACCACCGCCAGCCATCATCCGCACGCGCCATGCCTCGCCCGTCTAAGAAGGCCGTTGAGGAAAAGGCCAAAGCTGCTGCCGCTGCCGCCGCCGCCGCCGCTGCTGCTGCCGCACCGCCGCCCATGGCTTCCGTTCCCGCTCCCATGCTCCCCGTGCCCGTCCCTGGAGTTCCTGGAGCTCTTGCGGCGCCGCCCATGCCGCCTACCCAGATGCCTCAACGCGTCGTCGACAACGACAGCTTTCTGCGCGTCCGCGATTCTGTAGGTCAATTCCGCTTCTCGCTCTCTTTGCTCTTCACCTCGTCTACGCCGTGCTTGTACTACCTTGTTCACATCTTGGACAACTGCGCAAGTGCGTTGGCCGCGACGGGCTACAGCCTTGGAGCACCCTCAGGGCCATGGGCAGAATAATGAGTTGCCTGGTCTGCTCTCGCTCTGCAAGCCAGACCTTTGAAGACTATAGGCACATGCTCTACTTGTCAATGACTCAACCTGAGCGCGGCAATCCTGTGCAAAGCCCGCTAAAAGAGGAGCGCCTTGGACCGATTTTCCATGGACTTTTGCTTTCGCTCTTCTTTTTGCTCTTTTTGCTAGGTTGCACAAGGCCAAAAAATCAGCCCTGGTGCTCCCAGCCCCGGAACGCGTGCCTCGACTGCCGCGTGTTTACATCTGCCCCGCGTCTTGCTCCAGGCGCTGTTGGGAGCTATGACCACCAGCCCAGCACAGCCCAGCCCAGCCCAGCCCAATGTCATCACCTTGCAGATCCCACTTACACGCCAACGCCTCTACTTTTACCTCGCCTGGACCCTCGCTAACATTCCTCTCAGGCCGTCGGCCGTCTCAGCACCATTCTAGAGCTCCTTCGCTCCTTTACTGCCGACTATATCCGCCAGACCAACCTTCTTCTCGGTGAGCCCACGGCTGAGGGAGCTCAGGGCGACCTCCTCGCCAACTTTGAGAATGCCGCCGCCCAGCTCATCATGCCTGTCCCCGACATGGCTCCTCCCATTGAGGAGAAGAAGGAGCGCAAGAAGCGCACTCACGACCCCAACGCCCCCAAGCGTCCGCTGACTCCCTACTTCCTCTACATGCAGCATGCTCGCTCCATCATCGCTAAGGACCTGGGAGCCGAGGCCCCCAAGGGTGCTGTTCAGGAGGAGGGTCAGAGGCGATGGGCTCACATGGGCCCCCATGAGAAGCAGGTGAGTTTCACAGACGCGCTCTAAGCTGGTGGTTCAATCGCTGACTGTGATTTGCAGGGCTGGAACAACGCCTACCAGTACAACCTCCGTCTGTACAATGCCCGTGTGCACTCGTACAAGAACGGCAACCCCATTGCCAAGACCATGAGTGACGAGGAGGCGCTTCAGTACGCCGAGGACTTCCACATCCCCATGCCCGAGCTCAAGGACGTATCCCACGCCGAGGCTCCTGCCAACGACCAAGATGCCATTGCCGAGCAGCTCCAGCAGGTCGCCGCCCCTCTTGCCCACGAGCCTGAAGAGGAAACCCAAACCCCTTCCAAGACGCCCAAGAAGGCCGCCGGTGGCCGCAAGCGCAAGCCAGCCACTCCTGCTGCTGCCGATGCAGAGATCAAGCCCGCACCTCCCGCCAGCCCCGACAAGAAGCGGCGGCGAACCTCGACCAAGGCCGCCGAAACCCCGGACGAGCCCAAAAAGTCGGGACGCAAGAAGGCTAAGAGCTCTTAGGCGTCCTACGAGGGCTCGTGCGGCGGTCGTGCCGCGCCAGCTAGTGTGTCATTCTGTTTATTCCTTTTGCTTCGCTACAAGCTCTCGTGCGATGAGGGCCGACGAAGACATGATACCTCTGGGACCAAGAGAAGCAACAGAGTCGTTTCCCTTTGGACACCCTGGTGTTTGGAGGTTTGATTTTCCTTTGCCTTGCTCCATGGCATTTCAATTGCTGCAAGGGTTGCGTCGACCAGATGAGGTTAAAAATCACAAAGAGGTCGAGACGAAGGCTCTGCCTGTGGGCGTCTTAGCGGGAGATGGGACTTTGGTTTCGAGCTATGGTTTGGGTGCGGTGTGTATGCTTTCTGTTTGGTAGTCGCTGTATTTACGCAACCCGCATGGCTATGCTGTAATGAGAGAAACGATCTTCATCCTGCCAGTGACGAGCTGACTGTTTGACCGTGTTCGTTGTGTCTTGGCTGAGCTGTATAAGGTAGATGGAATTTGCTTTCATACCTGCCTAGGTAGATACCTACGTGGGCTGACGACGCTCATGACCCAATCCCACACGAAGACAGCTTGTGTGTCCCAGCCAGCCGAGGTTATTCGGATGTTCATCACTACCACTGAGAAACCTCACACCCAGCTCCAGACTCTTTCCCGTCATCCCCAGCTCAAGCCTCGCTGCGTGATAACCTAGTACACGTAAAAGGCCTGCGTCAGGGGCAACGAGGTGGCAGGGGCAGCCTCGCAGACCTGGCCGTCGGCCTCGACGGTGTAGCTCTCGGGGTCGACGCGCATGCGGGGCATGGAGTCGTTGTGGCGCATGTCCTTTTTCCCGACGGAGCGGCAGCCGCGGACGGCCTCGACGCGGCTGGCGAGGCCGTAGGAGGCGACGGCGCCCGAGTCGATGGAGGCCTGGGAGACGAAGAGGACGCTGGTGGAGGGGACAAGGGGCGAGTACATGGGGCGGGCGATGACGGGCTGGACGGTTGGGATGGAGGCGTTGGGGTCGCCCTGTTGGGAAGAGGTGGTCAGTTTATCCATTTATTTTCCCGTAAGATGCTGTAATGATATAGGGGACTCACCATCTGGGCGTAGGCGATGAGGCCGCTCTTGATGACCTGGCTGGGCTTGGTGCCGAACCAGGCCGGGTCCCAGACGACGAGGTCGGCCAGCTTGCCGACCTCGATGCTGCCAACGACGTGGCTGAAGCCTTGGGCGAGGGCCGGGTTGATGGTGTACTTGCTGACGTAGCGCTTGACGCGGAGGTTATCCGGGGCGGGGCCGGAGCCGGGGCCGGAACCGGAGGCGGCGTGGGCTGCGGCGTCGGCGGGGAGGGTGCCGCGCTGCAGCTTGTTCTTGTGGGCCGTGTTCCAGGTGCGCAGAATCACCTCGCCGCAACGGCCCATGGCCTGGGAGTCGGAGCTCATCATGCTGATGGCGCCGAGGTCGTGCAGGACGTCCTCGGCGGCAATGGTCTCTGCGCGGATGCGGCTCTCGGCAAAGGCGACGTCCTCGGGGATGTTCTTGGAGAGGTGGTGGCAGACCATGAGCATGTCGAGGTGCTCGTCGAGCGTGTTGCGCGTGTAGGGCCGCGTCGGGTTCGTCGACGAGGGCAGCACGTTGGGGTGCTCGACGACGGAGATGATGTCGGGCGCGTGGCCGCCGCCGGCGCCCTCGGTGTGGTACGTGTGGATGGTGCGGCCGGCGATGGCGGCGAGCGTCGACTCGACAAAGCCCGCCTCGTTGAGCGTGTCGGTGTGGATGAGGCACTGCACGTCCAGTTCGTCGCACACGCCCAGGCACGCGTCAATGGCCGCCGGCGTGCTGCCCCAGTCCTCGTGCAGCTTGAGCCCGCACGCCCCGGCGGCGACCTGCTCGCGCAGTGCCTCGGGCGCGCCGTCGTTGCCCTTGCCCGTGATGCCGACGTTGATGGGCAGCCCGTCGCACGCCTGGAGCATCTGCTTCATGTAGTGGGCGCCGGGCGTGCACGTGGTGGCGTTTGTGCCGGCGCTGGGCCCCGTGCCGCCGCCGAGCATGGTGGTGATGCCGGAAGCCAGCGCCTCGGGCACCTGCTGCGGGCAGATGAAGTGGATGTGCGAGTCGATGCCGCCGGCCGTGACAATCTTGCCCTCGCCGGCGACGACGTCGGTGCAGCTGCCGACGACCATGTTGGCCGCGACGCCGTCCATGACGTCCGGGTTTCCCGCCTTGCCAATGCCGACAATGACGCCGGCCTTGACGCCAATGTCGGCCTTGTAGATGCCCGTCCAGTCGACGATGAGGGCGTTTGTCACGACCAGGTCGAGCGTCTCGGCGTCGGACCGCCCCGTCGCCTGGCCCATGCCCTCGCGCAGCGTCTTGCCGCCGCCAAACTTGCACTCGTCGCCGTAGCTCGTCAGGTCCTTTTCGACGCGGATCCAGAGGTCCGTGTTGCCGAGCCGGACCACGTCGCCCGTCGTGGGGCCGAACATGGTGGCGTACGCGGCGCGGTCCATCTGGAAAGCATCAATGTGCGCCATGTCGCCGGCGGGCTCCGGAGCGTGCAGGAAGCCGCCCTCTTGGATGCGGGCCAGCATGTCCGCGGCGGACGTCTGGTCGACGGGGCCAGAGGCCAGGTTGTTGCCGCCGCGGACGACGCGGTGGCCGCCAATCTCGACGAGCGTGACCGTCTTGGTGTCGCCGGGCTCGAAGCGGACCGAGGTCCCGGCGGGAATGTCGAGCCGGAAGCCGTGGGCGCGCAGCCGGTCGAAGCGCAGCCGCGGGTTGGTCTCGGTGAAGTGGTAGTGGGAGCCGACCTGGATAGGGCGGTCGCCGGTGCTGGTGACGGCCAGGCGGATGCGGCGGCGGCCGGGGCTGAGGGTGACGCGGTCACGGACGGCCACTACCACGGCGCCGGGCTGGCGCTCGGCGGCGTACTCGGCGTCCGGGGCCAGCGGGAAGACATTGCGGTCCGGGATCGGCAGGAAGCTGCCGTAGAGGGCCTTGGCGAGGTCACCGTCGTCGGTGCTGACGGGGTTATGGACGGTGACGAGATACGTGCCCGACGGAAAGGTGCCCTCGACCTGGATCTCGTGGAGAGTGGCGCAGACGGACGGCAGCACGTGGCGGCGGCCCAGCATCGTGGAGCCTATCGCCATGAGGTCGGCGACGCTGTGGTTGCCATCGCGGATGAGTTCCTGGAGGTTGTTTGCGATGAGCGCCTGTGCCGTCGTTAGCATCAGTTGACTCCTCCTCAATCGGTTCATTTCATTCCAATCTGTGAGGGGAAAAGGCACTCACCGTCGCCTCGGAGTGGTTCAGCTTCACTCCCCGTGCCAGTCTTCTCTGGGCTACGAGGCCGAGCTGTGAGATGACCAGCTTATCAATCTGTAGCACCAGTCAGTCATGAGGGGAAGCAATGAGGCTGGAGTCGTGACACACTTCTTTCGGTACCAGATGCATCGTGACGCTCCTCGCTCAGACTTGTGTCTGGAGTCTTTACACCGAGTACATGCAGATCTTCCCAGAGCAACAAGTGTCAATGTTGGAGCAAGAGGGGTTGCGGGATAGGAAGCTTTCCTGTCTCGGCGAATCCCGATCCTGGGCCCATCTTTGGCCAAGCTCCCGACGCCGTGTCATGATGCATCATCTTATCAGCCTCCCATCTTGACCCTTGGGATTCCACAGTTCCTAATTGCAAGCTGTAATACCATTCCGAGTCCACCCCAATGACAGCACTATGCAGCAGTGCATCTCAGCGATAACAGAGATGGCTCATGATAGGTCCCACTCGGCTTTCAATTGGCCACACCCATGACTGAGTGGGATGAGCGGGCGTAACAGTGTAGCTCGGGATGGTTCAAGTTGGAAACCTCCATTCTCTCACGTTTCCAATGTAGCAGCCAGCTAAATAGATCACCAATTTCACACATGAAACTAAACGTACAGTCATCAATGGTCAATGAAAACTACTCGGATTGTTGATCCAAATCGAGCAACTACCTCGTTAGGCTACTTGGCGCAGTTCCCTTCACTCCGCCCAGTCTTGATGGCCCAGCCTCGATAAAACCACATCAAGTTGATATCTAATAACCATTCTTCTTCCCCTCAACGCCCTCTATCACTCCGTAAACACCTAGCTATAGATAGATATGCAAGCACATTGTCCGTTGACAAGCACTCCACCATCCTTGAGCTATTACAAACACGCTACCAATTCCATGCAAAAGCATACCGACAGAACCAAGAAAACAACCCTGCCGTCGACTCTCCGCAGCTGGGGCATCACTCAACTTCCTCATCCCACTGCTCTTTTTCTCTCTTCATCAACTCAGCCATGTCCGCCGGCTTGAAGATGGAGCTGTTTGGGTCCGAGATCCGAGGCACCTTGCCCAGACTCTCGTCGTCAAATACGGATCCGATCGTGTCGATCCACCGTCTCCGCCGCTCCATTAATGTCTTTGTGAGATCCCCAATGCCCGGCCGCGCCGTCCCCGCCGCGCCGCCTACAAAGTGGCTCCCGCCACCGGCACCTCCCGGCCGCTTCGTCTTCTTACTCTTGCCCATGGTCCTGGTGCGCTTCAGGTACGCCATCTGTACTTGTGAGTCCAGGTCCTCCAGGATCGTCTGGTACTCCTGGTGCGCCATCCGCTCCTTGACCAATTCCGTCAGTCGTGCTTTGCGCGCCCCATTGATGAGCATTTGATCCTTGAGTCTGGCTTGCAGAAGCCGTAGCCTCGCTGCCACCTCATCGTCGTAGTGCCCGTCAAATTCCGGCTCGAATTCTTCAAGCGGGAGGAACCCAATGTGTCGCAGCTCCTGCTTTATCCGCTCATCTACCTGCGAGTACTCAAGCTTGGGGTGTGATGCCTTTTTCCACGCCTCCGTCGTTGACTCTGGCATGTAGGTTGCCGGAGGCACTCGGCTCGTCTTATCGTCTATACCTCCATTTTGTTCATCGCCTTGACCATCACCATTCATGCTCACATCTCCATTCGTCACACCATTTATGGTTGGCTTGTCTTCTGTGGATTGCGCCCGGGCCTCGGGCCGGAACGTCTGTAGCAGGCGGGTCAGAAGAGGCCCAACCGACAGCTTGTCCGTTTCGGCAACATCGTCGTCCATGTGCTCGATACTTCCGCGGGGCTGGTTTTGCGGCAGTTTGTCGCGGCCCTGCTGCGGAGAGTCAATGGACATGGAACCATCCTCTTCCGCCCAGACTTCAGTGTAGTGACGTTTGCCGCGCTTGGGCATGACGAACGGCATCACCCGCTCCCCTCGCTCTCGCAAAAAGGCGAGATCCTCCTCAGAAAAGGGTCGAAAGTATGGGTCAATGTAGGTCGAAAAGGTGGAAAAGTTGATCTGACTGCTTGGTTTGGCGTTGCTAAAGTCCTTGTCCGGTGGGTCTCCGGCGATCAAGTCGGCCAAGTCACTCCTAGGATACACGGCGACGGAGTAAATCTCCTTGCGCTCCGCGTCCGACATGCCGGGATGGACGGGCCGGATTTCGTAGACGGTCGGATCGGGAAATGTCGAAGGGTCCTCGCCAAATGTCATGGCCTGGGGCAACTCACGCCGTGGAGGCGCGCCTTCGTCTTCGGAGCTGGACTCGCCCTCGTCGTCATCCTCCTCACCCTCTTCATTCTTGGGCTTCTTGTCCACCTCCATTTTAGAAGGCGAGCCTTTGGCGGCGGGCGAAAGTGACGAGCTGCCAGAACCTTGACGAGAATGTTTGCGGACGCTCTTGGATTCTCCCGTGGGGGACGACCGCTCTAGTAGCGCAGTTAGCTCACGTTATCAACACCGTCCGTGACGAAAGGGGAAGGGGCAGCCTCACCAATGTTTCCGTCTTGAGGAGCCAGTGTGTCGGTGCCCTTCTTTCTCTTATGTTTTGGGCGCTTTCCCTCCTGTTCCCCATCTGCTCGGCCACGGTCGTAGTCGTCCGGGCGATTCTTGCGCTCGTCGGCGAGATGTCGCATGCCGCGGTCGTAAAAGGTTGAGCGCTTCTCCATGACACTGGTGAGGCTCTTGAGCCGCTCAATCATGCCGTCGAGGCTCTTGGAATCGGGAACTGTCGCATTGGAGGCGGATTGGTCGACGAGATCGTCGTAGGTGAGGTTCCGGAACAGAATCACGCGCGTGTTGAGATAGTCGGGATCGTAAAACTCCTGGGGCGGCAGACTGGCTGTTGCGGCCGCGGGCGCGGGTGTCGTGTTGCGGCTCTGCTTCTGCATTGCTGCCGCATTCTTCTTGCCGGTTCCCTTCTGACCTGACCCAGGGGGCATGATGGCGAAGGCCTCGGTAGCTCAGAAACGATGCGCCAGCCAGCGGGAGCTGATGAAAGTTGACGTGGCTGAATGAACTTGTTGCGACTCGTGACTTTCGGCTGATGGCGCGCGCTCCAATCGAGCAACAACCTTGCGTCAGATGGTGGTTATTGGAGGGGGCCTGGCATCTAGGTGGGGGTACGTACCTAAATCGCCCCGGGGTATATCTCGGCAAAATAAACTCTCCGGTGTAATCATCAGCTGGAGACTGGGAGCTGAAGCTATTTGACCAGGTCTTGGGTTCGGGTTGTTCAAGTGAGGAAATGAGCCAAAAACGATTCCTCGCCTTGGATAAGGGAATGGCCTGATAAGGAACGGGCGAGATTTAAGCAGCTGGCTACAGCTGTCGCCAGATGTCGTCGGCTGTATGCACGTAGCTGCCTACCTGTAGGTACCTGGTACCTAGGTACATGTCTGCAAGCCGGGATTTACACCAACGCAAAGTCTCTCGCTCTGCTTCAATTTCCGCCCTCATCTTCTTCCATCTTGAACAACCACAAGACACGTCCATCCAAACTTATTTGCAGCAATACACGAATTTCGCCTCACTACAAAGACGCGCCCTGCAGAAATGGAACAAAAAGATACATCAGATCATGAATCGCAGCAGTCAATGCTCAACATCGACCATGGGTACTCTGCGGGAGCTGGTATGGCCAACAGGTTATCGATGCTCTTGAATCTTGAGGGATCAAGGCATTTCATATTTTGCCCAACTCGGAGGCCCTATGCTTGAAGCAAAGTCATACCCAAGAAAGCAACTAGTCTCATTGCGTATCATGTCCGACCGAAGTGCTCTCCCAGATGCCAGCACCGTCAAGTTCATCACCGCCTTTCCGGATCCTACAAGCGGGCCAACGGCACGAATGAATATCGGCGGGATGACCTTCCAACAACTTTACGTATCTACAGCCAGAGACAAGGCCCCGATATAAAATTGTCTCTTCTACGACTCGTTGGCGAGATGCTGCCAAGCTACCTGAGTGATTTGTGGGTTGGTAATGAGCTCAGTATGCTGGTGAGGACATCCCACATAGAAGCGCGGCCGAGAGCGCAAGGCGTCGTCATATGGCGACTAAGATCAGCAACAGAAACCAGATAACCGTCCGTCTCAACCACAGATCAAGCCGGTTTCTTTCAAACGACGCGGTATCGGAGTCAGCTTGTTGGAGAACGGCGGGTCAATTGACGGGCTAACCCTCACTGCGATACATGGAGGCCATGGTACGAGGTGAAGGCTTTCAGCATTTGGAACCTTGGGGGCAGCGTTTCCTCGAGTCATGTGTTGTTCATGCACAAGGTATCAAACGCGTCTCAGCAGCAGCAGTAGCAGTAGCAGCAGCAACAACAACAACAACATGTTGAGCTGTTATCTTGACCAGCCTCCGTCATCATTGGCTTCATCCCTGGACCCAACACCATGTGCCGGACGAGGCAGAGCAGCGATTGGCAGATGAGGCCACGCGCCCAGCAGGAGCATAGCCAGCACACGTCCATCATCCATAATCCATACCTGACCAGCGAGCGCCTGCTTGACGTCGACTGGCCGTGGCCGCCCCCAACACATCCTGGATACCCTTAGACGACACCTGGCTGCTGCATGTGGCAGGTAACACAGCTCCCATTGGCCACTGGGGCGTGCCACTCCGACGTCAATTCAGCCAGCTCCCTAAGTCGAAAGCAGCTCGGGTTTCCCTCGAAAATACGCCAGTTTGAATCGCGCAGAATTGACGCTTCCAGACCTGGCTGAGCAAAGGGGAGAAATGCTCGTCGTCAATGTCTCATGGCCGTCGACAGGCAGGCGTATCGCAAGCGATGGGATGGCTACCTCCCTAGCACATGCCAATTGAGAAACAACAACGTCAGCATGTAACCCAAGCTCGCATCGCATAGCATATACGCTAGCGGGAGCTCCACAGTATACGCAGCTTGAGTCTTGAGCTCGAGAGACAGGCGACAGGCAGACTGCCGAGCTCCAGAGACCCATATCCCCACGCTTCCCTTTCCCATCCACAGCCCCCACTCACACTATCGCTCCCCGTCTAGACAGCCGCTCATAGCGAGCCGTGGCACAATGTGCACCTTCACAACACCCCTGGCAAAGACCCTGAATCGAGACAAGTCGCGAGCATGTGCTCCAGCTATTGGCTCACGCACTCGTCGTCTCCAGGCAGCGGGGTATGCTCCATTGGAGTGGGGTTGAGAAGATCCCCAGGAACTGGCGGCATCTCAGTTGAGACTAGGTAGGCATGATGCTCCTGAGACGCGGCACGACGGACGGTATATAGACTTGGTCGTGCCGGACCCCTCGTCTCGTGTTCCTGTCTTGTCTTGTCTTGCCTTGCTATCCTGGCACGTTGACTGTCTTCTGAGCCTTGTGCTGTAAAACGACCAATTAGACTTACCTTCTCTCCAAACAATGAGAGAATACCATGGCTTCTCATGTAAGTCCCCTCGGAGCACATGGCTCGCTCCCGTCCACAGCATAGCTGTATATACATGAGCTGACCTCTCTCTCTCGTCAGGGTGGTAACATGCTATCCTTTGGCAACATTCAAACTCTCATCGCCGGAATTGCAGCTGCAGCCATAAGCACGCTCTGCCTCTCCTCCCTCTTCACCAACTCCGATGGCTCCCCAGGCCTGATCAAGTCATTCTTCCTCTTCTTCTACTCGTCCTTCATCAAGCCCCACCAGGGAGATGCAAAGGGCAATCAGCAAGATGCACTTGAGAGCTTCTACAAGACCCAGGCAGGCGCCTACGATGCCACTCGCAAGGTTCTCCTCCGCGGCCGCGAGGATATGCTGGCGCTAGTTGCCGCTCAGCTCAAGTCCAAGGCCCAGGATGCTGCCGCCAACCAAAGCAGCAATAAAAAGCGCATTTGGGTTGACGTAAGTCTCGGCCAAATCATGTTTCTCTCTCCCAATCTCTCGCTCACATACATCATATAGGTTGGCGGCGGCACTGGCTTCAACATCGAGGCCATGGCCCAGTTTGTCAATGTGCCCGAGTTCTTCTCGAGCGTATACCTCGTCGATTTCTCTCCCTCCCTGTGCGAGGTTGCGAAGAAGCGATTTGAACGACTTGGCTGGAAGAATGTCAAGGTTGTTTGTGAGGATGCTCGAAAGTTCCGCCTCGAAGACTACGAGGATGGCATGTCATCCAAGCCGGTCCCGCCCCGGTCACCTGCGTTGACCTACTTCTCCAAGCCTCGTCCTGACTTTGGGGGAGCCGACTTGATCACAATGTCATACAGCTTGTCGATGATTGTTAGTGATTGCCACAGTCAAGTTTGGGATGTATGCTAACTGTTAACCATAGCCTGACTACTATTCTGTCATCGACTCCGTCATCTCCCTGCTAGCCCCTCAAGGCCTTCTGGGTGTGGTCGACTTTTACGTCCAGAACAAGGTTGATTTCGCATTCCGAAACTACACTGGTGGGCTAGTCGACCGTCATGTCAACTTCTTTTCCCGTGCCTTCTGGCGCTCTTGGTTTGACTTGGACCGTGTCGGTCTCGAACCCAGCCGTCGCGACTATCTCGAGTACAAGTTTGGCACTGTACTCAATGTCAACACGCGAAACAACGGTCTGGGTGCCATTCCCTATTACATCTGGCTTGGTTGCCACAAGAAGCCCTTTTCATCATCCAGCCTTCCTCATGAGATCGTCGAACGTATTGATGCCCTCGTTACCGAGTCGCCTTACCTGTACCCTGTCAACCATGGAGATGCGCTCACCCGAGCCATTGAAAGATCGGCACCCGAGATTCGTTCCAAGGCCTTCTTGACCGCTGTCCAGAACCTCTCCTCCAACCTGCCCCTACCTTCCTTCTTCTACCAGAACCACCATTGGCGCATCTACTACGATGACCAGCTCAAGAAGCACACCCAGTTCAACGATGAGTACATCTATGCGTTTACCTGGGAAGATACGCGTGTGGATGAGCGTCTCCTAAAGCTGGGCCCCGAGGACAAGGTTCTCGCCATTACCTCTGCAGGCGACAACATTCTTTCCTATCTCCTTCAGTCCCCTGCTCGAGTCCACGCGGTTGATCTGAACCCGACTCAGAACCATCTTCTTGAACTCAAGGCTGCGGCTTACACTGCCCTGCCGTACGAGGACTTTTGGAAGATCTTTGGTGATGGAAAGCATGCTGATTTCCGCTCTCTGCTCATCTCCAAGCTGTCACCTCACCTCTCTGGCCGAGCGTTCCAGTACTGGCTCAAGAACACTCACGTCTTCCAGAACAGCAGTGGCTATGGTCTCTACGACACCGGTGGTTCTCGTCACGCTATCCGTGTTTTCCGCTGGATTGCCCGCATCTTTGGCCTGCAGAAGGCTGTCAGTCAGCTGCTTGAGGCCAAGACCTTGAACGAGCAGCGCGAAATCTGGCGCAACAAGATTCGTCCCGCACTGCTCTCCAGATTGGTCTGCAACCTGGTTGTGGCCCAGGAAAGCTTCCTCTGGGCGGCTCTAGGCGTGCCCAAGAACCAGCTCGCCATGATTGAAGGTGACCACGCCGTGTCTGACCTCGTCAAGGGTCCCAAGCCCAAGGCCAAGAACACCCGTTCGCATGCGATTTGGCACTACATGGTAAACACACTTGATCCTGTCGCCGAGGACACGCACATTGCCGCCGATAACCCATACTACTACGTCTGCCTCGACGGCAAGTTCTCGCGCAAGTGTCACCCCGACTACCTCAGCCCTCAAGCACACGCAAAGCTCTCGCGTCCCAATGCCCTGGAAGGCCTGCGCATTCACACGGACGAGCTCGAGGAGGTGATTGCACGCATCACTCCGGGCACTCTGACCGTTGCGGTTGTCATGGACAGCATGGATTGGTTTGAGCCTGGAGCCCAAGCCGCCGGCGCCCAGATTACCAAGCTGAACCGGGCGCTCCAGATGGGTGGCCGAGTGCTCCTGCGATCATCGGCGCTGACGCCCTGGTACGTGAAGGAGTTTGAGAACCACGGCTTCACGCCGAAGCGTCACGGTGCGCGCCTGGACGGTGCCTGCATTGACCGTGTCAACATGTACGCCAGCTGCTGGATCTGCACCAAGACGGAGAACCTGCCACCCCCAACTCCAGAGATGGACCGGAGCGGTGGCCCAGAAATCACAAGCTTGACGATTTAGGCAGCTTGGTCATTTGAGTAGCTCGGAGTTGATGCAACGTTTGCAGCGATGCTTGTTTGTGGAGCACTGGGCTTGGAACAAGGTCAATGACGGGATTGGGAATACGAGTCAGCCAGCTGGTTCGACGGAAGGGTTGCAGGCAGCAAAGTTGTATTGTGTGTTTCAAATAGTTCAAAGCATGAATGATGAGGTCGTTTTCTGGTCCAACATGTTTTCACAGCCCACCGCGTGATCAATACCTACCTACCTGACCAACTCTGTATGGCCTCAATTCTGTCCGCCCAACAAGGCGGTGCAATTATGTTGCGTTGCAGGAGTCCAGTTGCCCATGGTTGGCTGCCTTCAACTTGTGTCCTGGCTGTAAGCTGCGGAGGAAGTGGCCATAACGTCGGTTTCAACAAGGTATATTATTGGTAGCCTTAAAGCAGTGTGCGAGCTGAAAGATGCCTTGGTAAAGGGCCTTGACATGGCAGCGAGACATGCTCAGCCTCCAAGTGAAAGCTTCTTGTAAGAATTAAATAGTCTCTCGGTGGTCCCTCTGATGGATTGTGTGTCACAGAATCGAAGCAACCTTTATTGTTGGAAACCTCCCAAACATCGCAATGGCCGACCCCATAAGTCTAGCTGCAAGCATCATCACTCTCGCCGGCGTCGCAAAGGGCGCCTTTGAGCTGGCCACGAGCCTCTCCAAGGGCGGATCGCTGAGCGCAGGGGCGATTGGGCGTGAAACTACATTAACAGCCTTGAACCTACAGAGTTTTGGGACCGCCATCGACTTGGCCTATAAGTCACTGGAAACCCAGTGTTCGAAAGAAGCCGCAAAAGAATCAGAAACTATTCGATGCCTGAGAGAGACCGGGATTGCCGCTACGTTTGAAGAAAACTCCAACCATCTACAACATCGTTTAGATAAACTCCTGGCTGCAGTCAACTCCTTCAAGGATAACCCTGGTTTCATGAAGAGAATCGACTGGCTTATCAATAAGAGGCCAGAGTTCTTGGCACTCAACCCATTCATGGAAAGCTTAAAGGCCACTATAGGGCTCGTGGTCTCAATTGTGCAGATGGAGCTCACCACCATAGCCGCCAAGAATGCAGAGCATAACGCAGAGTATTTCAGGAATGAAATGTAAGTGAAGCCCATACTTGCTCAGTCCGCGGGGTCATCGTGAGTAACATGATCAATGTAGTGCTAGGCTCAAGCAGTCGCTTAAGGGATACGAAAACATGGTTCGGTTTCTAGTCCGCAAGGAGTTATCCATGCTAGAAGAGGCGACTCAAGGGGGTAGGTCTAATTCGACTTCAGACAACGCATCTTTCCAGAGCTTGTCGGCTCTCGTCAAGTTGTCGCAGAGCATGAGGGAAACCGGGAGGCCGCCGACAAGTCGAAACTTTACTTCGAGAAGAAGCTCTTCGCATGCGGGAAGCGAGCCTTTGGCTTATGTACGACTATCGCGGAATTCGGTACACATTCCTGTCCCGGTAGAGACACAATGGCCAAAGCCGCCAGAAAGACTACGGCGTGAGTCCAGTGCAGCAAGCAGAGTCTACAACGTTCCCAGCCATGGTCCAACTAGCCAAGGGACAACCACTAGAAGTTCAAGTGTTTCAAGGCCAGCTACTGGAAGGTCTACCATCGCCAGCTCGACCCTTGCAACCACCGAGGGCGTTCTGCATCTAGACACTACTCGGAATGGCAAAGCTATTGTGGGCACTATCAGCCAAAAGAGCACAGTCCTAGCGAGACATTATCAGATCACAGCCTTCACCAATCCGACTCTCCGCGGGAATCTCATATCAATACAGGAAGCAAAAGCACTCAACATGACGATTGAGCATCTATCGGCTGGTGACCCGAGCACTGTGAGAATCGCAGACGGGACCAAAGAGAACATCGTGGGCAAAGCGGTGGGCATCAATTTTTGGCAAAAGCCATACCAGCAAGGCCGCTTTGAAATGGATTTCTGGGTTTGCGAATATCTCAAACCCGACATAATCATGGGAAGCGAAGCTTGCAAATTCATCCAGTCAAGCAGCCCGATAGCATCACATGGATAGATTAGCTCAGGTACAGAAACATTCAGGAAAGGATCTGACCGCAAAGTATCATGTTGCACCATGCAAGTTTGATTGTAATTGACAAAAGCTTTGTAAACTGCGAATTCAACCTAACATTCACTCGATAAAAGAAACTCTAATACAGTAGGTATTCTGCAATGCTACATTGCACTGCAGCTTTTTTATCATATCAACAACACCACGCTCAACACGTCGTTTCCTCTAGGCCCGCCAGACGCGCTTGACGGCCTCGGTGATGCCGACGTCGTTGGTCTCAAACTCGTACAGGCCGACGGCGACGAGGGCGGTAAAGGTGTTGAGGAGCCACATCAAGCCCTTGCGCAGACCGGCGTGCGTTCGGTTGGGGATGTAGTCGATGAGGACCTGCTGGAAGCCAAGGTGGGAGTGGAGGAGGATGGTGCCGCAGAAGATGGCGTCGGTGGTGGGGTTGAGGGAGCCGGCGGCAAAGGGCGCAACGCTCAGAGGGACGATGGCGACGGCGATGAGGCGGTCAAAGGTCCAGTGGTAGGAGCCGTGGACCGAGTTGGGCTCGGGGACGGGAGCGGGCGTGTTGACTGCGAAGAAGAAGAAGAAGAGGTCAGTTGGTTGGCTCGAGTGGCATGTGAAGAACGGGCACGGGCGTGGGTCGGGATCGTACCGTCGCCGATGATTTTCTCTGAGCACGAGTTAGCAACGTCTCTCCATCAGCGCAGATGCAAAGATCGCCAGGTTGCTTACGAGGAGGGGGAGCGATAATGGCAGCGCGTCGGCTCGAGTTGTGGAAAGCCGCAACACCCATGACGGGCTTGACAAAGGCGCCTCGGGTCGCGACGGAGGTGGCAGCAGCCCATCGAGAAGCCATGGCGGTCTGCCGCAGCACAGAGGGACGCACAATCGAGGCCATGGTGGTGATGATCTGAACGCGGCGCTCAATTGGTGGCGATTCGAGGGTGTTGGTGAGGGCGGGCGGGAGTTGATGATGTTGTAACTCTCGCTTTCTCGCACTCGGTCGGAGCCATTGCCGAGGATCTCGAAATGCCCGCTTCGTGATTGGTTGCCCAGATTCCGATCGAGGCCGTAGCCCGGAGAGCACTTCCCGCAACAACTATTTCTCCGAATATCGCCAAGAGCACCTGTGATTGGCCAGTGTATTGGAGCTCAACTCTTGGGGTGGGGGCATTCTTTTTCCAGCAGAAATTCAGAGCTAGCCGTCCATGGTGGAAGACGAGCGCAAGCCAAGCTACCTCGAATCCCCCGTTGCCGACTCCTCGACTTGTCCAGCTTGTCCGTCAATGTGAAGCTGATACGACCCTCACATCCTCCCCAAGAGATTGCGGCCCGGCCGAAACTGCCATGGCCTCTCGAGTGCCCGCCATCGCGAGACTCGCGCCGGCGAGAAGCGCCCTCAGCCCACGATGCGCCAACGGATATGCGCCTTTCCCCGAACGACTAAGATCACGAGGAGTTGCGACGACGCATATCAACAAGGTCAGGGAAGGTGAAGAACGATGGGCGGAAAAGGCCCAGCGTATCCAGAACGGAGACATCCCTCACGTCTGGGACGTCCTCGAGGAGCGTGGCTACATCAAGGATGTCGCAGGGTACGTCACCAATTCGATGTGCTCACGCACAGCTTGGGAGGTATCGGCTGGCCTAACCGCGAGTACAGGACCCCCGATCGAATCAAGGAGATTATGCGAGTCAAGCGCATCGGCTCCTATGTCGGAATCGACCCCACGGCCGACTCGATGCATGTGGGACACCTGCTGCCCCTGATGCCCATGTTCTGGATGTGGTTCAATGGTCACCCGGCCGTCACCCTCATCGGTGGCTCGACTGCTCGAATTGGCGACCCGACCGACCGGCTGGAAAGCCGGGCCATTCTCTCCAACGCGGATATTAGCAAGAACATTACCAAGATTCACGTCCAGTTGACGAGGATATGGCAAAACGTCAACCATCTGAAAGAAAAATATGGATACGAAAAGGACTGGGCTGCCAAGCACCACCTTCTCAACAACAACATGTGGCTGGGCAACCTGACTCTCTACGAGTTCAGCAAGAGGATAGCAAGGCACATCCGGATCGGGCCCATGCTGAGTCGGGATACGTAAGTACACGATAGAGGGAGTCGCATGTGATTGCTGCGTATAGGGCTAACCAGTGTCGCAGCGTCAAGCGCAAGCTGACCGAGGGAGACGGCATGTCCTTTGGCGAATTCATGTACCCCTTGCTCCAGGGTTGGGATTTCTGGCACATGTACAACAAACTGGGTATCCAGATGCAAATAGGCGGTTCGGACCAGTACGGAAACATTGTTGCGGGCATCGACGCCCTCAAGATCATCCGCGAGTCGGAAGAAGCGCCCCACGCCAGGATGCCGACGGAGTGGCAGCACGATCCGGTTGGCTTCACGGTGCCTCTGCTGACGGACTCGTCGGGCGCAAAGTTTGGCAAGAGTGCTGGAAACGCCATCTGGCTTGACGAGTTCAAGACGAATGCCTTTGACCTGTACGGCTACTTTGTGCGACGCACAGACGACGAGGTCGAGAAGTTGCTCAAGCTCTTCACCTTTATACCTCTCAAGGGCATCCAGGAGGTTATGGAGACACACCGAAAGGATCCCGCAAGCAGAACGGCTCAGCACACTCTGGCTTTCGAGGTCGTTTCGCTGATCCATGGCTCCCAAAAGGCTCTCGAGGAGTCCAAGCAACACGAGTTCCGTTTCGGCAAGACGCCTTCTGCCATCATCAATTCGCCGCCCGAGTCTTCCGGCATCATCACGCCCAACAACGCCCCGAGGAGCGACATCAAGCTGCCCAAGTCCATTATGGGCAAGTCTCCCGCCAAGATCCTGCACGCCGCCGGCCTCGCCACCAGCAGCAGCGAGGGCATGCGTCTCCTCAGCCAGCAGGGCGCGTACATTGCCGCCCAGCCCGGTCAGCGCAAGGGCCTGGTGCCCGGAAACCTGTCGTGGACTCCCATGAAGGCCTGGTTCCCCGAGGAGACGTCCAAGTTCCTCATTGACGAGCGAATGCTCATCCTGCGCAAGGGCAAGCACAATGTGCGCATTATCGAGCTCATCAGCGACGAGGACTGGGAAGCAAGCGGCCGCATCTACCCGGGTCAGCCCTTTACCGGCCGCATAAGGCGGATGAAGGAGCAGCTGATGAAGGAGGCTGAGAAGCGAGGCGAATCGTTGACGGACGAGCAGGTGATGAAGATTGCCAACGAGAGGAGCGACGATGCAACGCTCAGGGTCGCCAACAACCCCGACATTGAGCTGCCGAGCAAGAAGGAGGTGCGAGAGAAGGCCGCGGGCAAGGGCTCCGATTCCTCTTAATATCAGGACGGCCCCGTTGTGCTCTGTAGAAAAAGAAACACTGTACAATAGTGTAAGATGTGTATGTATAATACCTACCATATATATGAATGCCTAGATTTAGAGTATCCATCTCCGCAAAACTCCTCAAGGATAATTGGAAACATTATTGCCAAGGAATCAAGTCTACCGATGGAACACAACCAGATCGCCCTTGGGGACGGGAAGCTTCTTGAGCTTCTCCACAATGTCGGCATCGACAAGGTTCTGCTCTGTGATGATCTGGTCAAAGTGATGGCATCCGTCCGTGTACTTTTGCAGCGGATCTCCATCAGGGGTGGAACGGCTTTCACCAGTCGCCAGCGCTGCCAGGTACTGCTTGGAGACGACGTATTTGTGTACGCGATATAAGCAGCCCTTGATGACGCCGAACTGGACAAGCCTGCGGACATCTACATATCTCAGGACCTCGAATCCCGTGTCCTGGTGACCCTTGAGCCACTCCATGACGCTCCGCCCTGGCGCAAACGTGGTCATGAGCTTGATGAGGTGGTAGTTGCTGACTCGGCCGCGGCCGTGGGATACGTAGCTGGCACACTCATCAACCATGCCGTCGACGTTGCGAACAAAGTCGTGGATGCCCGGGCGGGGCGCGTAGCAGGCGGAGAAGAAGAACATGTCGAGGAGGAGGATGGTGTCATAGTAGAGGAGGTGGCGGAGGGCGGTCTTGGCGAGTTCGAGGGAAACGGAGGCGGCGTGGGCAATGCGGCGGACGTCGGAGACGCCGTCAATCTGAGAAATGACCTTTTGCAGGGTGAGATCCCAGGTCGGGTCAACAACGTCGGCAAACTTTGTCTTGGCCACGGGCACATGCCAGCCTTGTACCCAGGGCGGATTGAGGTGATGAGGGAAGAGCTTCATGTTGATGGTGTTGGCTTCGTCTGGGGCACGGGTTCAAAACGTCAGCGACATGTACGAGGGGATGAAGCATGCTACGGGATAGACGACAACTGACCAACCGGGATCATGCACTCTCCATAGTTGTCGAGGTCCTCCTTGACAATCTCGAGCAAGCTCTCAATGGGCCGTCTGCCAAAGCCCTTGCCGAGCTGGCCCTCATTCTGGCTCAGGTACTCGTTCTGCTTCTCCATCTCGGAAAAGGTGGAGGCGAGACGGCGAACGACACGTTCATAGGGGATTTGGTCGACATCGGTGTCGAGGACGAGGCCAAAATTGAAGATGAACTCATTGCGCTGGTACTTTGTGTGGCGGATGACGACGGGGTAGCCGAGGACCGAGTACTTGCCGTCGGGTGTGTTGATGGTCAGGTAGCGGTTGCAAAAGGCCTGCCGGGGGATGATGTACTCCTGGAGGACGCCAAAGTCGACGAGGCAGTCTTTGGACGAGTTCTCGACCGTCGTGATGCAGCCGGCGGGCGACTGAGCGACAATCTTGGGGCCTGGAAAGGACCGAGTTAGTGGCGGAGGGGGATGTGGGATCTCAGCGGAGGAGATGGGGAGTATGGCTTGCCTTCCTGGGGAAAGAATCGGGCGTAGAAGATGCCTTGGATCATGGTGGAAGATGGATTGGTGTATGTTGAGGAGATGGCGAGCCGCCCATGGCTAAGGTGAATCAACAAGGCTCGTTGTCATCGGGAGTAGTTGTCAGTCTGTCTCTGTGTAAATTTGAGTGGCGGCTTGGTCACATCAAGGTCCCCCAAGAGGGCCTGTGTGAGAAGATGGCTTCGAGAGAGAAGGGAATGAGAATATTGCTAGAGATGGGAGGTGAGACGCGGTGTTGAAGCACTCACTCAGTGAACCCCGCTAAGCTGGATTTTGGCCAGTAGCTGCCTACCCTGGAGTCTGCGGCTTCGAAATGGAGATGGAATAAGATTGATATTGATTTTAATTACTATGCACGTCTTGGAAATGCCAGTCTAGGTTGTTTAGTAGCCAAAGTCGATTGGCTTGGAGTGTCAATCGTGGACATTTAGGATACTTGTTGTAGATCTGTCTTAATACAGAGACTACAGAGAGCACGCCAACAAAGGATGCGATGCGACAGAAGGTGGTGGATGGGCCTGGAATAGGGCGATAAGAGGAAGGCTCAAGGCTACTAAGCGAGAGTGTCCGTTTGCCACTTGTCGTTCTGGTTGCCTACGTTGTTGTCTTTACGAAACTGGATTCCACAGCAACTCATTCTCTCTGTTATCCGTTGACTCCATTCTCCTTCTCGATAGTTATTCATCACCGCCCGCAACAAGACCAAGACAGACCAAGAGAGGGCGCTAGTTCGTTTCTGTCGTCATTGGAGCGCACTCGTTTGCCCCACGTCAGCGCAGCAACCTCGAGTCGAAGCAACTTGACCTCGTCTCCCCAGCCTCGCCTCGCCTCGCCTCCCCCACGACTGCATTCTCACGCTGCCAACAACACATTGCCATCTTCCTAGACTTCTGCATCGCTGTTGTTGCTGTCGCCTCAGCATCTTGCTCCATCGCCTGATCTTCACCTCGTAACTCCCCTCGAGCTCGTCGTGTTACCCCTCGCCTCGCCTCGCCTCGCCTCGCCTCGGACAATCCAACCCGCCATGGCCGACGCCTCAGAGTCGAGCAGCGATGCTCAGGTCACCTTCAAGGTCAAGACCTCGTCCGACACGGTCCACTCCATCACCATGGCCGAGACGGCTTCCGTCCTCGACCTCAAGACGAAACTCGCCGGCGAGACCTATGAGAACATCCCCGTCGAGCGCCAACGTCTCATCTACTCGGGTCGCGTCATGAAGAATGACGATGCCCTCAGCAACTACAAGATCAAGCACAACAACACCATCCACATGGTCAAGAGCGCCGCCAGCAACCCGACCCAGCCTGCCGCCGCCGCCGCCTCCCCGACTCCTCCGGCCGTTCCCACCAACATGGCTTCTGGCACTGCCAACAACCCTCTAGCTGGTCTCACCGGCGCTCGCTACGCCGGCCACCAAGTCAACCTGCCTGGCATGGACTTGTTTGGACCCGACGGCGGAGTAAGCACGACACGACTTCGCGTTTCTATCTATCCTCGCTGACTTTAATTCTACTAGATGGGCCCTCCGATGGACGAGGAGCGCATCGGTCGGCTCATGTCCGATCCCAACGTCCAGCAGAGCATGAATGAAGCTCTCAACAACCCCGATTTCGTCAACATGCTCATCGAGTCCAACCCCATGCTGCGAAACATGCCCAACGCGCGCGAAATGATCACCTCCCCCTTTATGAGACAGATGATGACCAATCCGCAAATGATGAGCCAGGCTATGCGCATGCAGCGCGATATGCGTGGCGGCAATTCCGCATTCCCAGCTCCCGGCGCCACCGATACCACGCCCGAAGGCACGGCTGCCGCCCCCAATAACGAGCAAGGCGGCAACAACAACAACAACGCCCAGCAAAATGCCTTCATGAACCCTTTCATGATGCCCGGCATGATGGGTGGCCAACAGGGCAGCGATGGCCAGCCGCCAAACATGGCCCAGGCGCTTCAGCAGCTTCAGAGCCTCAACGCCATGGGTCTCAACCCCTTTGGCGCCCCTGGCCAAGACCAGAGTGCCACCGCCCAGCCTGCGTCAGGGACTACGCCCGAGGCAGGGGCCACTGGACAAGCCACCACCGGCCAGCAGCAAAGCACGTCAAGTCCGCCTCCGGCGAACCCTTTTGCAGCGCTCTTCGGTGCCCCTGGAGCCCCCGGAGCCCCCGGAGGTGCCCAGGCCAACCCCTTTGGAGCGAACCCTGAAGCTCTCCAGCAGATGCTACAGATGCTCGGTGGTGGCGGCGCCGGCGGCTCCCCAGCGGCTCCCCCGGACAACCGACCCCCTGAGGAGCGCTATGCTGAGCAGCTACGCCAACTCAACGACATGGGTTTCTTCGACTTTGACAGGAATGTGGCAGCCCTGCGGCGCAGCGGAGGAAGTGTCCAGGGTGCCATCGAGCATCTGTTGGGTGGCGGCAACTGAGATGGACCCCGAGCTTTTATCAGATAGAACGAGGGACGACTTGTATACATCGCTGAGCACAACGGAGTAATGATATCAGAGCCTCGCAGCACGTTTGATCGGAATACATTAGTTACGTTGGAGGCATGGGGTGGCAATGGTCAAGAGGAGCCGGAGCCTTTCCAGAGTAGCTTTCAAAGGGGGTTAGCTGGTAGCTTACATAGTAATCCGTAACTACCCATTCAAGCGACGGATTAGTGTTGAGAAGGAAAAGGGTGAAATAACTGCGTCTTGCTGTGACGTTGAAACTTGGCCGCTGGTGACGACTTATTCCCCCGCATGGAGCCGAGCCTCGGCTCACGCCTTCCCCGCGATCTACAGTCAATTCGTACGTATCACGTATAAGTGAGATGCGCGGCTGCAACATCAGCTCAAGATAGTCGTCAAAACCCAAGACCCTTTCTGTTGATCGCTTACATCTCCACGTTGCCGATTCTTCTCCAACCTCTTGATCATCTACGGCGTCCCTAGTCAGAGATAGAACTCGTCACCTCCATCCACAATGCGTGGCATACAGATCACCAAGTACCTCAAGGTAACAGGCATTGCAACATGGCAGCGACTTGGATGCAGAGCTGACGTGTAACCAAAATGCAAAAAGGGTCCTGACGAACTCACGGTCTCGGACCTTGCCGACCCCGTGCCCAAGGACGACGAGTATCTCATCCAAGTGCACGCGGCCGCCGCCAACTTCTTTGACATTCTGCAGATCCAGGGCAAATACCAGAACCAGCCGCGTGAGCCTCTTTTGATCCTGGCAAATCCTCAATCCCCCATTGCTAATCTCTCCAACGACAGCATTCCCCTGGACCGCCGGCGCCGAGTTCGCCGGCATTGTGCTGACGGCGCCGCCGGGCGCCCGGTTCCCGCCGGGATCGCGCGTCTTTGGCGCGCAGCAGGGCGCCTTTGCCGCCCGCCTCTGCACGCGCGAGAGCGCGCTGCGGGCCGTCCCCGAGGGCTGGAGCCTCCGGGCCGCTGCCGGACTCTTCGTCACGGCGCCCACGAGCTACGGCGCGTTGGTGCTCCGCGCCGGCGTCAAGCCGGGCGACCATGTGCTGGTGCATGCGGCGGCCGGAGGCGTGGGACTGGCGGCCGTGCAAGGTGAGTTCTTTCTTGCTTCCCCCTTTCTTTCCCCCCTTCTCTACTCTTGCTGACGCTGCAAAAAAGTGGCCAAGGCGTTTGGAGCCATTGTCATCGCGACGGCCTCTACGGAGCGTAAGCTTGCCGTGGCCAAGTCGTTTGGGGCCGACCATCTCGTCTCGTCGTCGGACTCGTCGTGGCCGGCGCGCGTCAAGGCGCTGACGCCCTCGTCGCGAGGCGTCGACATCGTCTACGACCCCGTGGGCCTCGTGACCGAGTCGACGCGGTGCACGGCGTGGAACGGCCGCATCCTCGTCGTTGGCTTCGCCGCCGGCACCGTTGAGCGCGTGCCCATGAACCGCGTCCTGCTCAAGAACATTTCCCTTGTCGGCATCCACTGGGGCGCCTACACCATCAACGAGCCCGACGCCATCGGTCGCGTCTGGGAGGGCATCATGAAGCTCGTCGCAGAGGGCAAGATGCGTGGGACCGAGTATCTCGACGAGGATTTTGTCGGTCTCGACAAGGTCGGGGCTGCGTTGAAGGCGCTGGGAGAGAGGAGGACATGGGGAAAGGTTGTCATTGACGTGTCCAAGAAGGAAGCCGAGAGCAAGCTGTGATGAGAAATAAGGTGCCCACCGCCAAGCTTGGGTCATGTATTTTGTCTTCTATTCTTTAAGTCATCAAGTCATTTCTGGGCCTTGTTCTGTTTGTAGTAGGCCATACTACCTTGACTGATAACCACTTCTTTCGATTCTGTATGTCCTCCTGTAACATCTTTGTTCATGACTGTGCTCCCCTCATCATACCCTGAAATCGCCCCAGCACATCCGCATCCACGTTGACAGCCCACTGCTCCTCAAATGCCGCCTCGCCTCCTACCCGATTCACGAGATCCTGGAGGCGAATCTTGACGAATTCGAGTGCGTGGACCGTGTGGACCGGATCCTTGGCGGCTCCCTGACTCTCAGCCACAATCTTTGGGGTATCATACTCGGTCGCTTCGGGAGGGCCCCAGATCAACGTGTCTGTTCCGTTGAACACGCCGTCCTGTAGCTCTGCAATGACATTGTTCCACATGTCAACGTAGTCCTGTAGCTTACTCAAAACAAGTTCTTGCATGGGTGATGGTAGCTCGAGCAGACGTGTCAGCCCCAAAAGGTAGAGCTTCTGCTTTTCAATGTCGTCCATGCCAGAGAGATGCGAGAACCACTCCGACGCTAGCCAATTCCACACCTGATCCAACGGGCCAAAACCTGTGAGCATCTGCACAAACAATGTCGGTTCCGCGAGCGCAAGACGGGCAATGATGGCGAAGTAGTCGCTCTCAGTGACCGTGTTGAGCTTGCTGACTTTGCGATTCGGCCCAGTGGTCTGGTGTGATTCCCATGCGTCGTGAAGGTTCTCCAGGATCTTCTTCATGAAACCAATCTCAACCATGTCCTGAATAATGACGGACACACCCGTGGGCCCTCCAAGCTCAACCGCAGCTCTGATGAGGTACTCGATGCACACCGTCCCCAATCTGATCTGCTCTCGCCCCCTCGAATCCAAAACGCCAGACAGGGCCGTTAGCGTGGGCCTCCGTAATCGATCCTCCAACATTGAGCCGGGGGCTAGTAGGATGTAGGATTCGACGGCATAGAGAGCCTGCGAAGATGTTACGCTCTGATACTCCAGAAGAGGGAGCGCGAGCTCGGCAAGGCCGACAACCTCTGGCGCGAGCGGTGGGTTGCTCTGCATCAACACGGCATTCCACAGCTCTAGAGACTCATCGATCAGAGGAACATGGAAGTCGGATCCCTGACGTGCCGCTTCGGTCAGTAGTGGCACCATGAAGTGCTGATAGCGCTGGGAACTGCTGCCCATGCTCATGACGAGAGCGGTGAAGATAGCAATGACGGCTTGTTTGATCATGTATTCCTCCGTCCCCGAGCTTTCCCAGACTCCGGGAAGCGCAGCCATCAGCTGATCTCCAAACTGAGATACTTGCTCCTCCATGCGAGTTACGACGATTCGAATCGACTCGAGAATCGCAAGTTTGGTATCATCCACCTCAACGTTTTGGATAAGATCAATCAGTTGGGATAAAACGTCCGAGGTATATGGAAGGAACGCTTCCACACTGAAACCAAGCTCATCTGCAATCCAACGGAGTTGGCGCGCGGCGGTAATTCTGACAACAATGTCGTTATCACCATCGTTTGGATTGAGAAAGTGTCGGAAGATCTGATAAACAATCGGCCGACTCGAATCTCCCAGTTTGACTGGAGCCCATTGGCTCACGAGGATGGCGATTCGACGTCGCAGAATCTTACACATGCCTCCTTGTTGTTGCGCGTCCCCGACAATCGTCGAAGCCAAAACCGAGTCGAAGTCGAACACGGTGTAGACATGAGCGGCGGCGAGTCCCATGGCCGTATATACTGCTTCCTTGGTAGCAAGATCGGCCTGTGGGTTTTGGGCAGTCTGGAAATAGGAGAGCAGCGGCGGAATGAGAAGGTCTTTGTAGTTTGTGAGAAGATCCAGGAAGAGCTTCTCCGCACAGGGGCGAACCTCCCACTCATACGCGCTGCCCTCACTCTGCTCTTGCTGTTCCCACTCTTCCGGGTCTTCTTCCCATGCCTCAAGATCTGCTCGTCGGAATACAAACAGATGGGTGATGATGGCGTTGACAATCTGGATGACCAGATCAGGTTTGAGCAGCTGCGTCTTAATAATATCCCGCGCTTGATCCTGCTCCACCTTTGTATCGGGAGTTCGGTACTTGAATGTCTGAACGTGCTGAAAGGCAATACGGACACAAGCTCGAAGTAAGAGCAGACCCTTGAGCGCAAGCCTTTCTAGCAGAGGACCCTCGACCTTGGATTTTGCGGTGCTTGCATCTCCCGAGCCCTGGCGGATGCCACCAGACTTGTCAAAAACCTCTGCGAACTTGGCAACCAGGTCCCAATATCCGTGGACCAAGGACAGGGAGTTGGGCAGGAAAGCGAAGCTGGCAGCATGCTGCTCTGCCATGTCGATGTGGAGCTTTGTGAATTGGAGAAGATGTTTTCCTACCATATCTTGGTAAGCCGGCGGAACTGCCGAGTCGTGGCTGATAAAGTTGAGGAGTTCGCCAAACTGGTTCTGCGACATGGTCCAGAACTGCTCGACTGTCTTGTCGCCATGGGGACGTTCATAGCCAACAATTACGAGGCGACGCAATATTCTCAGGGCAAACAGACTGTTCATCATGGCCTGGCTTGCCTCTTCACCGTTGCCCTGGCCGTCGCGGAGGAAGCTTACCCAAACAGTCGACTTGACTTCGTAGATTTCAGACAAGACGTGAACAATCTCCGGTGTAACTGACTGCAGGGCAGTTTGTGATTTCCGCAGTCGCGCCGTGCCTAGTTCCTTGACTACTCGAAGCAGGATCTGCAGAGCTCCCTGAAGATGCTGCTGATTCCCAGCTCTTGATGCCCGGAGTAGCTCGATGATATTTCCAAGGGCATCTGGCCACTCTGAGGGGTAGTCGATTCTAATAACCTTGGCCACGACGAGTGCATTGTGTAGAGCCAGATTGCTCTCCCCTTCGTCGACGGTTCCTTGAAATAGCCGAGAGCGTATCTGACTCTTTTCCTCGGGCTTGATGCCGTTTTTGACTTGCGAATAAAGCCGCCAATATCGGTCGATGCCATTCTTGAGTTGAATCACGGCAAGGAATCGGATGTCGGTGGGTAGGGATTTGTCGAGATAGACAGCCTGGTAAAACGGCATTATTAGTATTGTCAGCCGGAGCCAGAACCACCTAGATACTCACCTGTAACGACGAATAGTACCCCGGCTGCACTTCCCACGAGGTGAGCTGCTGGCCAGCCGACTGTCGCTGGGAGTAATCTGACGAGGTCGCTGCTTGCAGCGCCTGGCAAAGCGACTGCAACGTCAGAGGATTTGCATCGCCAGGGACCTCGATGGCGAAGCTCATGATGGGAGCTAGCACCTTCGAATAACGCGAGAGGACGTGGGTTTGCGAGTAAGCGTGGGGGAGGAAGCCAGAGCAAAAAGACGGACGAGGCGGTGGGAGATGATATGGGCAAGGCAGAGTTGAAGCGTTTGGAATGGGGATTTTGGCGCCGTCGACAAGTTGCCTTGTAGTAACCCCACCATAGAAGGTCTAATGGAGGGGTAAATACGAGGTTGGTCTGTTCCTCCGGGCTTGGAGATCGGAACTGAGGCTAAGGATTCTCGAGAGATGGATGGAGATTCTTTTATTTCAAACCTTGCCGTTTCTTTAAATCTCCATGAATGTGGCTCATACACGTTGTTCCCAGTGTCTTCACAGCATCAAGAGGCAGAGAAAGTGACGGGGTTGATATCGTCCATCGTCCCCTAGCGGGCGCTATAGTTGGCTGTCTCACAGCGCTGGGAGCGCTAGCCCCCATCAAGTAACAAGCTTGCATTCCACCCAACGCTGAATCAACGGACCCCTGCCGCGAATTTCTTAGCACTTTCGACATCGCGCAACCTTCATTCCCTTGCCGCCGCAGCCATTGCGCTTCCAATCGCCGATGATACGCCCTCGGTCCGTTCGGCCAGCTCTTCTGGCCTTGTCGCGCAGGCAGTGGACGTGTCCATCATGTCTCTCTCGACGTCTCTATTCGAAGACTCCCGATCAGCGCGAGCCGCCTGACCATCGCAAGCTCGGTCTCCAGCAAGAGCTCTTCATCAACTCCGTTTATAGTCCTGGATCGCCCATCTTCCTCCCAAACGGAGCTCGAATATTCAACCGTCTGGTCGATTTCCTACGAAAGCAATACGTCCGCTACGGTTTCGAGGAGGTCATCACTCCAACCATCTACAAGAAGTCGCTATGGGCAAAGTCGGGCCACCTCGAGAATTATGCCGATGACATGTACTCGGTGACGGGAAATACGCCCCATGAGCACACTGAAACCGGTGGCTGTTGTGGCGAGAGTCACGGAAAGGCGGCGGGCGAGGAGGAAGAGGGCGACTACGGCCTGAAGCCGATGAACTGTCCTGGGCATTGCCTGATCTTCGCATCCAAGCGACATAGCTACCGAGACCTTCCCGTTCGATATGCCGACTTCAGCCCGCTCCACCGTAACGAGATTTCTGGTGCACTCAGTGGCCTGACCCGGGTTCGACGATTCCATCAGGACGACGGACACATTTTCTGTCGGCCGTGTCAGGTCGAGGATGAAATCAAGAAGACGCTCGACTTTGTCAAGGTCGTCTACACCGTTCTGCGAATTGGCGTGGGTTATCGCCTGGCACTCTCCACTCGGCCCAAAGACCATACGATTGGCAGCGCGGAAGACTGGACGAGAGCCGAGGATGCGCTCAAGCGGGCGCTAAATGCATCGGGCATGGAATGGAGCATCAATGAGGGCGATGGCGCGTTCTACGGTCCCAAGATTGACATCATTATCAAGGACTCTGACGGCAAGGAGCACCAAACCGCCACCATCCAGCTTGATTTCCAGCTGCCCAAGCGGTTCGAGCTCGAATACCAGGCCCCCGCTCCCGAGTACGAGGCTCGCGGCGAGACGACCACTGACCCTGCTCTTCTGGCCGAGTACGGTCCAGTGCGACCCGTCATGGTCCACCGCGCCGTCCTGGGCTCGGTGGAGCGTCTAATGGCACTTCTGATTGAGAAGTACAATGGCGAGTGGCCGTTCTGGCTGAACCCGCGCCAGGCCATTATCCTCACCGTTAACACAACGGAACCTGTGCTGGACTGGGCCTACGAAGTGCGCGACGTTCTTGTGGGCCACAACAGCAAGGTCTACGAGCAGCTCGAGAGTGGAGTGCTCCCTGGGCCAGGCAATGAACTGCGCGCGACAGGACTCACGGTCGACGTGGACACCACTGCGAGGCCGCTCGGCTCCAAGATTCGGGAAGCTCGGAAGAACGGGTACGGCCGCATCTTGGTAGTTGGCGACGAGGACGTTGAGAAGAGACAGATCAGCCTGGGTAAGCAACGAATGTCTCCTGAAGACCTACGTGACAAGTTCCGAGCCATGGTGGATACGTTTGAGTAAATATGTATTAATAGTCTATGTAAAATATACGCCGTCGTCCCCTCGCCATGCATGCATATCGGCTTGGCAATGGACTTGTTATAAGATGCTTCCTTTCGTCCTCCACAGGGATTCGTAGATTAGTGCGGCTTGTGCTTTGACCTCTTTGTTCGACAACGTTCTGGTGTTGAGGGTTGACATGAGAGAGACCTGCAGCCTCAATCGACGCTGATGCAAGCGCCTGAGCCAAAGTATGCGACTTGCGACGTCTCCGCACATGATGCCCGCTCCAAGGCGGGGAAGGATGAATACGATGAGTGACAGTAGGTACTAGCCAACCGTCGGCGCGAGAGAGTTCATCTCCGAGATCTGTCATGAGTTCCCTCCACCTTGGTGATAAAGCGCTCTGCGAGTCATCCGTTAGCCAGGGAAGCCAAGGGCGAGACGGACGGAAGAAGCTCACTCACCTCTTCATCTTCTCGTCGACATCGCCGCCAGCCTGCTCGATGCGCTCAATCAAGGCCTGCCGCTCTACCAACTGCTCACGCATATAGTCCACGGTGCGCTTCAGCACGAGGCCTTCGGAGCGGCCCTGGCCTTCGAGCCCAGGCACCAGCTCGGTCAGGCGATCGAAGCCTTCGCGAATGGCCTGTCGACGCTTTTGCTCTGCCGAGGTGTGTTAGCCGGCCGGAAACGCCACGTCGGAGGAGCCGAGCCCTTTGAAAAACCGAGCACTACGGCGGGAGTATGCTCGCGTACCTGATGCAATGTGGTTCTGCTTCTTTTCCTCCTCGGTGAGACGCGGCTTATCGTCAGCACCGGCGGCATTGGGATCGCCAGCACCTGGCGACTTGGATCTCGGTGATGACATTTACACAAATAAAACAAGGCATGAAAGAAGGGTCCAACTTTAGGATATTGCGTGTTGTGACAGGTGATGGGCGTCGTAAGTACGTATGTAGATAGTGAGTGGAGGAGTTGGCTGTTGAAGCTGCACTAGAAAGTGCCTAGTACAGACCTACAAAGCATGTGCAAGCAAGGATCATGCCCCAGATTCTTCATGTGAAACCCTGGTCCTTGTATCCAAGGCAGCCAGCCTGATCCACCAGCACCGTCTCATACTTCTTACCATGTGAAGATTGAAGTTAAATACAACATAAAATGCCTGGATCCTCGGGGACTCTGCTGCTTGGACACGTCGGTTTCTGATGGGTGCATTGAGCCAGCGGCTGGGGCTTAGCGTAACGCTTATTATTGTGTTGACAGGCTTGAACCCTTTCATCCAAGTGCTCCTTGTCTTCTCAGGGTTGTTTTGGGTTGAGAGCAAGCCTGTTTGAGTAGGAGAGTCTCGAGAAGCTCGTTTCAAGATCCTGCCTGTCTCGTCTTCACCATGCAAAATCTCCCCAATTTAGAAACCCACCAGACGTCTAGAATAAGTTTTCAAGTATTGCCAAGTCATTGGACCTTGTAACCCACGAAGCTCACAAAGCCCACATTGACCAACTCCAATACCATGCATGTGGCTACTATATGCTCTTATATCGGCAGTCATTATTCCTCATCTTCGTCCTCTCCCTCAAACTCTTCGTCGTCCTGCCGGAACACAACCTTCTCTGCCAGGGCTAGGCATTGTCTGACTGGCAGTCCAATGACGTTGTCGACGCTACCCTCGATTTTCTCTACAAGAAGCATGCCTCCTATCCCCTGCACGGCATACCCTCCGGCCTTGTCTGCGCCCTCGCGAGTCTTGACGTACGATTCAATCACGTCGTCTGAGAGTCCATCCGCCTCGCTCAAGAAGTAAACTTTGGTCTCCTCGGTATGGTTCGACATGGCGTATCCCGGGTGACGCGCATCCTCTCGGGGGGCGAGAACCGTCACAGAGGTCAAGACTCGGTGCATGCGCTGGTCTCGCAGATGCTTCAGCATGCGAATGTGGTCAGCCTCGCTGCGAGGCTTCTCGAGGATCTGGCCGGTGCGGGTGGCAATGACTGTGTCGGCAGAGATGACGAGATCGGGATCGGGAATAGATGCAAGGTGTGTTTGCAAAGCTTTTGTGTATACGTCGAGGCACTTCTGCTGCGCAGTGGCGGCGACATACTCGTTGGGGCCGTATGCGGTCTTGTCGAGGTTTTCTGGTATCGTCGAGGGGGTGATTTCGAAACTGGTGAGACCGATCTAAGAACTACGTTAGAAGCCAGCTTGGGAAGCCGCAGCTACAAGGGACATACCTGTTGGAGCAGGGCCTTTCGCCGAGGGGACGCAGAGGCGAGGATGACGCGCTTTGAGTTTAGATGCGTGAGGATAGGGAGCTCGAGGGGCAGAGGGCCCTTGCGGATCGGGCCGCCCGGCCGCGGGGAAACTCCACGATTGACCGGCACATCGGTATATCCAGGCGGCGGATCGCTGGGACCACTTGAGTTTGACATGTTGCTGCGGTACTAATGCGAGGAATGGACTCGTGCTGGTCAAGGTGAGGATGAAGCAAGCTGTCGCTCGTCTCTTGGCTAGATGAGGTCAATGTGGGGGTGGGTTACATAGCTCGAGTGGGCGCCGGTTCCATCTTTTGGCGTTTTTAGCAGATTTGGAGCTACAAGTGCTTTTGCGAATTGCATTATCACAGCAACAAGGTATGTATGTATAGCTAGCCAACGGCTATTCATAAAGGGCATTTGACAGCTTCGAGGATATGCATCACAATATTCTTGGGGATGAGCGTATGTAGATGGCGATTTGGTTGGAGTTGTGTTGTCTACAAACACCAATACGGAGCTCACAAGAAGACATGGGTAGATTCAGACTGTCGGAATCTTCAGTTGCTATTGCCCTATGCTGCCAACAACAGCTTGCTTAACTTAAATAGAGCCATCGAAACATGTTCGAAGACTTGAATGCTTTTCTTTCCAGCTTGACTAGAAACGTTGCTTTTGGCTTGAAGATGCTGTGTCTCAACTGATTCTCTGCCTTGATGCCTTAGCAGTGTTATGAGGCATTCCGCAACGCCAAAGCTGGTCACTCCGCGGTGGAGCCAGACGGTACATGTACCTCTCTGTCTGCCTCAGGTGCAAAAATCTCCACCAGATCGGCCAAATCGACGAGCGTAAACCGGTCCGCGTCGCGCTTCATTCAACGAGCCGCGCGCATTGGCAACGGCGTATCGCAAGCTGCACCACCAAAAGCTCTGAGCCAACTGCGACACCACGATACTGCCGCTTGCACCGCTTCAAGACTGGCTGCAACCCACGTTCCTTGCGCTCTTGGACGCGAGCCGGCGAGACACGTAACGCGTTGAAATACACTCGGAGCTTCACTACCCGCCATTTCACGCCTGGCACTTGCGGAGATCCATTGTCCATCGACAACTTGTTCAATCACGTTGTCCTGCATGAAGCTGTAATGCGTTTTTCTTGGCGACGATAACGAGTCCACGCATCATGGACAGCAAGCGCAAGGCCAATGGCGCTGCGCCTGTCGAGAATGACGACCGTGCCGCGAAGCGTCGCAAACTGGCTGTAAGTTGGTCAATAGCTCAGGAAGAGCAACCAGATTAGGCGCATTTCATCGCCGCATTGATGTGCAAATATCCGAGCTGTCAGCTTGCTACCACAGAGAGAGCCAGTCCGAGGACGTTTTGTAGTACCTTGAATCATTAGCTGATCCGTCTTCTGCAATAGGAATTTGACTTGTCGAAACGTGAGACGCCCGAGTCCACCACAGCGTATGGACTTAGCTTCCTGGAGCAAATTCGTCGGACAACAGACAAAAGGTGCGTACCCTGCAAACCCTTTAGCACGCCGGCAATCGAGCCTTGTTCGTATCAAGAAACTGACGATGCAACCAGTGGTCGCCTTGTCGCAACCTACTTCGAGGAGCTTCTCCCTCGGGAGGGCAACGCCGAGTACTATAAACGCACACGCATGCCCATTTCCCTCCAGACCATCGAGGAGAAACTGAACAATGGCAAATTCAAAACACTTGCGGAGCTCGAAAGCTACTTTAAGCGCATGATTGCCAATGCCAAGGAATTCTACCCCCGGTCATCCATGACTTTTGATGATGCCGAACGGATCCGAAAGGCCTTGAGCAACTACATGACCAAGACGAACCCAGCATATAGTACCCGTGGCTACCAAGCAGTTCCGACTCCCCTGCCCCCCGAGAGCGGCGAAGAAGCGAGTGGAGACGAAGACGAGGAGGAAGAAGGAGTCGACGAGGAGGAAGAGGCGGAGGAAGATGTCGGCGAAGACGACGCCCCCCAGGATGACGAAGAAGAAGACAACGAGGAAGAAGAAGAAGAAGAAGAAGAGGACGAAGGACCTAGCTCCCGGAGGCGATCCATCATCCTCAAGCGCAGAGGCTCTGGCCGTCCCACACGCAACTCCATTTCTCACGCCAAGGAGAGTCCCAATCCCTCGGCGCATACTGGCCGTCCAGACCACCAGTACGAGGATGTGCCTTACAGTGGCCTGGGCTTTCAGCAAGCCCAAGAGAAGATTGTTGAGGAGATGCTCCGGCATAGGGACCCAGAGTAAGTCATGCCTCAAAACAACACGATGCATGTCTCTAACTGGTATTTAGATACGAGGATGCTTACTTTGAGCCCTTTATCAATCTGCCTCCCCGAGCGCTGAAGGACTACTACAAGGTCATCACCGACCCGCTGTCGATCAAGAAGCTCCAGAAAATGGTCAAGGGTGTCCACGGCCGCCATGAGGCTACCGGCTCAAGTGATTTCAAGACTTGGGCTTCCTTTGAGGACAGGTCCAAACTTCTTTGGACCAATGCCTACTTCTATAATGAAGAAGGGAGCGAGATCTACTCCCTGGCCCAAGAACTTGAGGTATGCGAACCATTTTATAAGTCTTGGACTTGAACTAACCTCGTGTCTAGAAATTCTTCTACGGCCAGCTTAAGAAGGCCCAAGCCGCTGTACCGGAACCTACTCAACCGAAAATAAAATTAAAGGTTGGTCAAGCGGCTGAGGCGACACCTGTGTCCAAGAAGATTACCATTCACGTCGGAAGCAGGGCAGAGTCTGTCGATTCCCCTGCTCCTCAGTCTGGCATCTCTACGGATGCGACGGTAAACGACCGGCCGAATGGGACGTCGAGTATCGCAACTCCCGCCCGGGCCAATCTTGTTCAGGTCGTCGACAAGGCTGGCAGCGATTCTGCCGTGCCTTCGCCGAGCCCATCGATGCAGGTTTCCATGAAGGCCGAGGACGGCTCAGCGCCTTCTCCTGCCAATGTTCCCCGGCCTCCTAGTGCTGTATCGGGCCAGGCCACTCCAGGAGCTGTGGGGGCCCCTATACCTGTTATTCAACCCCAGCCAGTTCAACAAACTCCTCTGGCTAGTGACTACCTGGAACAGAAACGGCTACGACCAGCTGGAAAAGGTAACCTTGCACCATACATCTCGCTTGTCTGGTCATGTGCTAATTGCGTTCTAGGCATCGACGATGCTCTCATTTCCAAAGTGCGCGTTCTCATTCATCCGACCATTCCTGTTCCAAATCCTCATGTGGCGACCATCTTGCCTCATCCGACGGAGATGCAGCAATCAGCCACTGTCAGTCTGCCGGCGTCCCTTTGCCGTGTTTTCCTCATCACCACCATTCCGGAATTCCTGCGCGAGCGACAATACAGTCTCTGGACCCTCATCAACAAGCAACCTCTGAAGCCGATCCCCCAGCAGATGTTTGACCACCTACCAAACGAGCGTGTCTTTGAGGCCATTCTTCACCCGGGTGTCAACGTCTTTGAGTCGCATCTCATCGCTGCCATTCCACGGAGCGAGCGGGTCCCTGGCGGGCCAGAAGTAGAGCTCGAGGTCTTCAACGTCTTGATTAGTGTGATGAGGAATTAGATGCTGGCCCGCCACGAGGTAGATGATGCAGCACCCAAGAATCGACGCTGTCTCGATAGAATGGGATACATGCCTGGCCACGGATATTTTGGTTGGGTTGGCGCAGAAATGAAGAATGGTTTGGGCAACAGGGAAGCGACTTTACAGATGGCGCTATTTGCTTTCAATTGGGTTAGGATTTTCATGAGTAGGATCGATCTGTAAAGCTAAGAAAGACTCTGAAATATCCAAAGAGAGAAAGGGAAGGAAAAAAAATTCATCACTTGTTCGCCAAAGTGTTTTGTTCATGCTCTTGTTGCTTGAAGTAATACTCGACTAAAATAGCCTCGAGCCATCTCGTGTCATGTGAATTCTATGGTATCTCAAAACAGACCTATGTCCAAGCGCCTTGCCCACGTATGCTACAATGCCATTCTCCCGGCCTTTAACTTTTGAGCACTCCAGTCCCTGGTTCGTTAACCGGGCGCTGGTCTCTGCTTGAGCTGCACCAGATGCTTGAGCCCAGTCTGAATGTTCATAAACTTGCGCGCCTGAGGGTCGTACCAGCCAAGTACATAGACAGCCATGCACGCCGCCTTGCCCTTGAGCTCCACCACACCGTCGACCCGGATGCAACCTCGTGTAGGGTGCGTTTTGGTGGGTTTCCAGTTCTTTGCAAAGGTGAGCGAGGCAGCTTGGACGGCAGCCTGGATGCGAGGATCCAGTTGTGTCTCGGTGCCAAATAATGTGCCTATAATGTCGCTGTGGGGGTTGGGGACTGGGCCGCCCAGAGGCTTCTCGGAGGAGCCTTGTATCTTGACCGTTTGCTGCTTGCCTGGTCCAGGAAATGCGCCTTGGTCCTTGATACGGCCCAAGGCAACGGACTGCCATGTCGTTTCAGGAGGCGCAGTGTTTCCAAATCCCAAAGCTTTTGCCACGTCTTGCGCAGTCTGCTTGAATAAGAAGTTGACAAAGGTCCAGGCGGTTAAAGCGACGGCCTTTGGATAGATGGCCTTGTCAAGATGGCCAGCCGCCGTTGAGTCCATTGGCCGATCTCCCCAAAAGATTCCGTCGTCGTCGATTATGATTCTGGACTCAGGTATTAGTAAAACAAATATGAAGGGGTTGAAGATGAGGACTTACCCCGATACGTAATGCTTTGGTGGGGGAGCTGGGGGATAGATTATGTCCAACCACATCTTTCTGACTGAGATGGCACCACCACCTAGGAGTCTTACGAAACCAGGATTCTTCTCAACCCCACGCTTGATCTCCTCGGCCAAACCAACTAGGGGCTGTTAGCGACGGCAGACGAGTGATAGCTTGGGTGGTAAAGGCTCACGTTTAATCTCCTTTTGCAACTTGGTGTCCTGGTTGACCTTGACAAACATGGCCCACTCTGGATCAGATCCCTTGTACGGTGGCTGTCTCTCCTCCTTGGTCGTGAAGGGAAACGGAAGAAAGAGAATCGGCTCCTGCTCTTCCAGGATATGTACCTCCTCCTTCTCTTTGTCGGACAAGGCCTCCCATTCCGAGTCGGCCCAGTCGAGGAGGGGATCGAATACTATGGTGGCGAAGATTTGCCAACATGTATATAGAACGACTGTAGTGAAGACGACGCGGCTAAAGTTTGTATTAGATTCGATGTATGTTCTTGAAGCATGGTGGCGGATTGAGAAGCGTACCCTATCCGTTTTCGTAGACCAGGACCGCGGGGCTGAGACCGAGAGGTGGACTGGGCAAAGTAGACTGGAAGGTCACTAGGTGCCTTTGATCGTCTCCATGGTAGGAAGGAGATCTGTCGTGCCAAGGGTCGAGCCGGGAGCCCGAGGACTCGCTGCGCAGTGAGCGCAGAGAAGGCTGAGCATCGAAACGCTGCCCGTTGGGCCAACATGGCGCCTTGTCGAGAGCAGAATGCGGTAAGAAGTGGGAGTTGGCAAGCCGTTATAGCGGCGAGATTGACTATCGCTGCGAGAAGAGAAGTTGGCGTAGGAAGAAAGTCATCGTCGCAGTTGCGCGTTAGTTGATTCCATTCAACGAACTTGTCGGAACTATCGCCGCCGTCGTAGGTGATCCGTCGAGCCGCCGAAGCAATGTGCGAAATGAGATCGTCACTGTACGTAAAAGTGACTGTTTGCATGATTTGCGCACTGTATGACGGAACAATTCGAAGCCGCGATTCCCGACACGTGCGACGCCCCTACGCCCGTGCCTGGAGCTTGCGACGTTACAAGCTATCTCAGCCAGGCCTGCCAACCACCAAGCTTCATCATCCGTTGCCCAACATGAAGCTCATCATTGGGCTCAGCGCTGCCTTTGCCAGCCTCGCCGCTGCTTCACAGCAGGCTGCCGAGGTGTACATCCTGCCCGCGCTGCACTCCACGTCGTTCGCCACTGTCTCGCCGAGCCTCGCCCGCTTGATCCTGCTCCAGCGACTCGCATCCCCTGGCAACGGCCCATCGACCCGCGATATTCCTAACAATGCCGATCCCGAGGAAGTTGTGTCCTTGCTCAACAAGTTTGGAAAATCCCAGGCGTCATTGTTCGATGGGGGAAACCGAGTTGTGCCTAGCCAGCTGGTTGTCATGCTGGAGGGCATGACGGAGAGTCAGATCAAAGAAATGGGTGTGAAGCTCGATATGCGACCTGCATTCTCCATCGAAAACCCTCCCTCAACCACTGCGCACGAGAATTTCGTCAAGAGCGATGTCTACAATGTCGGCGTCACGAACGAGCACCACTGTCCCCTTGACAAGGTCACCAGCCCATTCGAGAAGCAGTGCTGGAGCGGCAAGTCGACTGTTGCCAAATATGACGTTTCAAAGGTTCTAAATAGCATGCCCGCACAATTCTATCTAGAGTCAACTGACTAACGCCTGGCGCAGGATCCTGAGGTTCTCCAGAAATTCCTTGATAGAGTTGCTGGGCTTACTACCCTTGCCGACAGCAAGGAGATGGAGACGACTCTTGTTCTCCTCCCTGCCACTAGCAACACCAAGGCACCCAAGCAGTGGTCTGACAAGTCCCAGGAGCTTCGACGCCGACAGGCAGCTGAGGCTGTCATGACGAGCGCGGAAGACAGCACCGAGGCCGCCGCTGCTACGTCATCCAACGATGATGTCCCCGTCTTTTATGCTTCCAAGGGACCCGTTCCTTCATGCTTCCAATCCGAAGACAGCTGTGTAACTGGAACTAAGAACTGCTCTGGTCACGGTTCGTGCCTGAACAGATTCGCCAAAGCAGATGGCAGCAGCGGCAAGGATGTCTGCTTTACGTGCCACTGCTCTACCTCTACTACAGGCAACGGCAGCGTAGTTTACTGGGCTGGTGCTACCTGCGCCAAGCAGGATCTCAGCGTTCAGTTCTGGCTGTTTGCTGGTTTCACTTTGGCCTTGCTCACCATCTTGTACATGGCCATTTCGATGCTGTTTGACATTGGCAATGAGAAGCTTCCCGGTGTCATTGGTGCTGGAGTCTCCAGGTCCAAGTAGAGGGGGTTTCAAAAGACCGAGGCTGATGCCGGGTTGGATGTTTCTTTATGGGTCGTGCTGGCATGAAGTAGGAGGACAGGCCAAGCCGACGGATTTCTCGGATGTTGATTATCCACGGTAGCGTTGTACCATGATGGTGTATTGATATATGGGCGTCACATGGCAAAGGGGCTTGTAAGTACTAGGTGCCTCGGCTAGAGGTTTCTTCTGTTAAATTGTGCGATTCGTTGTTATTGAGCCCCTTTGTGCTGTGCAGCTCCAGTACCAGTACCAGTACGAGTACCAGTATCAGCATCAGATCAGCATCCTCGAGCTTACTGCGCACGTCATGAGTGCCGAGGCATGATGCTTTGTAATTGAAATGAAAAAAGCAGTAAGATGGATCATGGAACAGCAACCTCGCGCTGACTTGGGTATTGGGCCGACTTTATTGGGGCTGATATCTGAGAGCGGCGTTTTCCAACTCTCCGACGCGACCAACGTTATGACCTCAACTTTTCGCTACACGGGCCTGTGGCTTGTTATATAGACCAATCAGCTCCCCTAATTAAATCGGCCACTGTTAGTCATTCAGACCGGCCGGACTTTATGCAAAAACTCCGATCCACCGTCTAAGGCCACTGCCAACTCGTCCAGTCTCGCATAAGACCCGTTCACCCAGGGAAAAGTCCGCCGGAACAGGACTTGTCAGAGCAAGGGTTCTCAATCCGGACTCGTGCTGTGGTCCTTTTGCTGGCTGCCCCCCCGTCCCCGTCGTCACCAACATAGTAGATGCCTTTACGGGGCTGCTGCCGCAATGTCGACTCCCGAGCGATCTAGTAAACCGTCGACGGCCAAATGGGGCGCTGCCTGTGCCCAGTGCGCCACGGCAAAGGCCAAATGCATCAGGTCGAATTCATCACCAGGTGCGAAATGTGATAGGTGGGTGACTTTTCTTTTTCTTTTCCTCTTCAAATCCTGAAGCAGCCGCGTTGGTTCAAAGAGGCCGGGTGTTATGGTTGCACTTCCGGACCGGCACGGGGCCGAAGCCGGGTGTCGATCCCGGATCGAAGCATGGCCTCTTTGCTTGGCGGTTCGACCAATCATGACTAACATGTTGATGGCATAGGTGTGAGAGGCTCATGAAAGTCTGCAACGAGCAGGTTCACCGTCCCAGAAAGAAACGACAGCCAAAGCCATCGTAAGTCTACTTTTTTCGATTGTTGTTGCTTGCGACTCGACCTGGCCAAGCAACGTTTCGGTTGACGAGAGTAGCGAGGCGCATTGCAGGCCTACCGGGATTCCCTCTTACTTACATGGTCGTCTAGACGAACTGCCCAAATCGAGCAAAGGCTGAATAGTCTTATGAACCTCATCAAAGAGTCTGGTGGCCTCACAACTGCAGATCTTGCGCTTGACACGACATGCATTCCCACCGAAGTAGATCCTGTGACGACCAACCAGCAGA
Source organism: Pseudonectria buxi (assembly GCA_003693545.1). Lineage (NCBI taxonomy): Eukaryota > Fungi > Ascomycota > Sordariomycetes > Hypocreales > Nectriaceae > Pseudonectria > Pseudonectria buxi. The sequence continues at coordinate 70,308 of QUZG01000027.1, forward strand.
CTCCCATCAAAAAGCACAGCGGCGCATTCTCGTCTAGCCCTGGGCCCTGGACGATTCCCGAGACGTACAACTCATACGCTCCTCCGTCATGTATCTGTCGGCCGGAAAGCGGCGATGCACCGCCTCCGCCAGGCTCTGATGAGACGCTACTCAACATCTACCGTAACGAGCTGCAGTCGTTGCACCCGTTTGTGGTGATTCCAGCTCATGAAACAGCCGCAAGCCTCAAGGCACGTAGGCCTTTTCTCATGTCGGCCATCAGGATGGTTACGTCCTTTCGAAGCCTTCGCTCGATGCGAGCGCAAATGTATCATCTCATGCGTCACATCTCGGACCGCATGTTGATTCGCTCAGAGCGCTCGCTTGACCTGCTCATGGGGATACTCGTCATTGTGGCCTGGTATCAGTTCCACTGTTTCATGCACGCTCAGCTGAACAACCTCATCGGGTTGGCAAAGACGCTCGTGGGCGAACTCGGCTTGCACCGCAACCCAATGGTGACGGAACGCACAAACTTGATGGTTGTGAAGCCTCCTTCGCCAGAAAAGCGGACAAACGAAGAGCGCAGGGCGCTCTTGGGAGTCTGGTTCATCTCCTCGGCGTATGTTGCCCATGTCATCCCTCTCAATTCGTGCTCTGACTTGTTTTTAGAATGTCTCTCGCCTTTCAACGGATTGAATCGATGCGGTATACGAGATATGTCCAGGAGTGCCTACAAATTCTCGAGCAGGAAGAGGAGTATGAGACTGATGTCACGCTGGTGCATTTTGTTCGTATACAGCATCTGACGGAGCGAATATCTCGTCTCAACTCCCAAGATGACCCTTCGGAAGAAGTCGTGGGTCTTCCCATGGCTCCCTTGTCAGCCTACGTCTCTGCCTTCCAGGGAGAACTGGACCGCATTAGAAACGGAATGCCAGAGACGTTGAAGAGCAACCGTAAGTTGCACCATGGCGCGATGCCTTGTGTACCCCCTTCTGACACACCCATAGGAATTATGCAAACCTTCCTCAACTCGGCCACTCTCCATCTGTACGAGCCGCCCATTCTAGATACCCAGCTCATAATATCCATGTCTGAATCTCTCACCTCCCCAACATTGGGTGCCGCCTCGGCGCTTGACGTCTTTTATCAATCGAGAAACGCGCTGAAAAAGTTCTTTGACGACTGGCTTCAAGTGCCAGTTTCTGCATACCACTGCTCAACTACGGCGATAGGAGCCCAAGTGACTTACGCCCTTACCATGCTCGGTCGCTGGGCCAAGTTTGCCGCACCCATCACGCTCAAGAGACCGCAGTCGCCCATGCCTGGGGACATGAGCTTCAGTAACTCCAACAATACAAACTACGGAGCCGACTCGGACTATGTGGCGAGCCTCAAGCCAAACAAGCTATCGCCTCCGGCTTCAACCCCAAGCACCACAAGCAGGGGGCCAGCCGAGTCGGAGAAGATTTTTCTTCGGGAGGGGACGGATCCTCGACTGCCTGCAGCAGTGGCAGCGTTACGATCACAACTGCAAACGCAGCCCGGGTTGTCGCTGGATGTTGCGGAAATCCTCTCTGGAGTCTGCTCTCGCTTCGAAGAAGCCAATGCAACGTTTCAAGTTGCTTCGGCGGAACCTGGCTCGTGGGATCATACGCTGTGGAGCATGAGCGCAATCAAGGTGCGCATAACGCGCGCGAAGCTCGAGCGGTGGGCCGAGATTGTCGCAGCCGGGACAGCGAGCCTAAGTATACAGGACGATACGGACGGAGATGTCCCGATAGGAGGCACAGCCGAAGGCGAGGACACGGCGCGGTCTAGCATGGACGGGTCTGGCGAGCTCTTCACGCCAGACCTGTCGGGGGACCCAATGCAGACGGGGAGCTCCCACGGGGCATTGTTCAGCAGTGAGGCGCTACAGGGCATAGATCCATCTCTTTGGTTTGACGGCTACTTGGACTGGGGAGCGGTCATTATGAACTCAATGGGGAGTTTGGAACAATAGGTCATGAAGCTTTGGGGAGGCTTGAGTTTGGAGAAACATATCACAAGAAGGCGTCGCACAAATACTTAGTTAGGATGACCTGCTTAAAAGCCTGTGCTCTACAAAGCAATTAATGTCAAAATTGAATCGCCCCTGTTTCTTTGCCATTTCAAAGTCAATCAGACTACTCGCCAATCCGTATGAAGCACACATGATGCGGCCACTCTTGGTCGTGTCGTTGCACCAAGCATTGCATCTGTCTCGGCGAACTGCGTTGTGTCCCATTGCTCTACGGGCGGCGGCAGGTATTCCCGCAAGCAAGAAGTACGCAATCTTTTCAATGCAATAGCACAGTGTCTCCTACTTTCGCTTCGGTTGATAGCTCTCCCAGTAGATGGCGTAGCGCTTCACGATGCTCAACTACTAGTTAGATAGCATTGATGGTCAAAGCGGAGACCATATACATACTTAAACTTGACTACCTCCCTACCCCATGGGAAAGAGACCCACCAGTTCGTGGAGGAGGTCTATATAAGGCGTGTAATTGATTACCAGCAGCCCATTATTTACATCTGAGCATGCTTCAAGTTGGTTACCTGTCTCCGTTTCATTTGGTGCGAAGCCTTTCTCCCATGAGCGGCCAGCTTCAGGTCCTTGGGAGTGTTATCTCAACCTTCTCCGCGACGGGAATACCATTTCGACCTTGAGTTATCGTGTCACAAGAGTGCAGTGCCTACTGCAGAATTCAGCATATTTAAACGAATGATTCAAAGCCGCAGGTTTCACGTCATTTTCTTAATTACTCGTCTTCTAAGACCTGTGTGAAGGGTAGGGCTAGCGAAAGGTCGGTCGGTCATGCAGCTTCCGACCACTCGCTCTCAAACCCCTCCAGCATCACTCCGATACCTACTCTGGGTATCCTCTCCCCCTCAGTAGGACCGCACTGGACCAGAAGAAAAACCGTCATCACTTTGTTGTTCCAGATGCATTGTGCCAATGCTGTCCACTAGAGACCCCGGAACCCTTTGAAAAGCCAACATGCCCGATTCAAGCGAGAGCCACAGTCCTGTCGCCGAATATAATCGCCTTGGTATGTTCCCATGATCGATTGCCGTGTGATTATGCCAAATCAACAACCTGGCCTAACCAATCGTCCGAGAACAGGGCTACGGCCGACTACTTCTTCCCTGTACCCTGCTCATGGGTCAGGCAACCAGTCCCGAGAATCCAATCCAGCCGTTGATAACAGCTCTGTCCACACCGGCGCACATGGAGGCTCAACCGAGGCTGACGACCGGTCTGCTGACGATCAGCCCGACGACGAACAGTCATTCGCAATGCTACCCGACGTCACCGCAGCCCATTCTTTCAGAGCGACCGGTTGCCTCGAGGCCCGACAAGGCACGCCCAGTCTTCTTGCTTTAACTCGTCGCAGACACTGACCGACAATTGAATGGATATAGTAGCACACCAGGGTGGATGTCCTGGTTTCCGAGAAGCTGCGCCGTCTCGAAAGAAGACGGTTTGGATTTGGGTTTGCGTAAGTCCACAGCTGCCACGTAGAGGCCCAACGTGACAAGGCGTCTGCTGAACAGATGAGGCTAACTTGTATGGACGCCAGTGTTATTGCGGCTGTGGAGGGATGAAATGCTCAGTCGACCCATGTCCTCACTGCGGTGTACCGAGATGTGCCTACTGCACGACGCGCAGAGCAGCCATAACCCGCTAGACCTCTATATAAAAGCAGGGGTTGGCACATCAGAGGGAGCAAAAGATAGGAAAACGACAGCTCACATAACAAGCATTATTGGCCATTTCATCCTGCTGAAGCTCTTCTGAATCTGTGGTAACCGTGGAAGGCAGCACGACCTCTCATCACCCATATTCCACGTTTCATAGGTCGAAAGAGGTTGCAAATCCCATTGGAGCGAGTTTCTCACTTGAAAACAACCTTCTCTTCTTCTTCTTTTGATCAACAAAGACAGGAAGCTTCGTCAGTCATTCTCTCATCCACAACAGTAGCGGGTCTAGGTCCAGCTTTTAGCACAAAAACTCTCCTGGACAGCTATCCAAGTTCATCTATACTGACCTGCTAATGGCAGGCGATTTTGCTTCTCATCTGGAAGGATATCTCAACACTAGCTATTCAGCCTGACGTTGAGAACCCGTCAGGCTTGGATGGCTCCTAACATGCTTGCCGCGTTCTTTCCAAACAGTTTGAGCAAACCCCGTTTGAAAGGTGCAAGGGGACCCAAGAGTTTCATCTCCCTAACGAACTTTGCCAGTCGCGTCAGTGCTTCAATACTAAGGGTGGTTGAAGATGAATGGCAGTCTCAATTTGGCGATGCTTCAGCTCTCTTTTTCGATGACGAAAACCGATCGTGGAAGCAGTTAATGGTTGGCTTGGGCGATTTAGATGCGTCTGAAGCGAGGTTAATCGATTGGTTTCTCAATCCGTCAGGCGATCTACTGTATTGCTCGGACGTGGAGAGGGTCGAGAAATTCTGCCAGGGATCAGAAGTCTGCCTGGAGCGTTGGAGAAGGGGAGAAACCGAGGAGAACCAAACCGACAACCTATTTCAGCCACGAGGATGGGTGTCCGACTGTCCCCCAGAGACGAACGATAACAGCGTACGAGAGAGCTCGGAGCTCTCAAACTTTGAAGTCTTTCAACTTCTGAGCGAAAAGGTAGCTTGGGATCATAGCATTGATTCATTGTGAAGCCACGGGTTACTAACAAGATACCATCATCTAGCGACTTCTCAAAGGAGCCATTCCTACCCCTCGAAGAATGTAAGCCTCACCCCAAATGGGTTTCATTCTTCCTCTTGGTTTTAATGCTAACTTTTCTCTGCTAGTAACATCCGGAACCCGGATGGGGGAACCATACTGGCCTTGATCGAAACGGCCTCGAAAAGCCAGCAAGGTGGGTTTCGTCTGTTGTTTAACCAGTATATCATCCAAGCTCCTGCGGCTCAACTTTCTCTCGACGTCAATGTCAGTAAACCTCAACATGTCTTGGCTTCTTTTGCTAATCCATCCATTTGCCAAAGAACTACATGAGATCATTCGCCATGAATCTGTGCTTTCCTTCGTTCATGGTTGTCAAAGCCCAAAGCTGGCTAGATCGCCGCCGCTTTCCGTTGAGAGAGACGATGAGAACTCGGCGCTACTTTTCACTTCTCAAACTAGATGCCGATAGCGACGGGAATGTCCCAGACGAACAAACCTTGCTTGTGGAGCGGGTGGTTGCATTGACGGTGACAGGCAAGCGCGAGTTGGCGTGGACGGCACTTAGCTTCACCGAAGTGCCCGACGAGCAATCTCTCGATGAAATTGACGACGGCATTTACGATGACGAAGAAGGTTTTGGTACGGATCCAAATACTTTCCAAGAACAAGGATGCTACGCCGGCTCTTCAAGGATATACTTTGTCCAGACTGTAGCCTCTCAGCTCAAGAAGGCTTGCAAGGACCATGGTCATGCCGTCGAAATTCTTAGGGAGAATGCAGATTGCGTAAGTATAACTTGTCCCAAACCTTGACGATTCTATGAGGGCTCGCGCATCTTATTTCGCATGTCTTGTCCTAATACATTATGTTCTTCAGGCTCGGGATACTATGCACATAATTCCCCTTTCAATTCTAGACGAACGGGCGAGGGGCACCTCTGAAATCCTCGAGGCGTTTTCAGATGTCAATATGGACCTTGTACGTGTAGTAGACGCGTTTTTGACCGATTATGCCGCCGCATCCAACGGCTCTACGCAAGGCGACTTACTACAAGGCGTCCGTCTCGACCCCCTTTTCTGCAATTCTCTTCACGGAATCAAGGAAGGATTGAGAGAACTCCGACATTGCGAAATCATGATTGAAAGGCTGAAGAAGGACGTCGATGTCATTAAGCGAATGGTAAGTAAGCCTTGATGGTACGATACGAGAAACGACAGTCTATCTCAGTCTTATACCAAACAACCCGAGTATCGGGTGCTATGCTAACTATCAGATCTAGACAAGAGAAAGGCAGATAGACGAGAATCACAGGCTCGCAGCTGATCAACAAAACCATGGCACCAATAAAGTACTATTCCTTGCCATAGTTTCACTGGTTAGTCAATGCACGTACTCTGACAGCTCTGACGGTATGCTAACCAACGACTAGAGCTTCGTTCCGTTTGCTCTGATCATCAGTCTCCTCCAAATCAAAGAGAACAAAAGCGCCACCATAATTATAGGCGTTTCTCTCGCAATAACCGTCTTTTGCATATCAGTTGCAGCCATATGGTGTTTTTGGAAGCCTCGTTCGCCGCAGGAAAGGGAGCGAAGACGTCTGAGGCTAAATGAATTAGCTATTGTCTAAATAAAACATAAATTAAAAGGAACGAAAACATAATAACCCAAGTCTTCGCCCCCAATCTGGGCTTATCTTGGGCCGCGGTCCATATCCTACAGCGAACGCGGCGAGGCATGCTGCTCTCGCCTCAAGCTCACACCGGCTTGTGACCAGACCACGCTCGGACAGAATGAAGAGGCCGGGGTAGGTGTTACATGCGAATTCAGCCTGAAGCTGAACTGTTGGCTCCGGTGGTGTCTGATTTTCCCGGCCTCTGCATGGGCGCGACGTTCTTCACCAATTGAGTAACATAGCACCCCTCCCTCCTCGACTATAACATCCCAGTAGGTCTGCAGGCTTATGCCAACTCATCTTGCATTCATCGTAGCACCATGGCCGGTGCTGTGTTACGAAAAAGTTGGTTTATGTTGGATCGTGAGTTTCATTGAGGCTCCATGTGTCGTCGTTGATGCCCAACGCAAGGCGCAGCCGACCAAGTTCTCAGTCATGACATTGTCCTCATAAGCAAACCCAGCCGAGGCGTCTTCTCGGGTCTCGACCTTTTTTCTCGTCATCTGCGCCTTGCAATCATCAATGTGGCTATGGCGACTCGTTCTCTAGATAGCCTCCATGACCTACTTGGAAACGTAGGGCTGGACACCCCAGTGCCGGAGTATCCCGACGCCCATATCATACACAATCCGCAAGACATATTCAGGGCTTACTTGGCTGATTTACTGGGAAAGCTAGTGGGTTGTGATAGACTGGTTGCGTATAGTGCCATTCAGCCCTCGAATGAGACTGGCCAGGGAGATCTTGTGGTCACTTCACCAAGACTCCGAGTCAAGGATACCAAGCCCAAAGACTTGGTATCTGATCTGGCGCGAAAGGTAGGGGATACGGATTACGACATTTTATACGCTGTTGATCCCCACTGACATGATGAGCAGCTCTCACGATCTCAACCCTTCAGTTGCCCTATCCAGGATGGCATTCACCTCAGATTTCTGTCTTCTCCAAAGGTTTTACCCAGACTGCTTTTGCCCTATATCAGAGACCGAAAGGAGACGTACGGATATAACACAAGTTTAGGTCTCAATGAGGCAGCGCCGTCGGAAGGCATCAAGAAGAAGCTCGTTGTGGAATTCTCATCCCCCAAGATGGGCAGCGAGTTTAATGTAGCCCACCTACGCAGCACACTAGTTGGGGCTTACATTGCCAACATTTACACCGGCATGGGATGGGATGTTGTCAAGATGAACTATCTGGGCGATTGGGGGAAGCAGATTGGTCTTCTTGCGGCAGGCTGGCAAAGATTTGGGTCCGAGGAAGAGTTCGAAAAAGAACCGCTTCGGCATCTACTCGCCGTCAATCACAAAATCGAGGAACTCTTCAAGCCGGAGCAAGAGGAATGCAAAACCGCCAAGAACGATGGCAAGGACGTCTCTGAAATCGAGTCGCGAGGTCTCTACGCAGAGAGAGATGACTTCTTCAAGAAGATGGAAGACAAGGACGCCGATGCCATTGCACTGTGGAAGCAATTTCGAGACGCCACGGTCGCAGACTACCCGACGTTTTATGCAAGACTTGGTATCAAGTTTGATGAGTACTCTGGTGAATCGCAGTTCAGCGAGGAGTCAATCGCCGAAATCGAGACTGCTCTCAAGGACAAGGGCGTTTACGAAGAGCGTGATGGTTCTTGGATGATTGATTTCTCCAAGCACAACGCAAAAGGTCTTTCAACAACCGTTGCGAGGTTCAGGAATGGCACCACATCATATCTTTTACGAGATCTCGCAGCAGTCCTGGACAGGTTCAAAGCGCATGCCTTTGACAAGATGATATATGTCGTCGCTACGGAGCAAGAGATGCACTTCCAGCGAGTCATCAAGACCTTGGAGTTGATTGATCGGAACGACCTCGCGGACAAGATTCAACACGTGGCGTTTGCCAAAATCACTGGTCTCCTCGATGAGTTCAAAGAGGCACAACTCTTGGGAGACTACCTCGACGGCTGCCGCGAGGCGATGCGGAATGCGATGCCCGAGGAGGGAGAAGAAGATGTCTTTGTAACCCCTACAGAGAAATCCATCGAGTCGCTAGGCATCTCTGGGATTCTCATCCAAGACCTGATACACAAGAGAAACACACCGTACGCATTTGACGCCAAGCGATTGACATCCTTTGAGGCAGTCACGGGCGTATCCATGCAAAATTGCTACGCGAGGCTCCTCAGAATTCTGGAGGAAAAGCCCAACGAAATTGACTACGATTCACTAAGTTACTCGGAACTGGAGGCCGAGAACTACATTGACATACTGCGCATCATGGCGCAGTACCCAGATACTCTTCTGACATCCTTCAAATCTCTCGAGCCGTCCGTCGTGGTCATGTATCTGTTCCGCCTCGTGGATCAAGTCATGATAACTCTCGATGAGGATGAGGAGGAAGACTGGTCGGGACGCGCGGACGTTGTGCAAGTGAGGATGGCGCTGTATGAAGCAGCGCGACAAGTTCTGGAGAACGGGCTGGGGGTGCTAGGAGTCGTTCCGTGGACTGTTTGAAGAGACGCAACTGAGATATCAAGTTGTTGAGTTTAGCACATTCTTTCCGGGTCATGGTTTGTTATTTGCATTCAATGGCAACTAAGTCAGGTGATAACATTTTCGGGTTTCTATACATTTTATCGAACAAACTACAGATTTGGCAACAGGCAAGTTGATCTTATATTATCATGGTGATACGCCATTAGCTAGCCACAGATCCAAGGGTCAGGAACAGCGCCAGATGTAACTTATTATGAGTCTACGAGCGTCCAAATTGAACTTTGAGTAATTTAGTCTTGGTCCATGGCCTTTGCTACTCAGTGTGACAGACGTGTAGAAGGACTCTATTGAGTGTTTGGTTGGCTACTTGGTCGTCATGTAGTCTTTATGTATGCTCTTCTAATTGAAAAGGATCTTTTTATAAAGCCAACCCAACTATTTATCCTCATAAAATGTATACTACGCATGTTCTCATCTCGTGTATATCCGAACCGCATACTTGCAACAGTGTAAATGGCATCTCTTCGTCAGCGCAGAATGCTAGAGCCAATGTGAAGGGCTCACTATATCTTGTTAGCTTCACGCTTCTCTCGGCGAAACTATAACATCACTTACAACGTCAATCCATCTGGCCATCCATTTCTCGACGGTAGCTTTCGCTTCATCAACTAAGCCGAGTTCTGTATTGCAAAGATTAGCCGAGTTGCGTCGTCCTTTGTTCACTCCTAGAACCTACCGAGGAGAAGCTGGACGCCACCTCGAATCCCAGACTCTAGAGCTGAGGCGACCCAAGCGTGCGTGTACGAGGTATGTTCTCCCACAAAGATCAACTGGAGAGACAGTTAGTATGATCCTTTTGTATGCCAATGCGAGCCTCCTACTCACGTTGTTGTGTGTCTTGAAATATTCCGGCAGGTAGAGCTCATGCTGTCCTGCAGTCGGACTCGCCCAGGAGCCTTTCGTGAGGGGATCGAGGAGCCAGCACTTTCTGTCATACTTGCCCGTGTACAAGTCTCGGATGGATTCGCCGTGGATCTCCACCATGGCGTCAAGCACCATCTGCACGTGTTCCTCCTCAGGCATACCGGCGAATCTTACGCCTAGATCGCCGCTATAGTAGCTCCCAATGATGCTAGCAGGGCCAGTTCCATTGATGTTGTAGGATGGGTAACAAATGTCACCAATGCCGGGGATGTCGCTGGTCGTGCTACAGCCTCCGTAGATGGGAGTATCGTAATGCTCCCAGAAGCGCTCCGAGAACTCGAGGGCAACTTTACAGGCGGAGCCGTAGTTGAGATGGCTGATCGCGTTCGACATGGTTGCGGGCATAGAGGGCAGACGCCAGAGTCGCATAACGGAAAAGGGGGCGGAGATGACTGCGTAGTCAAAAGTCGAGTTCTGGAAGGTCGTATCGTTGTACTTGTGACGCCATTGCAAAGTCACCTTGTTATTCTCCTTTGAGTACTTGACGCGCTCGATTTTGCGGTTCATGGTGGTGATGTTGTCAACGAGTGGATGGAAGGCCATGGGAAGGCGGCTTAGACCACCATCGATTGTCGTGTAGTCGGCGGCTCGGTCATACAAGCCCTCAAACAGATTGAACCAGAACGTCAACGGGGGCGAGGATGCAAGCATGTCAGTACTGTTCAGGCTACCTTTGAGATAGTTGACCATGAAGCCATATTCGGACCATTGATCGCCATGGTGTCCGTTGAGGCCGGTATCGATCCATTCCTTGTGGGCCTTGAACATGTTCTTGGCCATGTCCAGCATGAAGTCAGAGCCTGGCCGATACTTGTCCATATTTTTCTTGAGTGCTTGGGTTTCAGCGTCAAGCTCGGTGGTGACGCCAAGAGAAGCATTCTCCGAGATTTGCTTCAACGTTGGAGGTAACCCAGTCTCTAGCTTGAAGCCATTCTTGTAAACCAAGCCATTCTTGTTTTTCTGAATCCAAGGGATGAAGTCAATGCTCAACTTCTTATCATGCTTGTTGATTGCATTCAACTCTCTAGCCAGCTGGAAGACGAGCTGTTGGTCGCTAATATTGAGAGTTTGTTTACTGGCTGGATCGGTGTAAGTGACAGGAAAGCGCATGGGACCCATCTCCTGGTATGAGTAGTCAAAGGGACCACCGGAGAGGTATGTTGTGTGGACACGTCCGCCGAGACGGTTGCCGCCCTCGAGGATCTTGAGGTTCGTTAATCCAGCCTGGGATAGAACCAGATATGTCATGAGGCCAGACATTCCAGCGCCGACGATGCCAATTTCCTTCTTCTTGGCAGCTTCGCCGTCGACACCGGAGATGCCTTTCTGAGAAAGAAACTCAACTCCCTCAAACCAAGGGCCAAGTGTTTCGAACCCATTCTTCTCTGTCATTTCGATGGTGTCTGTGTGAGAATGAGTTAATAGCCATCGAAACGCCAGAAGGACCCAAGGAAAACGCACGCTCCGCTCTCTTCTGTGGTGCTCGGCGTTTTACTTTATGAAGAAATTGAGGCTCGCTTCTCCCGACCAAAAGGCCAGTCTTGGTCCACGCCGAGATGCAACCCTCTGGATGTACATCTTGTGGTATTATCCAAACCAGTCTCGACGAATCACTGCCTCTGGTTTCTCCGATGGTGTGGTGAGAGTCACTCTGAGACTTGGAGGCGCAAGAGCCATAGGTGAAAGCTACCGTATCCTCGACAGCTACATCGAAGGAAAGGTGAATGTTTGCCAAGTGAGATGTCAATTCCCCTCTTGTTTCGAGTTTGATGGGAAGGGCAGCAGCGGCAGAGAGAGCTGATTTCGCCCCCAAAGCAAGGAGAGCAAGATACTTTTTCATGGCGACGCTTGAGGTTGATTATGTTTTAACTGCTTGGCTTCGTGTTCAAACCCTGGGTATCCGAGGTCTTATATATGCCGCCATCAAGAAGTCGCGCTCGCCCCAGCGTGGAGATCCGAGTTACCGATACAGGCTTACAATTAATTACATACGAGCAAGTATTGCTCCGTATAAATGCCGTAGTCGCGGACACTAGACCCAACGAGACGAGCGAATAGCTTGAACTAGGATCGTTGAGGATGATAGACACGCCCATCCTGGTCTCCTGGCCATGGAACCATCCAAACAAAGAAGGTACAGATCTTTCTCTAGATAGGAAAAGGCTGTTGGTTATGGTTTGCATAGTTTTCATGGGCAACCATGTTGCATCGCAGAGTGACCAATGCATCCTTGATCACGGTTACGAGCCGACAGAGTGGAGTCAGAAGATAAGAATGGAATGCCGAGTAGCCTCGGAAGAGTCTCGACGATGCGGCTCGTTGCTTGCGTAAAAACGCCGACGCAGAATAAAACGGGCTGAATTACGAATCAGTTGCTGGTCGCAACTCTCAAGGTTAGAGACAAAGAGATGGAGAGGCTTTTCGGAATCGGATCAAGGTGGGGTAAAGTCGCCATACGCCATTCGGATATCCGTCGAATCGAAGCTTCGTTTCTCAACCCAACGACAATAAATAGTATCTCTCACCGACTTCGTCCAGTTGTGTATTTGTCCATTGCGAAAAAGCACGGGTTGTCATTGATCAAACGCTTCAAGCAATACTCCTCAGCACTTGGCCAGTGACGATGGCTTCGGCTGCCCCGCAAGATGCCCCGCAAGAGTGGTGGGCTTCGTTTCCGCAGTCCCGGGCTAATTGTTCTCGAATCGAAGCCTCAGAGGTCATGACGTTGCTCGAAAAGGACGCTGCGGATGGGCCCGAAGCTAGCCGTGACTTTCTCCTTGTCGATGTCCGCAGGACCGACTGGGAGGGCGGCACTGTTGCGACGTCTGTCAACCTGCCAGCACATTCCTTTTACCAGACACGCCCGGCCGTCTACCGGCTCTGTAAGCAGGCCGGGGTCAAGAGGGTCATATTCTACTGCGGTAAGATTCAGCCTGGCTTCTGTTCTCACCCTGTCCTGACATTGCTGATTGATCCCATTTCTATTGTGGCAGGGAGCTGTGGCAATCGGGGCCCTCGCTGTGCCAACTGGATGCAAGACTATCTCAACGAGGTCAACGACTCCGACATGCAGGCCTTGATACTGGCCGGCGGCATCAAGGGTTGGCAGAAGACTTACGGCGGCAAGATGATGGACTGGTACGACGAGGCAGCCTGGACACAGCAGAAAAAGTGAAAGCATGACCTCAGTCTTTGGGGTATTCTCTCTTTAATTGATAGCCTTCTATCTGGCAAGACAGACCCTAGATAGACAATGACATGTGTCGTTTCGTTTTTCGAATTCAAACGCCAAACCACAAGCACCTTCCGATTCCAACTGCACTTTCATACGGTCGTTGCTCTATCTGTGTTGTCGATCGTCGCCGCCGATTCGCTCGAGCGCTTCCAGCATAACCACTGAGTTGCCGCGGATGACCTTTTGTCCATATTAGCACTGCCAGAGTCTCGTTGCCCCACGGTTTCGGGGAGAGAGTTGGGGATATCATACCACCATGCCGAGTCTGACCTTCTCTCCGCCATCCTTCTCCTCGACAGCCTCGTCCAGCACAATGTTCAGGAAGACCTGGATTCAAATAGTCAGCCCAGCCACAACGCAATATACACATGCCACCGCCACGCGTTGAGCAGAACAAACGTACATCGTATCCTCGGAGGACGCCAATAACCTTGCGACTACCATTCAGTTGGACAAACAGTCGCTTGTCGAGGTACTAGATGGAAAAAGTCGGTTAGCATCTCGACCGTCAAGGTACCTGGAAAGGCGAGAGAAGAGCCCAGACGTAGCTCGCTGTCAGTTCAACAACAGTCCTGTACTTACCTTTTTCAGCTCAGGCTGGGGAGGCGCCATCTTGAGCAGTCAATGTTGGGTATCGTGGGGGTCTGTCGAAGATGCGACGCGATCGCAGCTTGAGCTATGGTTTCGCATCCTGTAGGCAAAAGTCAGTCACGTGGCGATAAGATAAGAATTTCACGTCACCCCGGCCCAAGTCGCGACTATTACACAATGCGCGAAGCTGAACTTGTCGCAACTTGGCAAGAACATAGCTTTTCAAAAATGAGTTCGTTTGGGGCAAAGCGAAAAGCAAAGGTCATCAAAGTCGCCGATGACGGCGAGGATATTGGCGAATTACCCGTAGAACACGATGCGGATGCGGCAAAGGACGGTAAGTGCTTCCTTGTTTCTTCTTGCGACCATGGCTGATGCAGTTCAAGGCTGACCATTGCGAAACCCAGAGTCACCAAAGCCCAAGTTTGGCTCAAAATCCGGACGAAAACCGTTTCGACAGTCGGGCTTGCGAAAGAGCTTCAACCCTGTCGAAGACAACCTCGGGGACAATGCGCCAAACGAAAGCAACGAAAGTAACGAAAACAACGAAGACGAGGACGATGGCCCAGTTGTGGTACGGCCAGCCATTAGCCGATCTAGCTCTCTAAAACAGAAGAAGCGCCCAAGCAAATCTTCTCGACTCTCGTTTGGCGGAGACAACGAAGCCAGCGGCGAAGATGAAGTTAGCGAGGTGTTCACGCCCAAAAAGGTTCCGCTCGGCCAGCGTGCTTTGGAAAACAGCGCTATAAAGAGAGGAATCTCAACGCGAGGCTTGCCGATGCGCTCTCTAGGCGATGACGACGACCGGCCAAAGTACAGCAAAGAATACCTCGATGAGCTGCAATCCTCGACCCCGAACACGCCTCAACGCATAACGACACTGCCCCCCGACGACTCGGAGCCAATGGATCTCGATCCTTCGGAACTCGAAGGCGCCCTGATTGTTGACACCCCTGACATGGGTGTCTCAAAGTCTGGCCCAAAGGTGTTGACTGAGGCTGAAATACTGGAAAGAAAGGAACGCCGAGCACGATTAGCCAAGGAGCAAGACTTTCTATCTCTTGACGAAGATGAGGATGACTTTGGTCGCAAGAAGAAGGACGACACCCGCTTGGTTGCGGAAGACGAGGAGCTAGGAGAAGGTTTCGACACCTTTGTCGAAGATGGCGGACTATCGTTAGGGAAGAGAGCAGAGAAGGAACGGCGCAAGAAGGAACGTCAGCAGATGGCTGATCTCATCTCGGCGGCCGAAGGCCACTCTTCCGATTCGTCATCCGACAGCGACGCGGAGCGGCGTATAGCATACGAGGCTGCGCAAAGTCGCGCAGGACTCGATGGACTGAAGAAGCCCCGCAAGAACCCTGCTCAGGAGCATGTGCAAGTGCCGCCAAAGATTACACCACTGCCCAGCCTCTCAGAGTGTCTCGCTAGACTGCAAGCTACGCTCAAAGGTATGGAGGAGGATATGAAGGGCAAGCAAGCAAAGGTAAACATGCTTAAGCAGGAGAGGGAAGGTATTATTCAGAGGGAGGCCGAGGTCCAGGCCTTGCTGGACGAGACGGGTAAGAAGTATCAGGAAGCAATGGGCCAGAGTCAAAAAACACAGACCGTGACTGGAGATGTACCATTGCCTACTACGGCACCGGTAGCGGAGTTAATTGGTGAAAGGGGGTTGGAGAGCCTAGGTACACCTTCAAGAAAGCCGGAGGCAGAGGAAGAGGAGTTATAGCCCGATGAGTAGGGTATTCAAAACTTCGGATACGCAAGAAAACGGCAGCTGGCTAGAAAATCTAGTCACAAAGGTTTCCTAGCAGAAGAAAACAATAAGACGTTCATCTACAACTAAATCGTCGGGCACGTATCTCATTGCACATTATCGATCAAGTCTACGACATGAGGAACTCTGCGCACTAAAGGAAAGGACACAAATGATGCTTGAACATTTACGCACACCATACATCTGCTGATGATATCTTGTGTTTGATCATTGGGTCGCTCGACGGGTGATTCTAACCCAAAAGTCCGAGGCGAATAGGAAGACGGACGTCTGCGTTTTGATGGGTTGCTCAGGATTCAACAAGGCAAAGTCGTATCGTTTCATCAACTGTATCATTTTAGTCACGTCTGCCAGCTTACATCCCAGAGGACGTCAGACTTACCTCGAAGAGGGCCTTGTGTATCTCCATGAGCGCAATGGGCTTGCCCAGACACCCATACTTGCCGTGGCCAAAGTTGGTATCGACGGCGGCGACCATGCGCTTGAGGTCGTCGCCGTCGGCGAGAAGCCAACGTTCCGGCCGGAACGCGTCGGCGTCTGCGCCCCAGACGCGCTTGGAGCGGCCGACGGCGTAGAATCCCTGGCCGATCTGGGTGCCGCCGGGCACAAAGTAACCGTTGATGGTGTCGCCGCCAGGCGGGACCTGCTTGAAACCTAGCCCGCCGACGGGCGGCCACATGCGCAGACCTTCGCGGACCACGGCCTGGAGGTACGGCAGCGTCTGGGTCTCGGACCAAGAGATGGGCACGCTCACCGAGGTCGCGGCAGTGCGAATCTCGGAGACTAGGGAAGCATAGGCGGTTGGTGTGGTGATTAGGGAGAGGAGTATCATGCGCAGCACCTGGGCAGAGGAGTTGGAGCCTGCAATACTGCATGTAACATGTCAGTCAGTAGTGGAAGCCCGGGTCATGAATTAGCGGGTGGTGACTTGCATGGAGAGTAGGACCTGTTGAACGAGTTCCTCTTGTGTCATTCCGTTGTTAATGTGTGCTTGCATCATGTCCTTTATGGGCGGCGCACCAGGCGCGAGCCGTTTCTCGACGAAAGCTCTGGCGAACCTGAACATGATATCGTCAGCATCCGGATTCTTTCTTTTACGGTTGGTATCGAGACGTTCCTCATGGAGTATAATGAAGGTGCCAGCAAGACTCACCCCATCAGCCGCCCAAAGCCAACCTGATCTTGCTCCCTTGGTAGCACCAGACTCAACGGCCATTGGTGAATAACTTGGGTAAGCCAGGGCAGGACAGAAACGACATTCATCACCGGCAGAGAGCTAGCGTTGATCTCGTTGTAATGATAGAGGTCCTCATCGCGAGTGAGGTAGCCAAAGGGCTCGCCGAGGGAAATGTCGCCGATGGCATCGAGGGCGAAGAACTGCGTCTTCTCAGCCAGGTCGATGGGGCGGATCTCAGTCTCGGTGGAGACGTACTTTCGGTCCAGGAGAGCGATGAAGTTGACGAGCTGGCGATCCATGCCGGGCTCAAAGCTGAAGCCTTCGTTTTCCTTGCCTGAATACTAGAGTCGTATATCGAATCAGCTCCGTGGAGAAGCGAGTGGCTCGTCGTCACTCACGCCGGGTGCCATCTGAGCTCGCATCTTCTTGTGCTTTTCCTCGTCTCTCATCGACACTACATTGTCTATGCCCGGCACTATCTTGCCGCTCTTGTAGAAGTCGCCCTTGGTATAGGTACTGCGCACTGCCGACATGTTGCGCAAGACGTCTGGGTCCGTAGACAAGAGCTCATTAGGGCCGATGCGCACAAGAGGGCCTGGCAAGGTTAGCCATGGGGAGCTTGTTTGGGAGGTGTGATTTACCGTGAATATCTGCAACCTCCTTCAACCGCTCGTGATAGCGGCCCCCCAGAGCCTCTCGAAGCTGCCACCATGCGGACCATCCGGCGATCCAAGGGCCTGGAATATGCCGCAGACGGTACCAGAGACGAACCTGGCGTACAATGACAATCGTGATCAAGCCCAGGGCTGCGCTGGCTAGCAGTGTTATCAAGGATGGCCTCTCCTGGAGGCGAGCCATCAAACCCATGGTACTGAGCGTCTCTTCACGATATTTGCTGGCAAGACGTCGAAGCAAGTTTGGGAAATGAGGTCTTTGTCTGAGAATTGTTTCAAATCAATAAACGGGTAGGTTTCAATTGGGTCCAACTGTTTACCTACCCATCTGACGTCAAGAATCAGGTAGCAGCTCATGGCCTTTGTGGGATTTCGGTAGAGCTGCAGTGGGAATCTCTTCGCTCAGAAAGTATTTATCCAAGAAGACTGTCATGGGCGGCCATGCAAGCGAGCGGAGTTGGCAAGACGAGACAACTTTGCCCTTTCAAGTAAGCTCTTCAGCCGGAGAGGGGTCAGTCATGGTGAGAGCCAGTACTGCCTTGACTCGAGTATGGCACCAACAGCTAATCGCCAGGTATTATCGTGGAAAAGCAGACAACGTTTCTGTGCTTTTCAAATGGCGTCTTAATCACATAGTCAAGGCCCAGGGCGAACCATCGCTGATCGTGTGTGTGAATTGCAATCATCACGGCATATTCAAGTGGCCAACGCCACTGCAATCACTTGCAACGCCTTGCAATGGATCCATAGAATACTCACGGGCCGTGGCGGGAGCTAATTAATTGTCCGTAAGCTTATTCGAGCCCAGGAGAGAAAGTGTCTGCACCATAAACGCCCGCAAGGATCGTGATGGCGACCTCAAGGTTGTCCAGCAAACGATCCGATGAGAGATTGAGCCAAGTCGATTGACTTATCCACTTACAATACGCCAAGCACGCAAATCATCTCTGGCTATTCTATTCGAATACGCTACGTGCCATATCGTCCAAGTTATCCTAGCTATCCTTCTTGCCTTGTCCCTTTCGCCCGTAAAGCAGCCCTTCCGTCATGCTTCCAAATAGATAGGCCCATGTATCAAAGGCTAGATTCGTCCGTCCATACCATACACCGTGGCCCGTCGTCTTGGGAATTCGGTCGGCGGCCTTGACAAAGTAGCTGCTGGTTGCATCCACGGAAAGCTTCTGCGGCTTGCTCCTCTTGGTCGCTTCGTCCAAAAAGGGCACGACGCTCGTCGAGTCGGTACGCTCCATTTGCTTGAGTATACGCACCAGCGTCTTGGCCATGATGTCGGCGCCTGGGGTCCACGATTGCGTCACGTAGCCCATGATGAAAGCCATGTTGGGGAGCGACTCCAGCATGCAACCACGCCAGGCGTATTTGGCTCCCGCGTGGATGAGCTGGCCGTCCACGGTGGGTACGATGCCGCCGAATAACTCAAAGTATAGTCCAGTGGCCGTGATGATCAGATCTGCCTCAATCTTCCTTCCAGACTTGAGCTGTATACCATGCTCTGTTACTGTATCAATCACATCCGTCACAATCTCACAGTTATCCCGATGCAACGCCTTGAAAAAGTCGCCATCTGGACACATGCACAGCCTCTGCTGAAAGGGATTGTAACTCGGGTTGAAATGAACATTGACGTCCACATCCTCTGGCAGCGCCTCCTTGGCCATCTTTGTTAGGAAATACCTGCCCAGGCGCGGGAAGTGGAGGAGGAACTGGGTAACGAGGACTTCGCCCAGTATATCCTTCCATCCTATAATCCAATACACCCAGGACAAGGGTAGCAAGAGACGCAGAAAGGCGTCGAAACTGGAGGTCGTGGGCCTTGAAACGACAAACGAGGGACTTCGCTGCAGCATGGTTACCATGCTAGCCTTTTCAGCCAGAGACGGCAGAAGCGTAATGGTTGTAGCACCGGATCCAATGACGACGATGCGTTTGTTGGAGTAGTCGAGGTCTTCGGGCCACCACTGGGGATGGACGACCTGGCCCTGGAACCGATCCAAGCCAGGAATAGTCGTTGGGAAAGTCTTCTTGTACGAATAGTAGCCAGAACATCCAATGACAAAGTTTGCCGTCATGACCTTGGACTCTCCGTCAGCATCCACCTGCAGTCTCCATTGTTGCTCCTCGGTGCGCCATTCGCAGGCCACCATCTTATGCCGCAGGCGGATCTTGTCGCGGAGCTGGGCGGCATCGACAGCCTCGTCAATGTACTCGACAATCTCGCGGGCCGAGGCCATCTTGTGCTTGTGCTTCCAGGGATGCCATCGGAAGCCAAACGAGGTCATGGACGAGTCGGAGCGGAAGCCCGGGTAGCGGAAGAAGCTCCAGGTGCCGCCGAGGACATCGCGGGCTTCGAGAATGGTAAAGGAGCGATGGGGGAGTTTCTCGCGGAGGACGTGCGCCGTGTTGATGCCGGACAGGCCGGCGCCCAGAACGACAATGTCGTGATGCTCGATCGATTCGCTCATGTTGCAAGGCAACGCACTGCAAAGCGCCGTGTCGGTTGCTGATTTGGTTCGTGTGAGGATGGTGATTATCCGTTGGGTTCTAGGTTGAGTTGCGAAATGATCCGTCTTTTAATGGCTGGGATCCCAAACTCTGGACGCCACAATGGCTCAGACAAGCCACTTCTTAAGTCCCAACGGATATAAGAAACGCCCAATTATCAACCTCTGACTATAATTGCGACTCGACAACGCCAACCAGGGCCATCGACCATGATATCAAGTGCGTCATTGTTCTCGGGTTTGTCTATGATACCCTGTATGACGATACACAATCTTGACAATGTCATTTCAACAATTCCCATCCACGGGGAGGTTTTGGAGAGAAAGGAGATAGCCCATTTAACGAGTAGCGGGTAATTAAGTCGGCTTGAGATTGACGAATGTCTGGGGTCTTTGCTTCAACATGTGCTTATTCCCATCCTCATCCCCAGATGCCATCGAATCTCTTCGAGTGATTGGCCCGCGCTGACGTATGTATTCCTGTCTTCTCCGCGTTATATCCCTGCCCGCTCCATCATTCATGACAAATACTATATATACACTCTTTCAGCTCAATTTGATCTTCTTTCAGTAAGTAGTGACCAACTTCAATCACCACGATGGCTTCCGAACAGATTGTCTTCTTCGATCTCCCGAGCAAGTCGCCTCGCGCGGCGTGGTCTTACAACCCATGGAAGAGTATGTTGACTACGAATAGATGATCCGAGTATGAGACGCATACAGTGACTGATGTACACACCATAGTTCGCTTCCTACTGAACTTTAAGGGACTAGATTACAAGACCGAGTGGGTAAGTATTTCCACAATTGAATCAAGAGTTTCAACATACAGAGTTAACCTGCGAGTAATAGCTTGAATATCCCGACATCAAGCCAACGCTAAAGCCTCAGTAAGCTGCACTCACACGTCAACTTGGCTTCTCAGCCCCATTAACCGCTGCCTCAACTAGCGTTGGACAGGATGAATGGACCATCCCGGCCGTCAAGTTTCCTGACGGCACGTATGTCATGGATTCGTTCGAGATCGCCAAGCACATTGAGAAAGCACACCCCGAGCAGCCAGTCCACCTCGACTCGCCCATTATCCCCAAACTCGAAAACGCCATGGCCCGCCTCATGGTCCCCCTGCGCCCAGTGTACTTGCTGGGCGTCCCTCGGAACGTCCTCAGTGATGCCAGCAGACCCTACTTTTACGAAACCCGCTCCGCGTTTGTGGGTATGCCATTGGACCAGTACGAAAAGGAGAAGGGCGGCGATGCGCCGTGGGAAGCTGCGCAGCCGATCCTCCACGAGGTGGACGCTCTTCTAAAGGAGAACCAGGACGGGCCCTTCTTCCTGGGCCAGACTGTGAGCTATGCCGACTTTATGTGGGCTGGCTTCTTGCTCTTTTTGCAATGCCAGGGCCAAGACGTTTTAGAACGGCTCTATAGCATCAGCGGCGACAGCAAGCTTCACAAGGATATCCTCGAGGCTACCGAGCCTTGGCACAGGAGAAAGGACTACTAGACATGTTTTCCAGACTATCATATAAATCATACCGAATTTGCAATTTCATATAATCCCAAGCAATAGTAACACAACACTCGAATCAGATCTAGTCCGTGGCGCAGAGATCTCACGGCATAGACTAGACAAGCTTCGCTCCGCCTTCGTCAACATCTTCGGCATCTTCGGCATCTGCCTTAACCACACTGTCGATACTTAGCATCTTCTCAAACTGTTGACCCAGATCATCAATGACAGACCGGTCGCCAGTTGCCGTGTCTCCAAGAGCATCCATCAAGCGACCCAGCGCGATCTGATTGGTTGTCGAATCGTGCTTCTTCCGTAGCGCTGCCTTCTTCTCCAACTTGTCAAACGCATCGTCGCGGATGCTAGTCATCATCTTGTTCAAGATATCCTGTCGCCTCGCGATCGCCTTTGGCCCGTCCGACTCGGTCACATCAGGGAACCGCCACGCCGGATACAGATTCTCGCTGCTCTGTCGCGCTTTGATGCGGCTGGGGTGCGCCTTGAAGTAATAGTCGCACAGCTTACATGTCGGCTTGCTGCTCCCAATGTACTCGAAGCGACCAAAGAAATGCAAGCCCTTTTTGTTGCGGTTGCTGGCTATCCAGTGAAGGAGGAGGACTTCACTGTGAACAATGGGCCTGAAGCCAGTCGCTTTGCACAGCTTCAGGATTCGCGAGTCAAGCTCGAATGCCTGCAGACTCGCGGCTATCTGGCGGTATTCATCCATCTTTGCGGCGTCGTTACACATGCGCCCAATGATGCCGTTTGCCGTGTCTTTTCTGCTGGCAACAGGGTTGGCTGCTGGTATGCTTGACGGTAGCGGTTCAACTAGAACCTCGTCAAAGAGCAGCGGCCACTCTTTCTCAGCCTTGACGAAGGTCTTGACTGCGGTGCCGTATGCTTGAAGACGGCTGACGTTGTGCTGCAGCTCAGACCAGCATTCAACATCTGCTCTGCCAGGCATCCGGCCCTGAGCAGCGCGTTGATTCATTATCTTGGGAAGTGAATCGCTCGACTTGTAGAATACTTTGATGGCCCGTACGTACTTGGAGTAGGCAGTGATGTCTGGTAGTTGTCAGCAATTGTACGAGTACACACAGAGAGACACGGTCTTACAGGCTGTCCCGTCGACTCCTGAGAATTCGATTCCATCCACGCAAGACTTTAGCTCTGCGATGGCGTCTTCTACGACGGAATCTAAACACAGACACTTTTGGTGAGCATTGGTCACTTTCACTAAGATGGCAACGTACCTTTGTCGTCTTCGTCACACCCCTTTGTTTTCTTGCATGATTCCAAGCAATTCCCGAGGTTAACACGGACAAGTCCCATATAAATCTCGATGCGCGGTCGATTGAAAGAGAGAATGTAACAGAGAGCAACTTTTGGAGCGCGGACTCTGGCGTCCTTGTCGAGACTGCTGATTCCTTTAAGCATCTGGAGGAGCCTCTCAACGAATTCGGCCGTCTTGTTGAGATCTGAGCTCGAGACTTGGTTGCAGGCAAACTTGTAAACGACATTGCGCTCATTCTCCAGCACCCCAAACGAGGTGACGGTACTGCCGCGTTTGAACCTATCGCATACGGTGCCAAGGGTATTGACAAACACATGGAATCGTTCTTCCTTTGTGTCTAGGCTCGGAGGCAGCCTGGGGTGAGATGATGAGCCTTGTGCATTCCAGATGTTGGAGAGAGCCTTGTCGAGGAGTACTGGTTCGTAGAACCGCTTTTCCTGCTTTGGTTTCAAAGGGACGACTTTGCCTTTGTATAACAGTTAGCAATTGAATTGATACAAGAGACATAGGGGTGCCACTTGCTTGTTTGAACAGGCATTGTTTCAAGACGATTGGACATGGCCGAACAAGTTGTCTGGTGCTTTGATGAAAGTCGGTTTCTCAGCTTAGGAACAGCCGGCAGTCATGGTCATATAAATACATTCCAGCCTCATCTCCTTGGCCATCAATCGCTCTCATGGAGGGAATCAGGCTCTTGAGCATGATGCCTTACCCCGCAGGGCTGTGGGCGTCTCTTCCAGCATACAAGCCAACATGCAAGAGGCTGGCCATTATCATGCGAGAGGCCCATCTCACCGCGGGGGGCCGAGCGCTCCCAGAAGCTGAACAGCCCAAGTAAAGCCCAAGATGCGACCTTTCCATGCAAGAGGCATACTCAAAATCTCACGCCGGAGGTGATGTGCCTCGTCGGGCATCCAACCACGCCTCAATACTTGCTGAGCCCCCCTCAACGGCGAGGCAGATTGTCGTATTTTGAAGGGTCGGCGAAGTGCAGCAAGCAGTTGGCGCGCCAAATTACAATTTGTGCCTGATTGGGCTCCTACTCTTCTTATCATTTCTGTCTGGTTCGAAGATGACGCTCTGGCATGTTGGTGTCTGTAAGTCTTTGCACAATGGTAGATGCAGTTGGGAGCAACCCGCATGGAAATGATGGGATGAACTATTCATCGCTCATAGGTAGACAGAAGTTTTAGTATCTGAGCTCAATCAGATATAAATTCAGCTTGGTTTTCCTTTGGCAATCTTCATTTCTCTCGCTCTTCACCATAGTAGTATCAATCGCTTTCAGAGACTCCAACAGGTCATCTTCTCCATCTTCTCTTCCCTCCTCGAGGTTCGCCGTAGTGAATCCATCAGCCTCCTTGTATCACTCGAGCAGGGGCAGGTTCCGGTATTCTGGAACAGACCCTAGTTGAAAGGTGGCACCTCGTCAGCACCCGGTCCTCACATCTCTCTCTCCCAGACTAACCTTGCCCCGTCACAGTATACACACACACCTCGATAACAATCTCGATCATGGGCCACGAAAAGCGTCGTTCTGAGCGATCACGACGATCTCATCGCTCACACGGGCACACAAACCCACCCGTTGACCCTCAACTCGTAGACCTGAATCAACCCACGTACTCCGAGGCAAGCTCCTGGTCGAATCCAGCCTGGTCGTCCCCAGCAGACCCTGGCAGCAGCTTCATCCAACTCGATCCATTCGTGGGCTACGTCGGTTCCGCCTCGGCCACCGCCTCCTACCCCGGCCAATCCCAGCATCTCCCAAGTCAAAGCCTATAGAGCCCCGATTGCTATGTCTCGACCCCCGGCGTGGACTTTTCCGCGGCCGGTATCAGTCAAGGCGAGCAGGGAGATGCCCAGTCGACGTACGGATACGATACAAGTGCTTATACCAACCCCCATGCTTCCAGTGTTGCCACTGTTGCCCCCAGTCTCCTCCACTATGAGGCAAGCTCCTCCTCGGCGGCACAGTACTATGGCGATTATACCTACCAAGATACTGCCTACGGTTCGTAGCTTTCCCCTTGAGGAGAATCATCCGCAAGAAACCTAACCTGTGTTGGATCTCGCTTACCTTTGCCTCCCTTGCTCAGCCCAAGCTACCGCCCAGGCCACCGCCTCGTCGGGGTCGGGCAGTCTTCACTGTCCCCATGAAGGATGCGGACGTGGCTTCCCGGATGAACGCAGCCTCAGGTGCGCTCTTACTCTCAGACTTTCTGATCCAGTCCAATTGGCCGGATGATTCTGACATGAAGACCCAGGAAGCACATGAAAACCCATACCAAGCCCTACAAGTGCGAAGCACCCTTGGCACCCAACACTAGTTGCGACAAGAGAACGGCGGAGAAGCGGGACATGGATCGACACTACCAGTCTACTCACACGCGATATGCCCGCCAGTTAGGCCTCACGGAGGGGGCATTTGAGTGTCCCGGCCCCGAGTGTGACAAGACGTTTAGTCGATTCGACAATCTGCAGCGCCATGCCGAAAAGCGGCATAGTCTCAAGTTGAGCAGACGGGAGTAGACAGTCGAAGCGACAGGTATTCGCAATCCTTCCATGATACTCGGGTCCTTATTGCCCAGTTTTCTCCTCAGCTGTCATTTCTCCATTCGCTCATTGTCCTAGTCTAGCTTTTCCTTGTTTCCGTTTTAATTGCACAATCATGTTGGGTTGGTTGAACACGACGCACGGTGGATTACAGTCTAGTCTCCTCGCTTGCTCTTTGACGAATGATTATTTCATAATATATAACTATCCTGCTCCTTATATAACATTAACTACAAGGATAAGTTCTGTAAAATCGTGTTTTTCGCCCGCCCGGGTGCGCACCGCGCTTGGTTCATTCCGCCCTTCTAAAGCTCCCGCTCGTTCGTTGATAGCCCTCCAAATGACACCACAATACCTTGTTTGGCCGTTACATGAGAATGTAAAAGGAGATGACAAAAAAAGATACAAAGAAATGATGGAAAAAAAAAGCCCCAGCCAAACTCCGTTCCAAATCCACTCAGAGATACTGGACCAGCAGCAAATCGTTTAGCGGGTAGAGCTCGAACTGCTCGAGATGATGCTCAAGGTGTCAACCTTGAACTCCATGTCGCCCGTGCTGAACAGCTCAAACTTCATGCGTGAGGAGTCGACCTTTTGGGACTTGAGGTACTCGGCCATCTCAAGCATGAACTGCTCGGGGCCGCAAACGAAGTACTCGGCGGCAGTATGGCACAGCCACAGGTCGTCGCGGTGGACCTTGGCCAGGTCGATTCGGAAGTCGTGGTCGTAGGTGATGCCGTGCAGGTCAGACTCGGCCAGGTGCGTCTTGAAGATGTTGCACTTGAAGTTTGGTCGGTTGCGGGAGATGCGGCGGATCTGGTCGTAAAAGGGGACGGAGCGGCGGGATCCGTGGATCCAGGATACGGGTCGGTGAGGCTGGCGCTCAGAGACGGTGTTGAGAATGGACATCATGGGCGTGACGCCAACGCCGGCAGAGATGAGGACGAGGGGCACGTTGGAGGTGTTGGACATGTCGAGGAAGAATTCACCCGCGGGGTGGGTCAGCTCAACAATGTCGCCCTCTTCCTTGCTGTCGATGAGGAGGTTGGAGACGACTCCGGGGTTGAGAGCGGCACCGCCCAGGTATCGACCGGAGCGGCCCATGTGTAAGCCCATGTCGCGCTTGACGGTGACACGGTAGTAGTCTGGTCGAGGGGCGTCGCTGAGGGAGTACTGGCGAGACTGGACAAAACCCTCGTTGTTGACATGAACCTGGACAGAGACGTACTGGCCAGGTTGAAATGAAGGCAGACGCTTGCCGTCGACGGGGACCAGGTAGAAGGAGTAGATATCGTCGGCTTCCTCAACCTTTTTCTCGATGCGGAAGTTTCTGTAGCCCTGCCACGTCTCAAAGTCGCGGTAGAGCTGGGCCTCGCGCCCGATCAACATCTTGGCAAGCATCCAGTAGGCCTTGGACCAGGCCTCTCTCGCCTCTGGGGTCATGGCGGGCCCAAGGACCTCGGCAAAGGCGTTGATTAGATACTTTTCGACGATGCCGTAGTGTTCAGGCTTGATGCCTAGGGAGCAGTGCTTGTGGCACATGCGCTCCATCTTGGGGATGAGCTCGGTGATGTGGTTGATGTTGTTGGCGTAGCTGAGAATGACGGCGGTGAGGGCGCGGGGCTGGCGGCCGTTGGCCTGGTTGACGAGGTTGAAGTAGTCATTGAGCTCGGGGTGGTCCCTCAGCATGTTGCGGTAGAAGATGGTGGTGATGCGCTCTCCATGGTCAGTGAGCGCCGGGATAGTGCCCCGGATGAGCTTGGTCTGTTGATATGACAAGGCCATGGCGGATGTGGATGTGGACGTATGCCTAGATGAGATGGTGGGGTATCTATGAAAAGAGCTCTGATTGATATCCGGCCTTGAACTAACGAGAGAGAAGATGAGATGAAAGAGGTTGACTGGCTCCGATTGCAGATCTCCTAGTGTTGAGCGTCCGAGCTAGATATATAACCTTCTCTCAAGCCATGTATGTACCCGTAGCGTGGCCATGGATGGAGCCCATGGAACCCATGAGCCTGAGCCCGAGCCTGGGCATGAGCCTGGGCATGAGCCTGGGCATGAGCCTGGGCATGAGCATGAGCATGAGCATGAGCTTGAGCCTAACAACCCTGGTAGCGCGACATGGGAGCTGAGATTTGATGGGAAAAGAAAAGGGAGAAATCTCTTCTTGTCCCTTGTCCACAAGCCGATGATTCCTCGTGGCCATGGCTGAGACGTCCCGGGCCACAAAGTGCTACCAGTTGACAAGTCGTACGATGAAGACAGGGGTTTCGAGTCTCCCCACGCACACGCCCACACCCTGGATATCATATCACGACTATCCATAGTCTTGGGTGCGGGGAGGAAGCGAGGTAGCTCTGCAGTCAGCATGATATTATCAACAGAAGCAAACCACGTATAAGCAGGGGCGAAAGAAGAGGCGGGCACATGGCATCCGCGTGGCAGATAGCTAGCTACCTACTGTAGTCTACCTAGGTAGGTACCTACTCGGTGCTCCGTACCTCCAGGGACGAGAAACATGATGGACCAGCAGCCGCAGCACGACAAGTTCCGAGGCTGTGGCATCATGAGCAGTGAGGGCGTAGAGGCCGAAAGAGCTGGGACAGGCCAGCCGGGATCAGCTTGGCTTCCCTTGGGCTTCACTCCCTGCTGTAGATGGCTCCCTGTCTGGCACATTGGCAGTACCTGGCGCGATGCAATCCCATGGCGAGGCGGGTTCCGATGGCTCGGGGCTCTCAGCTCTCCAAAGCCGTCCATGTCAAGAGGAGGTCCTCCATTGATCGCTCCACTGACTGGCAAGGGTTTCGGAACTTGACGCCATTGCCTCGCAGACAGAATCTGTAGGGATGCTCACGCGACAGAGGCTTAGCTCACCGGGATCAACTGAGATGGGGCCAAGCTAGCTGAGCACTGGACATTGTTTAGATAGGCTTCCGAGCTTCGGTGGGAAATTGGCCTCTGGTTGCAGGGGATCAGGACTCCAGAGGCTGACTGACTGACATGTTCGCCCGCGTTCCAGAAAAAGGTCATCTTCAGCCACCCCTGCAAAAGCCACAGGGGCCGGACACTACAATGTCAATGTACAATACGTAGATACAGCGAGTCAGTACTCTGTAACTATACGGAGTACAGTTGAGTAAGTATTAATTGTCCAACAACATCTGCATAGAGCACTGCGTTCTCATCATGAGAGATATCCCATCTTACCCGCCAGGCAGCGAGGCAACTTTGCGCGAATTTGCCCGTCATTGCGTCCAAGCTGGCTCGGCCAAAGTCGGACGGGCAAACAGGCAGAGGTGAATGGACTTGCTTTGCTTTACTTTTCTTTGCCTCGCTTGGCTTCAGATGCACGAGTTGGTGGCTGTTGCGTCCATGTTGAGATTAAACGGACAACTCGTCCAGGTCGTCACTTATGACATCAAAATCCAGACGCAGTGCATGAATTGCTCCCTCTCCAATCAGGCAGGCTACACCATCATTACCACCTCAGTTGCCGACAACGTGTGCCAGCCTGCCCGCTCCGGGTGGCCCTGGACATATTTGCCATGTGCATGGTAAAGAATTGCTTTTTGATGGCATCAGCTCTCGGGGGCAACAAGGCGAAGGCGATCATGTCCGGGGCCATTGGCCATTTCTGGCGCTTCATTGCCCATCTTCATCAAGCACAGAGTAAGTATGAGTACGGAGCAGTGATTGATCGATGCACCGCAGCGGCAGGCCCTATACCGTGACGCATGTGACATGTGCATATGTAACTGATTCATCCCGTTCCTATTTCGTTACCACCTTGTCTAGCCCTGTCCTTGTCGTACCGCCCCAGTAAGGTAGTACCCCAAGATGAAAACGGGCTGAAGGCTGAAGGCTGCTTTTGTGCCATGTTGCTCTCGTGCCTCCACCAGGCTTATACGAGAGCTACGGTGGTCAATTGACGCGCATCCACGGATCTAGCTGCGTTTCTCATCTTCAAGTGCCCGTAGATGCTAAGTTATGTAGAGACCTCCTGTAGGTACGCGAGACATGGCTGATATACCCGCCCTGGTCGACGCCTTCATTCTGACAGCCCGGCATATCATCCTTGGCCCAACTGGCGGGGAGATGACTCTCAAAGCAAACCCCCTAGTCTGCAATCGGATTCCAACCTTTGCTCTGGGCCGGAATGCGCACTCGCAAGGGCGGAATTACCTCCCCAAGGTATCCCGGCTCGCCTGGCCAGTCACTTGGGTACCGACATGTACATAGGTACCTGCCGACCCCGGCATCCCGGCACCCCGGCACCCCGGCACCCCGGCCCCCGGCACCGGTGAGCCGGGCAGGCAGTTTGGACAGGACAGAGCACATTTTCCAACGGGCCGGACGAAATGGAATCAATACGGTTGGTCGATTGGTTTCTCAATTGGTCAGCCCAAAGCAACTCTTTCCCCTTCCCACAGCAAACGCCGCTTGTTTGCGTCCGTGTTTGATGGATGCAGACATCACCCGCGGCTCCTCGCGCCAGGAACAAGCCAGCATGAGCAGACGGCGTGCGTCGGTTACGAAACAAGACCAGGTCCCAGTCCTAGTTATAGTTTCTTTTTTATCGTCAGCATCCACCCACTCATCCCGGCGTCTGGTTCGTTGGTAGGCCCATTCGCCTCTGGGCTTCCAGGAGTCGAGTCCCCCCCCAGATGCTCACCTCGCGGCAACGTTGTAATAACTCACAGCAGCCCACGTCATTCTTTGCTTCTGTTCTTTAGACTTTACCCCACGGAGCCGCCACGTCCGTGTGGTGTTGCCTTTCTGGAGCATGGCGATCTGCCGTCTTGTTTGCTTTGCCCAGCTCCGCCCGTTGGAATGTCGCGCGGAGATTTGACGCAATGGTTGGCCATGTATGTAGCATCGCGACTTTTCATCAACAACGCGGTGCGGGTACGAGGTCTTCTGTCATGGCGACGGTTGATGGCCCGATGGGACGCATCTTCAACCTTGTCAAGAGGGTTCGGAGCGTCCGATTCTCTGGCTTCATCTCTCCAAGCCCTCATCCCACACAAAGGCCAACCAACTGCCAGGTACAACATAACCACGCGACTCCGGCATGCGCCAATGCACATGCACAGCTGCATCCGAGCTACTCCGTTCGGGAGAACTCACTTGTCCCAACCGGCGCCTAACTAGTGAGCTGCCAAACATGAACCCTTGCCCAACCGGGCCAAGCGCTACAAGGCCATGGCGACGATGCCGGGAGACGGGAACGGGAACGGCCCATCACAACAGCTGCCACAACGGTGCAAGAGGGTAGTTACGTGATATCTCATGTCAAGCAAGGACAAGACGGCAGAGCAGAGGCAAACCGATCGAAAAGCAAAAGCCCAGAGACGAAAGAGCACGACAGTTTGAGCAGCGGGTGCCACCGGAGGCCCTTTTGGTCTTTGCGATGAGTCGTATGGCCCCTGTCTGACGATTACTGTATCTTCATCGGCGCCACATATCCGCCCCATCATATCTCACAACCCTGAACCCTCATCACGATGCAACCTCGCGCCAAAGCACACGATACAGTACGTACATATCGAGGTCCCTCCCTAGGTATGCAAATCCACGGCACACTCGACGACGACTCTGCGGCACAGGCCGACAGTCGTTTCTTTTGGCCAACGTTGTGTTGGCCTGCGACAGCGGCAGAGGTCCAGATCGAGTATGCGCTGCGTGGCGCCCACGACGGTGTCACGCTGCCATCCATGATTGCGAGGTTCGATCAGGGGCAAGCCGAAGCGAGAGATGGTTCAGCTTGCACATCTATTCCTCGGTGGGCATTACCTAGTGCGCATCGCTGGTTTCCCGAGTAGGTCTGTACAGCAGCTGAGATGACTCCCTGCTGCTGGCCTGATTTGTACCTCGTTACGTACATGCTATGGGGTACCATATCCCTCTCGTCATGTTTTGCTTTTTTTTTTCCTCGCCTCCAGGCCAAGACTTCTGTGACAACTGTGCCCATGCCTCGTTTGGGCGTCCATCTCGCGCGGGTGTGGATTTAGAAGGGGCTGGCCTAGCCTTCGACTTGACACTTTTGTCTTCTTCCCGACCAAGTGGGTAAGCCTGTCGATTATCAACGCTTCTTCCAACGCCCTAAAAAAGACCCCTACTCCACAGATGAACAACGCTTGACAACTCCCAAAGAGGCATAGACGAGGCCCCGAAGAGCGAGGGAAAAGATGGGAAATACGATGGAATCTCTGCCTTCTATCCACCAGCTCTGCCTCTATCCACCAGCTCTGCCTCTATCCACCAGGTGCTGCCTCTATCCACCAGGTGCTGCCTCTATCCACCAGGTGCTGCCTCGATCCACCAGATACTGCACATCTCCACCACGGCGCATCCCGCGAGATGCCATTTCAGGACCAGCTGCTGGCCACCGTCGCCGTTGAATCGGTCGCCATGCAGGCAAACACACGGAGGGAGCGCAGAAGCAAAACGACCGGCCGAGAAAAGCAAACGGCCTGCCTTGTTCCCCGACTAGATGGCCTCAACCGGCTACGTCGTGCCATTGTTGCAGTATCCAACGGCAAGGTGCTCGTTTCTTTTGCGCAATTGGCCTCGGCCGCTTGGCTCCCTCTCTTTCTTTTCTTGTCCTTTGTCCGTTTCCATGTCAATGGAGAGTTTCCATCTCCCGTGCCTCCACGATCTCACGTACATGTCCTCCTTCGCGTGTCATCCACGTGTCGTTGGTCGATACACCCCACGAGGACCATGTAGATCATTCACATATGTGATCCCTTGGCTTGGCTATTGTCCGGTTCAGACAAACATGCCCATGCCCAGCATCTGTTTCCTCGTGGCTGCTGCCATGTGAAAGCCATACCAAGTTGCACTCAACGACGGGTATTCTCGGCCATGATCCAAACCCGCTCATACTCCTCGTACTCTGTCGGAAACGCAATCAACGACTCGGGCGGAACAAGCAAGAACCGAGTCTCGGCGCCGGCACCCTCTCTTCGGCCCTGCCCCGGCTGGTCCCGATAGCCACAGCCGCCGCCAAACTCGTCTGGGCACGGAACATGGCAAGACTTTTTTGCCCCGAGCCAGAGAGGCTTTGCCTCCCACGAGGGGGGCCAGCCCCGGTGCCATCCGGTCTCGTACGAGTCCAACTAGCGGTGGCCACCCGACAAGGCTGGCTGGCTTGTTGCGGGTCGCCCGCTTGGCCATGCTCCATCTCCTTTGGCCACTGACAACCAACAACACCGAGGCCTGGCCAGTCTCTGGCGAGTTCTAGATGTCTGACTCGTCATTTGTCACGTTTTGCTCGCCCAGTTCGTGGATCGGATTCATTTCTCATTACTATCCGCTCGTTAAATATTACAGTCCACGCCAAGATCCCGCGGCTAGGTAATTTCACGCTGGAAAGCCCATGGTGTGCCCCTCCTCCGCTTCGACTAGATCTGCCTCGGCCACCTCGGCTTGCTGCCTCCCTCACGCGCCGTAACTAACAAATCACTCTTCCACGTGTGCTCATCGGCCACCGACGCGGATCACACCAGCAGCAATCAGCTTCTGGATCTTGGATCGCACTCCGGGGTTCTTCATGTGCTCCTGGAGTGCCGCCGGCTCTGACTGGGCCTGCTGCAGGATGGACTGCATCACGGGGTCTTGCATAATGGTCATAATCTGTAGCCGACGTTAGCTTCTGTTGACAGAGGTATCGGAATCGCGGCAACTTACATCAGGGTCGTTCATCAATCGCTCCCGGGTCTGCTCCTCAGTCTCGTTGTCACGAGCCGAGTACATGGCACCAAGAGCCTTCTGCTGCTGCTGGTCAATCTCCCGAGCGTTGGCGCTGTTGTGGTGCTCCTGGTCGATGAGCTGGGCCTCGCCGCAAGCGTCGACGCACTCCGAGTACTTGCGCATGCCAAAGTAAGCCTGGGCCTTGCGGATGTAGGCTCGGATGAACTTGGGGTCCTTCTTAATGGCCACGTTGCAATCCTCGAGGGCGCTGGGGAACTCAAAGAGCTTGATAAAGGCGGCCGCACGGTTGCTGTAGCCACGAGCATCATCGGGAGCGCGCTTGGTCATCTCCGTGTACGCGGCAACGGCACCGGGGAAGTCCATCTCCTTGAACTTCTTGTTACCCTCCTCGCGTGCCTCCTCGGCCTTGGCGGGGTCAATGTACGACGTGCGGGCAGCCTCCGTCTTGGCTCGCTCAGCAGCGCGAAGCTTGTTGAGGACATCGGGGGTGCGGTGCTCGGTCAGGGACTTGTTGTAGTTCTCAACAGCCAGGGCCAGGTCTCCCTTCTTCTCGTAGGCGGTACCGATACGGGCGTAGCTCTTCGCAATGACCTTGAAGTCGGCGTAGATGGCGCGACCCTCTTCGATAGCCTTGGTGCAGGCCTCGATACAGGCGTCATAGTCTCCCTTTTCAAAATGGGCCGCGCCCAGGTTGTTCAGGTAGGTAATGTCCTTGAACAGCTCCCACGCCTTGGTGTAGTGCGCAATGGCCTCGTCAAAGTTGCGCTTCTTGTAGTTTTCCGTTCCCAGCGCCTTCTCCTTGTCGGCGGCCTCCTTGGCCTGCTTCTTCTCAAGCTCCTCCTCGTCCACCTCTTCCACTACCCGCTCCGGCTCGGGGGCCTTTTGGGCGGGCGCCGGCTTCGAGGGCTCCTGGGGAGCGTCGGGCATCGGTGAGTCTTGCGCATTAGGCGCGTTGGGGTCGCTGTCGCGCAGCTCCATGTCGACACCCATCAGCACGCCAAGTACCTGAATCATTCGCGGGTCGCTGAAGAGGTCCTGGGCGTTGGAAGGGTTCTGCTGGATCTGCTGGAGCTTGACCATGAAGGCGGGATCGGCGAGAAGCGAGCTGGTCTTGGGGTTTGAAGCAAGCTTCTGGATCATGTTGGGGTCCTTGAACATTTGTCCAAGACCGCCCATGGGGTCACCTCCCATGTCGCCTACTTGCTGTCAGTTGCGATGCTCCACTGACGTCCGGGAGAGGGAACAATCGACCTACCAGCTTCCTGCTCCATGGCCTTCTTGACGGATGCCAGGCCGTTCTTGAGCTGGGCATTGTTGGCATCGTGCTTGATGCCCTCTTCATACGCATCGTTGGCTCCTAGCAAATCGCCCTTGCCGTGGAGGGCAGCACCTTTGCGACCCCATCCCTTGGCCCAGTCGGGCTTGATCTGTGTCGTCTTCTCGGCGTCCTGGAGGGCCTCGTCCCAAGCCTTTTTGGAAGCATAGGCAGCGGAGCGGTTGCTGTACAAGATGTGGTTTTCGGGCTGGATGGCAATAGCCTGAGTGAACTTGTCACTGCACAGCTTGTTAGTTGTGTCCTTGTCACGACTGGTAGCCTCGGACAGAGGGATTGGGTAAAACATACACGGCCTCGTCGAAGTTCTTGTCGGCAATGGCCTTGTTGCCCAGAGCTTTGAGCTCGTCCGCGGAAGCCATGGTGAATGTCCTTGTTATGTGTAGGGGAATTGCAGGAAAGTGTTACAAGTTATGCTGGCTCGTAGAAAAAAGGTTGCGACAGTGATGTTTGAGAATCCAAGATATGAACAGGTGCGATGTCGTCCAGGCGATCCGTGGTGGGGAAGAAAAAGGCGAGGAGCTGCCTTCTAGCTCCTTCGACGGACAACCCCGCAGGAAGCTGTTGATTGGTTCCACTCGCAAACGAGAAGTGAGCGTCCAGGGTAGCCGACGAGCCGTGTAAGTGGTGTTTTGAGGCGCTACAAAATCCAGCTGAATTAAAACCTATGGAGCTGTGGCGAGGATTTGATGATGGAGACCGTTCTTCTGTTGTTTTCCCCCCCATGGGATGTTTTACCTGGAATGTCTCGCAACAAACACCATAAGGTGCCTCTCAGCGCAATATTTTGCACGATCGGAGCAGCGGCGTGGGATTGCTTGCAGAAACACCCAGTAAACGAGGCCAACACAGACTTTTGCCATGATTGTCGTACAAAGGATGCCCAGGAAGGACAAAATATGACTATCAAATACTTCAAAATCACGTTGTATGGTCAAGAATTTATTGGGACATCTGCGCCTTGTCCTGTTGTGCAGGGGCATGGCCATCCTTTGGACATAAACGACAAAGTAAGCTTGCAGTGACCACGAAACCATGACGCGCAAGCGAGTTGATTAGGCTTTGTAGCAAAGGCTTCGCTGAGACCACATGTGTAGACTGGCAGAATCGCGACGTATATAATCAGTCTGCCATATTTACCTTAGGTAGGTATGCGCAATTGCTATATTTAGGTGCGCATCCAGAGGATGCAAGTCATGGAGCGTCCTAACAATAGCACGCGCGCTACGGAGGATGGAGGGACCAAGGACCTACGGAGTTGCGGCAGGGGACCAACCACTACGGGAGTGGGTGCCGCCCAGTGTAACACTGCTGTCCAGTATGAAACAGACCGAGATGTTGGCAGTGTTTGAGGCCAAAGCGAGCATTCCATCTGCAATCCCAGAGTGCCATCTGTTGCAATAATTCTCCGCCGACTGCATCTCGGCTCTGGAGCGTCTTTTCCATAGGCATTTACGCCTGTAGGTGTTCGTTTCTGTAGAATCAGACTGTCACATGAAGCTGTCAACCCCCGGTCGGTCGGCGGGTCAATGCAGCTGATGGCCCTGGACAAGGTGAGTATCGGCATCTGCATCCGCATCGCATCTGCATTATTCTTCAGCACGGCCAAAGTCACACGCTGGAACCGTAGTTGACTATGGGATTACAGCCTCCAAAGCGTATCTGGACGGAAGGAGTCGGGTCTGCTGCTTGGAATGCCATGATGCCGCCCGTGCCGAGGATTACGCGCCCCCAACTCTGACAACTTAAGCCCCTTGATGACTCGGCCTTGACTGGACTTTGACTTGGGATTGACATTTGACACACTTGCTGGATCCACCCCTGATTCCGCGTCTGCTCTCTTCGTTGCCGAATACCTGCTTTGAATCGTGTCCTCTCTCCGCCATGACACTGTCCGCGACCTCGCCTTTGCCCAGCTAGAACATCGCCAGCTTCACCATGGGCGCCAGAGGTATGTCCATGTCTCCCTTGCGCCGCCGCTCTCGGCTCTGTCGTTGATGATTCGTCTGCTGACCCGACGCGCCCGCAGAAGAGGGACCGTCATGGTCCTCCATCCCCACGCACATGATCCTCGCCGAACTCGAGCGCCGCAAGGAAGACAATGGCAAACGACCAGAGTGCGGATCTAGATCGAGGGGCACCTACAGCGTCTCCGCCCACGTCTTTGCTCTACTGCTCATCTTGCTCGTCAGCACGCTGGGTGCGCCCACTTCCATCCATATCCCGTTGAAGACGATCGTGTGCGGATGCTAATGGAATGCTGGATATAGCTTGCGGATTCCCCCTCATATCGCGTCGAGCTACCACCGGCCGCCTCCAAAATACAATCGTCTTCTATTGCCAGCACATTGGCACCGGCGTCCTGCTTGCCACGGCCTTTGTCCACCTTCTCCCGACTGCATTCGAGTCCATGACCGACCCATGTCTCCCTCACTTCTTCAGTGAAGGCTATACGCCTCTACCCGGCTTGGTGGCCATGATTAGCGCTCTGTTTGTCGTCTCTGTCGAATCTTTCCTCACCGCTCGAGGAGCTGGCCACTCTCACTCGCACACGCACGAGGTCGTCGACGCCGACGATGACGCAGGAGACAGTTCGTTGGGACACGCGACTGCCGGTCTATCTGAGCATAGACGCGGATCTCGTCCTCGGAACATATCCCTTGACGACGTAGAAGCAACGCAGGGCCTGGTTACGGGGGTTTCACCTCTTCCTGAATCGACCCCCATGACCGAGTCCCGCAAATCACGAGATCACATGAATGATGACGAAGACTCGGACATTGACCTGGACATGGAAGAGCTTGACCCAGCGTCGTCGGGCAGTTCGTCGCAACGAAACGGCCAATATGCGTCCCTCAAAACCAACGGCCACCAACCGAACAGCTCAACCGAGGGGTCCACTCCTCAGCCAGCCGATAACCAGCGCAAGCTTCTTCAGTGCCTGCTGTTGGAGGCGGGTATCCTCTTTCACAGCGTCTTCATTGGCATGGCTGTGTCTGTAGCCTCTGGGCCAGCATTCGTCGTGTTTCTCGTCGCCATCAGCTTCCACCAAGCCTTTGAGGGTCTTGCCCTGGGTAGCCGCATCGCCGCCGTCCACTTCCCTCGCAAGTCCCTTCGTCCGTGGCTCATGGTGCTCGCATACGGTCTGACGACGCCCTTTGGCCAAGCGATTGGTCTCGTCATGCACGGCATGTACGATCCCCGGAGCATGGGAGGTCTCCTGGTTGTTGGGTTTATGAATGCCGTCTCATCAGGCCTGCTCCTCTATGCCGGCCTCGTGCAGCTGCTAGCCGAGGACTTCCTCACAGAGAAGAGTTACAAAAATCTAAAGGGCAAGAGGAGGCTGCGGGCTTTTCTTTGTGTTATTGCCGGCGCTATCTTGATGGCCATTGTCGGGGCCTTTGCCTAGGGGGCCTAGGCGGGGATATGGGAGAACGAGGCAGACCAAAATAGAACGGGCGCATAGTTTGTACATAGCCTGTGGTGTTGGCATCCCTTTTTTTCGGCGTTGGGTAAGATGGGCGTGGGATCTTTACGGGTGTATCATTATCGAGGCTTATCTATGCCAGCCATCTTTCTGTCAAATTACCCATCCGTCGTTTACAGCCGCCTTGTTTCTTTGATCTCATGCCATTGCATTATCCTAAGAAATGCCAATCCTTGGCCTAGCCTATCGTCCTTGGAATATATCAGCTTGTTATACAGTGACGTTGCAAAATAAACGACAATGTTGGTATCTTAGCTAAGAGATTATAAACCCTATGATGATGTATATGATGATATTAGGAGTTATTTCAACAGAGCTATTAGATATATAGGTCTTTGTCTACGTATTAGTCCAGCAACATAATTACCCATCATCTTGTGTCGTCTTAGAAAGCCTCCTAAATGTCCGTTTCTTTATAACGGACTTGTACATGCCGTCCGCGGAAGAGCAGTATCTCGCCGTCATCTTCATCATCGTGAACCTGCGCCACCTGAACAGCTACATCTCCGGAAGCATCGCTCAAGTCCCTCGAGATGCTCAGAGAACCCAACGTCGCCGCCACGACATCCACCTCCTGAGCATGGCCTGTATCCTCACGGACCTCACGTCCTTGCAGACTGCCATAGTTGCTAGAGTCGTGAGGTCGCCCGTCGGCCAGCATCTCTGCTATGGTCCGAGTCGTGTCGTCGCATATCCGCGCCTTGATCTTATGCATGACCTCTTTTCGTCTGCATATGGCCTCGTCGCCTTGGTGCCCAAAGACATCTGGCCATCGCCACGCAAAGTAGACGTTTCGATGTGAGGGACGGACTTGGACGTCGGTGGGGTACTCTTCAAAAAAGTAGGAGCACAGCTTGCACGGCGGCTTGCTCGTCCCGATAAACTTGCAGTGGAGGAAGAAGCGCTCAGGTCTTGTGCCCCCCTCGGTATCTTCCAGCCACTGGTGGAGGAGAATCTCTGCGTGGACAATGGGCTTTGGGGCACTTTGCCAGGCTTGCGCAATCAGGCCGTCGAGTCCCCCAAACTGCGGGCTCAGAAGCTGGCTGATGTAGAATTCAATGCGTGTTGGATCATTTATCATCCTGCGGACCATGGTTTCGGCTGTGAAGGGTACATACTTTAGAGGTTTTACCATATTTGTAGCCGACGGGACCATGTGGATGTCTGGTGCATCGAAGAGTTCCGGCCATGTCTGACTTGCGTTGTACGCAACATCGACTGCCTTCTTGTAGGAAATTAGTCGTCCCGCGGTATGGATGCAGTCCGACCAGTAAGGCGTGGAAGAGCGTTGGCTCTCTTCGCGGGCAAGGCGAGCCCTGACCCTGGGCAAGACATCAGATCTATACAGCCGGCCCAGAGCATAGATGAGCTCAATGGTGGGCTCCATGTTGACTGAATTAGGACCTTGTCAGCAGTCAAGAAAACAAACCCTCGGCCCGAGTTACTCACATTCTCGCGCTTCGTCTTGCCGAATGCATTTCTTGAGAATTCCCAATATGCTAGCAAAGCTATCCTCTATCACTTTGGCTAAGTATATGTCAGAACGAAGAGTACAATTTCCCTGGAAGCAACGACGCTTACCATCGCCAGAGTCATCACGCTGGCATGCCTCGATGCATTTCGACAGGCTTGTCCGCAAAGAATTGAGATAGCTTCGCACCCGCATTTTGCAAAGTACCAAGACAGCCTGCAGTGTTTCTCTGCGTAGAGCGTCAGCCCCTGCGGGGGTCGAGGGAAGAGGATGCTGCAGTCTGCGAAGAATGGCGGCAATGGCTTGCCGGATGGAAGCCCGCCGATCCGGGGAGCAACAGTTAAAGGCGAAGACATACTGGACGCCATCCGGAAGCTGGAGCACTGTGCACGCGCAAATAGTGTCGCCGCGTGGGTCGGCGCAGCAGAGAAATGCCAGCCGGGAGACGAAATCGCGGAATTGCTGGTCCAGGTTGAACGTCTGTTTGATGGGCGGGTCTTCATAGACTCTTGTTCTGAATGGACGCATGTTCGTCAGGCAGTCGAGAAACAGGAGCAAAGGGTAAAACTGTTTCTTGAGACCCGGTTCCAATTCCACAATGGAATCCATGGTTAGTCTACTAACAATGAAGACCGTTAGCTGATGGATGAAGACTGCTATGGAGGGAAGAAGAAGAAGAAGAAGAAGAAGAAGAAGAAGAAGGAGACATACTTTGATAACAACAGAAGGCAAGCTGGGCAAGTTGAAGTTGACGAATAAGTCTCTTGGATTTCCACGTATCGAAATAAAGGATGGCTGAGGGAAACTAAAAGTCGGGTAGACTCTTGTTTGCTTATTTATGTATTTACGTGTTCCTCTGCTGAGCTCAATAGCGACCCCAAATCATCGAGGAAGGGATATCATCTGTATCTGCACATACATGCACGCTCATGCGTCTTCAAGCAATCGTGTTGCTTATCGCATCATCCATGGCCAGTCTCTTTACGCTGTCGCAGCCGACCAACGCGAGGGCGTATAACGCAAAGGCGCAATTCGCTGCTGGTTGGCTTTTGAGACAGCCGGTCAACTCAGATTGGCCACCTTCATGCAGGCAATGCCTTAGTGGTAGGCCTCCTGGGTCAATGTGCTCTGTTGGCCGTCTAGCAAAGAAGTTGGAGGAATCGACATGAGCCAGAGGACCTCGAGGAAGTCGAGTTCCTTTGCAATCGGAAAAGCATAAAAGGCTCGCCTCGTTCCCTCGGGCAATGGTAGGATCAAAACCACTGGTCCCTCGGCGCGGAAGCGACTACTTTGGGTGTCTGGGCGCTCTTGGAATACTGACAACCATCACGAGCATCTTTGTTGTCATTGTCAAACCTAGCCATCATGAGCGGGCTCGTTGTGCCCTATCGTCATGAGGAATTGAACGAACATGGACTTGTAAGTGAGCCCTCTGTCGAATGGACTTTCGGCCATGGACACTTACTGATGGTAATGCCCAGCCCGAGTATGTCAACCCTCGGGATCTTGACATCCGTCGCACATGGAGCATTCCATCGTCAGGCGAACAGGGTGGTCAGGCTACGGGGCATTAGTCTCCTGGCTCGGAGCAGTCTGGGGGATCCAACTCCACAGCCAGACCTCTTGATCATCCTGGGGATGCCACACGCAGCCGTGGCACCACCAAGAACTCGAACTCGTCCAAACCTCGTTTACCCAAAAAAATGTTCCCCGTGGATCCGACGCCACCGCTCGATGTTTATGGGACAACGACGGCCAGCGGGAAATATAAATGCACTCGAGAAAAATGCAAACGCAAGAACCTGGGGCACTTTGATACACCCAGCTTGTTGTGGTATGTTATCACTATTGTGCCCGGTCAATTGATCTCAAGCTGAATCCTGAATCTTATAGGAAGCATGCCAAGTACCATTTCTTGCCTGTTCAGTGCACGTTATGCATCGACGTCAGAGTCAGGACTGCTGACAACCAAGGCATGATACGCCACGTTCAGGACCACCATCCGAGTGTGGCGGAGACTCTAGGCCTTCCCCGCCAGGTTTGGCATTGTTCCGATTGCAACATGAAGATTCAGAATCGAGGCGACAACTTGGTGAGACACAAGAAGAAGAGTTGTCGCAAGAACAAGCGGTCGGCTTAAAGGGTGCTGGGATTTGGATGTGGGCGCCATCGCCACTCTTTCTTGCTGGGCATGGAATGGACATGTTTACTCTTTTTCAAAAGGCTTCGTGTGTGTGTGTTGGTCATGTAGGTACAGTGGTGTATGCTTGACGAGGTATCACATCATCCAAGACGGTACTTTGGAGGTATGGATCTACATGTACAGTGACTGGGCCTAAACACTTGGTACCACGAACGCGGATCTTAGTTATCGTCCAAAGATGTTGTTACTCACTAGAGCTGCGATGAAAAGGCACATGGATAGAATGAGGCTTTCGACTATAAACTGATGTAAGCATTAGCAGATAATAGTCCAGATCGGTCTATACGGAGTAGACGAGGGAGAGTCCCATGTCCGAGTGGGAATACCATCATAAACGTCAACCTCGGCCTGCGGGCCTGTCAATGGTCCGAGCGCACCCTGTCTCAGGGCGAGATCCAATCAATAGCTTGACTTTATTCAGCTAGAGATGGTGGTCCCACCGGCTCTGCTACTCACACACCCGTTGGATCGGAGCTTCGCGACGACGAGCGGCATGCGAATCGAACCACTTGGCCAGCACCTGTTGAGAACCGGCCTCTTTGGCGGCTTGTTGGATATTCTTGTTCGGATATATCTTCTCTGTTCCTCCCCCCCGGCCATGTCTCGCCTCCGCATTGCCCTCTTCTTTGCCCTCCAAGTACTCCTCGCCGGCCTCTTCTTCAACCGTTCGCCATTCCTCATGCCTTCTACTGCTCCAACAACAAAGTGGGCTGACGGGCCCGCCAAGCTCGTCGTGACGCCTCAGTACACGTCGAAAAAGGTCAGTCGCCAATGCATGTACGGCAGACTGCAGACTTGCTAACAGAACCTTTTTTTGCCATTTGATAGACTGATCTTTTCACGACTGGCGCGACACACATGTGTCTGCTTCACAATTCCATCCTGCGTGGCTTCAACTCCATCTACCTCCAGGCCCCATACGTCCAGGAAGCCGACAAGGCCGACTTTATCGGATACTCCCAGACCTGGTTCCGCTTTGTCAAGTCGCACCACGACGACGAGGAGGAGAACCTCTTCCCCAAGGTCCAGGAGCTGCTGGGCGGCGCCGACGTCTGGGAGGAGACGCACGAGGAGCACGGTATGAAGTGCTTTCACATGATCCTTGGGCAACAGCCAGTTCTAACAATGAACCATTAGAAGCCATACTCGCCGGTCTCACCGAGTTCAACACCTACCTGTCGTCTCTCCCTTCACCGTCCGACCTCTCCTCCACCGAACTCCTGCGCATCATGGATTCCTTCAAGGGCAGCTTCGAGCACCACTTCCACCACGAGATCCAGGTCATTGCTGCCCTAGCCGACCACCCCAAGGCACCCGCCCAGGACAGCCCCGAGGCCGCCGCCGCCCAGGCCACGTTCAAGGCCTGGGGCAAGAAGACGGTGTCCAAGGCCGGCACGCTCGACGTCGTGCCCTTTTTCCTCCTCAACCTCGACGCCACGGCCGAGGACGGCATGTGGGCCAACTGGCCGCCCATGCCGGCGCCCATCCGATGGGGACTGGCCAACATTGCGGGATCGTGGTACGGCTCCTGGTGGAAGTTTTCAAGCTGTGATTCCCACGGCAACCCGCGGGAGCTGTATGCTCTGCAGTCCGCGTCGGCCAAGGCTTAGATGTCACATACAAGGCGTCGCCAGGGCTCTGTAGTACGGGGGAAATGTATCATACTTGGGGTTGTCATGGCGTTGGGTGGGCTCTCGTGTAGGCATACGAGATATGCGGGGGTCTTTTTGTTTTGGTTAAACTAGAGCTCTGCAAGACGAATTATACAAATTGTATTTGGAAACAATCCTGATTGTTTGAAGCGCATTTCTCCTCAGTGATTGCGAGCCTCTTCAGGATACAAACATCATGGTAAGCAATACCAAACTGACTCAGACTTGGTCTCTCACAAAAGCTACTGAGTCAATTGATCCCATGACGCTTCATAGGTTGTTAGTTGTGAGATGAAGCTAATCCGGGCTCTGACTGAGAAAGACACTTACACGAAAGTCATGCTATACACCAATACTCGTCATCCTAGGATGCTCAAGGCATGTGTGATAAAGACACGCTGATCCATTGACTGGAAAATCTTGACCGAGGTCGTGCTTGAATCAAGCAGCTCATTCTCCGCGTCACGGCAACTTTAGCTACTTAATCAGCAAGCACCCACGAGATTTACCTCACTCGAAAAGTTTCAACTCATCACGATATACATTACATGTGAATAGGACCCCCCGCGCTGGCCTATATAACCAGGATGGGTCGGCATGTATGCCCCCGGTATCAACAACAGCAAGCACCCGCAAAAATGGGCTGCTTTGCGAGCAAAGTCGATCGCACCGAAGATACGGTTCTCTTTGAGAGGAGGAGGGATGGGGAGTGGCAGGCCGTCCGGAACAATCCCAGCAGACGCAACACAGGAGAGGCGTCAAGAGGGCAGTCGAAGAAGAAGTCGAAGAAACGGTCAAAGAAGAAACGACATTAATCAGCCATACATACACTATGAGCTCGGACGTTATACATCGACATTCATTCTAATGGTCGTAAACCGACCCGAAGCTCAATAGCTTCAGAAAGCTCTCTCGGCACGATGGGGGCGTGCAGCCTGCGTGGTGAAGGGGTATTCTCAGGAGAGCTCCTCAATACATGACAGCCAGCACTGAAATACATTCTCACCATCTCTGTTCTTCGTGCAGTATCAATTCGTTTTCGCTTACCTGCGTGCATAATAAGAGCCTTTAACTATGTGGCATGCAGACCAGGCAATCCCCTGCTCCGCACGGTGAATCGACAGTAGCAAGTAATGCGACACTACCTGAACCAACGTTATTCTATATTACTTTCACGAATATCATACAAGTACAAGGTAGGTACCTACGAAGGTAGGTGCGCGGGAGGGGCCTATTTCTAGAGAGCGGTTGGTCGGTTGCACATGGTACGCCGATGATATGGGATTTTCCACATCGTATTGACCGCGCCGACATCGTCTGGAAAATCGCACATCATTCACGAACTATATACGTAGAGCATGCTAGCCGCTGTCCAGAAACACCCTTCGCCCCCGTAGGTACGGACTACTCTAGGCGCAAGTCAACGTCCATTCAACTTGCATCTACACTGTAATAAGGTAGGCACCTCCCTAGGTACCTAGGGAGCCAAGGAGCGTCCTCTTTGGACAGGGTATTTGTTGGCTCCTGGCGAATGGCAAGAGGGGCCAGAGTCTCGCGTGCCCCCCAACGTATGAATGAAGACGACAGGAGTAACCAGCTGCGGTTGGGTCTATCATTCACTCATCAGTCTTACCAACTGCATGGAAAACACCCCGGCTGGGAGAATGGGTACGAGGTTCTGCCCCGGGGTCAAAATACACCCAAGCTTCTGTTCTCTTACCATATACATCGACTTTATCAACTTTAAGATGCCTCCTCTCTGGTCGTGTGGTTGGTTGAGTTGCGAATCCCCTGCTGTTCAGCGGGCCGGGGATTGCTTACTCTGC
This sequence comes from Pseudonectria buxi, assembly GCA_003693545.1. Lineage (NCBI taxonomy): Eukaryota > Fungi > Ascomycota > Sordariomycetes > Hypocreales > Nectriaceae > Pseudonectria > Pseudonectria buxi. The sequence continues at coordinate 115,163 of QUZG01000027.1, forward strand.
GATAGGCATCTTTGCCGAACTCATTTGCAGGACCAGTGGCACACGTGCCCAAAGCCAGAGGTAAGCGCTTCAACACGCTTGGAGCTCAAGAAATCACCATTAATCGTCGTAATCAGACAAACTGGAGCGGTTACAGCGCTCGATATGTAGCAGCAGAGTCCCGGCGGCTAGACCAACTATGCCAACGCATCGACGGTGCGAAGCTGTGCGAGCGCGCGTCACAAGTGCGCAGCGGCGCTGATGTGCAGTGCGAAATTGACCTCTCGCCGAAGCGCCTTTCGGCCATGATGGGCGGTCAGAACTGCCACGCCGAGCTTGTCTTTGCCGACGGCGTCACATGGCTCGCGCGGTTCCGGCTGTCGAGTCCCATCTCGCCGCCGGCTGAGGTGCGTGACTACGTGCTGCGCAGCGAGGCGGCGACCATGGAGTTTCTGCAGCGTCACACACGTATCCCTTCTCCGCACGTGTTTGACTGGGCCTGCGAGTCCGATCCGGAGAATGCGGTGGGCGTCGGCTATATTCTCATGGAGAAGCTGCAGGGCACGCCGTTGGACTGGCAGAGCGCAACAAGTGCGCAGAGGGAGAAGGTGGTGCACCAACTTGCAGACGTGATGCTTGAGATTGAAAGGCATCCTTTTGACATGCTGGGATCTCTCACGTTCACAGAAACAGGGACGGAGCCTCAGTTACAGGTGCAGGGTCTGGCGCGGCATTCAGCGTTCCTGTCCGGCGAAGATGGCAGACCACGGGGGCCGTTTCGTTCATCACAAGAGGCTACGCGTACTCTTGTGGAGGCTTATCTCAGGATGATGGCTGATGGCGAGATTGGGACGGCCTCCAACGCTGCGGACATGTTTCTAGCCCACCGATTCCGACTCGACGTTATAAACAAACTCTGGAAGCCTTGCGTGATGGAGTCGGACGAGAACTTCTTCCTCAAGCACGCGGACGACAAGGGCGATCACATCTTTGTCAATGCCGACTTTGACATTGTCGGCATCATTGACTGGGAGTGGTGCAGCACCTCGTCAAAGGAAGAAGCTTTTTCTTCTCCATGTATGATGTGGCCAGTGGCAGCCTTTTACGACGGCTCGAATGAGCTGGCCGACGAGGAGCTGCTCTTGGCCCGCGTCTTGTGTGAAAAGGGCCGTCAAGACCTCGCTCGCTGCGTGCTCGATGGGCGCAAGGTGCAGAGGCTGATGTTTGCACTTGGGCCAGGCGGAGCTTCACAGGAGGACAAGAAGACGTTTGCTTGTCTTTTTGCTGGTCTCAAGCGGGCATTTGATCCAGGATATGATGGTAAAAGTGAGCGAGGGGGAGAGGAAGAAGAGTGGGAGGCTTGGAGGACGAGAGCACTGGTCAAGTGGAAGCATGAGGGCATGTTGCAGACTGTACTGAGAGAAACAGAGTCTCGGCCCCAATAGAACTGGAATGAACAATGTTGAGCAAATACCATATTGAATTCTCTCTATAACTTAATAGAGACCATCCATCATGAAGCCCAGCCGCTTAACAGTGGAGCTGCTTCTAGCATCACTTCAAGGTGGGGATGGCCCCGAGCTTCCCGTTACCACTAAAACGAGCTACCCCGCCAAGCCCGCGTCACCAACTTACGATAGCTACAGTACGTAGCTCCCTTCAACTAACCCGTCTATAATTGAGATTCTCACACTGCAAACAACTCACCATGCCTTCCCCTCGCCATGCCCTCGTCCTCGGAGGTAACGGCCGAATCAGCCGGCACCTCAGCATCATTCTCCTCAAGCAGTCATGGACCGTCACAAGCGTCATCCGGAACAAGGACCAGGTCGACGACTTGAAGAAGATTGCCGACGGCCTTCCCGGCACACTCAACATTCTCATCCGGGACCTTGAAAAGGTCGATAGCCAGGACAAGGCGGCCGCCATTCTCACCGAGTCACATGCCGACTCCATCGTCTACGGCGCCGGTAATGGTTCATGTCGTCTGCTGCAATGGGCCCAAGCTGACGTTTTTGAGTAGAAGCCGGTGCGGATGGAGACCAGGATCGGGTATGTCCAACTACTGACTCAAAAAACTCATTTCATCACAAGTAGTACCACTAACTCTGCACCAGGTTAACCGAATTGACCGTGACGTGCCCATCAACTTCCTCCGCGCCGCAGTCGCGACGCCCAAAGTCAACCACTTCCTCACCGTGTCTTACCTGGGATGCCGCAAGGCCAATGCGCCGTGGTGGACCGCCGAGGACTGGGAAGGCTGGAAGAAGATCAACTCGACCTTTCTGGCACGCTACTACGAGGCCAAGCTCGCGGCGGACCAGGCCGTCATCAAGGAGGCGGCCAAGCGCGACGGCTTCACGGCCGTGTCGGTCCGTCCGGGCGGCCTGACGGACAAGGACGCCGGGGGCGTCGTCATGGGCCAGACGAAGCTGGCGAGGGGCATGACGAGCAGGGAGACGGTGGCCAAGGTGCTGGCGCTGCTTCTAGAGGCCAGCGAGGTCAAGGGCCGGTGGTTGGATGTTCTCGACGGCGATGAGTCGATCGAGGGCGAGATGGAGAGATGTGTGCGGGATGGCGTTGAGTGCGCTGAAGGCGAGGATGTGCACTCGGGTTGATTTCGTATAGCCGATACGCAATATACCTCGTAAATGTATAGGCCTTGCATGTTTACTTTTACGTGACCTAGATGAATCACTAGGACCAAGTATGTATGTCCCTGAAACGTCCAATGCAGGAGTCTCTTAGGTTATCATTTCCACAATCAAGGAAATGTCCCCTGGAAAGATATCGTCTCCCAGTTTCTTTTGCCGTCGTTGGCGTTGTATATCCTCCGTCTCACAAGTAGGCAGGCGTGCCCCGGCCAATGGCCATTTTCGGCTCCGACCGACTTGATGGCATCTCACGGCACTTGAGACGGGATGAGTGGGACTTGCGTACGGGGGTTACAAGGACAAGGGCGTGAGTCCTCATGGCGAGCTGAAAAAGCACGGTAACGTAGCACATTCGGGTTATTATCTTGAACGAGTAGCGTGGCCCTGCTGTCTGACGAGCAACTCGAGGTAACCAAGCCCGTGTATGCGGTCATGGGCACTTGAAGCCCCGGTGGAAATTTGAGATGAAACTTGGCTGGGAACCGAGTAGTGCAACGCGAAAGCGTAACAATGAGCAAGAGGGCTTGGGCGGTAAGGGATTGAGCCATCTCGATGGGGTGGCTGGGGCCCAATTGTACAGGAATAGCGTCCATGGGATGAAACTCTGCAGATCGCCGGTCTGATCTGAAAGTGAGCTTTAGGTCATGTCATCGGTGAGTCTGAGACAAGATGTAACGGATGGACTCGATATGAGCAGGATCAAAGGGTTTACTCCGCACATGTCTCGGAACCCAGGCCATGCCATCCCATCCCTAGAAGCAGTGATGAGTGATACTGGCTATGCTTGTGTTGGCCGTGATTGCTGCATTCTGCCGTGGCACCATTCTTGGCCCAGTTCCCACGCATCTTCGTCTGAATGTTGCCCTTGGAGATGGGATACGCAAGTAGCAAACGCCACAATGCCACGACCCTGGCCAATCGTGCTCACAATGCCAAACAATTGACCTGATGTTGAGTCTGGGGCCAATGAGCTCGAAAGACTGACCATGAAGCCGCCATTGCATGGATCCATCTGCCCCGGGGAAACTTGCTCAAACCGACGCAGTTGGGCCAATGTCGAGCCATCATCTGCAGTTCAGCCTTGCTCAGTCCACTCCAGTTCCCGTCTCGTCTGCGCGTGAACCCTTGCCCTCGCTGCATTGGGACCGACAGAGTCTGGGCTTCTTGCTGTAGAATGTGAGACTTGACCCGCGGCTACTTAAGCTTCCCGGCCGCCTGCACTCTCCCAGCAAGTGACAGTTTTTCTGCATCGTGTCCGCGACAGACTCTTTCTTCTTTTCCCTCTTCTTCCTCCTGTCTGCTGCTGATCCAGAACGGGATCGACCAAGAACACAAAGTTAACATGGACCACGACATGGACATGGATATGGCTTCGACTGCGACCATGGCCATGGGCCACACTGCGACTATGGCTTCCAGTGCCGCCGCGACAAGTGCCAAGTCAATGGGTGGCATGGGGGGCATGGGAGGCATGGGTGGAAAGTCCCAGTGCAAGATATCCGTGTGTTGATCCTAGTCTCAGCCAGAAGGACTGGCAGAATGCTAACGCGACATGGCTGGCAGATGCTCTGGAACTGGAACACGGTCGACTCGTGCTTCATCGCCCGCTCGTGGCGCATCACGTCCAACGGCATGTTTGCCGGCTCCTGCATCGGCGTCGTCCTGCTCGTCATGGCGCTCGAGCTGCTCCGCCGCGCCGTCAAGGAGTACGACCGATTCCTCGTCCGCCAGCACGCGGCCAAGTACCAGGGATCCGTCGTGACCGCCGCCTCGGGCCCGCAGAGCGGCGAGGCTTCCGACAGCAGCAAGCCCGGCGTCGGAGCGACCGTCTGCGGCGTGGCACCTCGGCCGTTCCGCCCCAACGTGTGGCAGCAGGCCGTCCGGGCGCTGCTGCACATGGTGCAGTTCGCCGTCGCCTACTTTGTCATGCTCCTCGCCATGTACTACAACGGCTACATCATCATCTGCATCTTCATCGGGGCCTACCTCGGCTCCTTTGTCTTCCACTGGGAGCCCTTGACCGGGTAAGTCTGCTCTGCGCCCGCCTGGATCGTCGGGTTCGACGAGGATGCAAGCTAACGAGACCTTGATGGAACCCAGTGGACAGCAGCAGACCAGCGCGACCCAAGAGGCCACCGTCTGCTGTGGCTAAACGGATGGGGATGGATCATGGATGAATGCCCGCGGCCACCGAGCAACGGACCAGGAACAAAGGGACATGATGCCTGCGATCGGGACCCGCCAACGACCCGCAACGTCAATGTCGTCTCCGAAGCTACGGGGGGCACGGAAGGGTAACAACTCTGACTTTATGCTTTAATATTCTCCGGCCTTGAGCCAATCAAGGGAGGCCTCTGAGCCATGATACCACGTCGCTATGCTATAAGTTAGTTGATTGATACCATCCCTCAATGTCTATCTATATAGAAGACTGAAACATGGGAATAAGACTCGTGGAAATCCTTCCGATGTTTTGAGATTGCCGCCATCATCTAATTGGCCTTCTCCCCCCAAAGGAGCTGAATACCAAGTTATCAAGGTAGCTCTCTCTGGTCTATTATTGGAGGCCCTCTCGGTATGTTCTGGCACCCGCACGCGGACATGGCATATCGGCCGAGCCGTCAACTAGCAAGGATGAGGCTCCCGTTGCCTCAGGAGGCGCATGTCGAATCCTTCGTGACGTTACTTGGCGTGTGATGGGAGTAGCAAGTAAACCGCCCGGATCAGGAGACGGGCCCCAAGCTGTCCAGGGTAGTCTGTCGGCTCGTTACTGGAAGAGGCATCGCGTCGCTTTAGAGCTGGGCGCCATGGGATGCGGGAGCTGCCCGACCAATTTCCCTCGTGCGTACTTGGAATCTACGATTGGAGGTGCCTTTGTTCATTGTAGACTTGTTGTCGTCGATGCGGGAGCTTTGTTAACAACATTGTTGCTCATCATCACCAGCAGCAGCATCATTGCTGGGCCCGACTCACCAACATCAGCATCATCGTTTCCCATCATTCTTGTCGTTAGTCATCTCCAATTTCAAGACAACAGACAGCTTCTCTTCTCTCCATCCCATATCCCACGGCTCACCAAAATGTCCATGTTTCGCAACCTCATGTCGTCCAAGGTGCGGTCCAACGCTGGCTGTTGGACGTGTCGCCTGCGCCGCAAAAAGTGCGACGAGCGGCGGCCCGTGTGTGAGCCCTGCGGCGCCCTCGAGATATCGTGCTACTTTGGCGACGACAAGCCCGACTGGATGGACGGCGGCCCGAGGCAAAAGGAAATGGCCGAGAGGATCAAGGCCCAGGTCAAGAAGCAGGCCAGCCAGCGCCGGGACCGCAAGTACATGGAGATGCTCGAGGCCGGCACCAAGTCGGTCAGCCTGGGCGAGGCCGCCGCTCCGGCCGGCGCCTCCGATACCGATCCGTCTCCGGGCCACGGAGGCTCGACGCCGGCTTCCAGCAACACGAGCGGCAACTCGCCGCCCGAGATTCCGTGGCACAGCCAGTTCAACGTGCGGCACGAGGATGCATCCAGCGCCACGGGGGCCAGCACCGAGGTGCACTTCATCATGATCTATCTCGACTACGTCTTCCCCTACTTCTTCCCCTACTACCGCCCGCCCGTCCTCGCCGGCGGCCGCGGCTGGATCCTCGACGTGCTGCAGAGCAACAAGACGGTCTGGCACACGGCCGCCTCGCTGGCCTCGTACTTTTTCAGCCTCGTCCTGTCCAACGGCATGCACGCCGACTGCGTGGCCCGCGTCGTCGGCCAGTTCCAGGCCCAGCTCGAGATGGGCCTCCGCGAGCTCCGCCGCGAAATGGTCGCCCTCAACGCCCCCGGCTACCACGCCACCAACGGCGAGAAGCTGCTCGTCATGCAGGGCATCCTGCAGATGCTCATCTTCGAGGTGGCCACGAGCAACAAGGAGAACTGGCGGATGCACCTCGACGCCGCCATTGCCATGTTTGTCCAGATCCTCCCCAGCCCCGACGGCTGGATCGAGACGCTGCAGAGCCTCTACAGCCTGCGCTGGCCGCCGCCCGAGATGGGCGTCCGCCGGCCCTTTAGCACCAACCAGGCCGCGATGCGCTTCTTCACGGCCAACATCCTCTACATGGACGTCATGTCGAGCATCACCCTCGAGCGGGCCCCCCGGCTCCACGGCTTCCAGACGGCCGTCATCCCCGGGTGCGTCGAGGCGAGGGCCCGCTCCGACATTATGCAGGTCGGCCCTCTCTTCATGGACGAGTTCCTGGGCCTGCAGAACTGGGTGGTCCAGATTCTTGGTGATATTGCGGCGCTCGACGCCTGGAAAAAGGAGCACAAGAGGGCCGGCTCGCTCTCGACGCAGCATCTCGTGCAGCGCGGCCGGCTCATCGACGACGCCATGAAGTGCGGCCTGGCGACGCTCGAGGCCGAGGCCCAGGAGGTCGCCCCGGGCATGTACGGCCTCTCCGGCTCCGTGCCGGACCCCTTGCCGACGCTCCAGCTCGGCACGGCCGAGGAGCACCCGGGCCTGCGCTTCAACAACATCATCTGGCTGCACGCCTCCATCATCTACCTGCACGTCGTCCTGTCCGGCTGGCAGCCGTCGTGCCCCGACATACGCTACGCCGTCTCGCGCATCACCGACCTCCTGACCAACCTCAACCAGGACATGTGCCTGCGGACCCTCGTGTGGCCCTTTTGCATCGCCGGCTGCCTCTCGCCCCCCGAGGACGAGCACAAGTACCGCGCCATGCTCCAGCGCATGGGGCCCCTCCAGGTCTTTGGCTCCGTCCAGGCCGCCATGGAGGTCATGGAGAGGGTCTGGTCCATGCGGGACCAGATTGACGAGAGCTGGGACGTGGCCAGGTGCCTGCGGGTTCTGGGACATGGCGTTTTGTTGATTTGATACCCTGGGCATGCGGCAACTGCAAACGACTTTGTAGGATGAGGATCTGAATATCGGGCAGGGGAGCCCAGTGTGGAATATCTTCAGGTTTGGACATGTGCAGTTAATTACGTGTGAAACGGCTTATGTATGCAACGATTCCTTTCTGTCAAATTGCTTTGCTATCGAGTCTTTTTTTTGTTACTGCACTCTACTCCTGGTGCAAGATGCCATTCTAACCAGTCAAGACATTACTGCCGCTTTTGAGCCCATTCCAAACTTCAGTTTTCCGATCCGCGCACGTTATTACATCCCGAAACACACGATTCTCGCAACTTCTTCTACATCCTCCGCAAAGGTCCGTCGACAATGGTCAGTCTCCTCTCGATGAGACCGAGGTCCCACCACCCCTCGATGCGTTCCATTATGGTCCTGCGCTTGGAGTGCACCCTCGCCAACAGGGGACTCCGGGGCCCATCGTCATCGCCGGGCGTCGGCGGCAGCGGGGGCAAGTCATTGACGGGCCGGGGTGCCTGGCGGACGCGGACGCTCTCATCACTCATAGTCGCCGTGGGGGGCGGCGGGGGAAACCACGGGGCAGCCTCCGGTTTCTCGGACGGTTCGTGAGCCATGGCCATGGTCCCGAGGCTCCGGCTGCGGCCCCGCAGGATACCGGGTCCGGATGCCGGAGCGTGCCGGATCCCGAGGCCCGCCGGAGCTCCACGGCCGCACCTTCAGGCCTCCTCGAGGTCCTTGGGGCGCACGTCGGCGGAGCCCTTTGTGCGCTTCCACAGGCAGGCCGAGGTGATGGCGGAGAGGGCAAAGAGGATGCACAGGGCGATGCCGAGGCCCCAGACGGCCTTGAGCTGGAGGCACGAGGGCTTGTCGGCGTCGATCCAGGTAAAGACGCTCTCGCGGGAGCGGTAGACGTTGCGGAAGAGCGAGTTGATAAAGTTGGCCGTGTTGCCGTTGGACGGGAAATCGGGGCACGACAGGTAGCTGACGGGGCGGCCAACGGTGCAGGCGACGACGATGCAGGCAATGAGGAGGCACGAGTCGGCGGCCGTGGCGATGAGGAGCGGCAGCATGTGGTCCCAGTAGAGGATGTAAGTGACGACAATGTAGAGGGTGGCGATGCAGGCCTAGCAACGCATCAGCAGAGTTCAACAGAGAAACAAACAGGTCAAGTTCGTGACGGGGGATACTCACAACAACCAGTGTGCCAATGAGGGCCGCGGGAGTGGCGTAGTTGGCCATGACCATCTCAGAGACAAAGTTGCCCGTCAGGCCGATGATGGTGATGAGGGAGATGAACTGCATAATTCGCATGGCCGTAAAGGTCATGCCCAGGGCACCGAGGGCTGGGGGAGAGTGCATCTTTGCGGCGAGAGAAGAGGGAGTCGTCAAGGAGAGGCGAGGACGGGAGCAGCCGGCGGTGCGAAGCGGGAAGTGCTTGGAGTAGAAAGGAATACGGGGGGCCGGAGAAGAAATCTTGTCGGGTAGCTGACCCGCCTGAGGATAGGCGAGAAGGTATATGGAATGAGAGAGATATTGAAGACAGGAGAGATTCAAGGCAGAGAGAGAGATGTTTGTAGATGATGCCCGAGTAAAGAGATGTCGAGTAAAGAAACGTCGAGTAAAGAAATGTCCGAATAAGGAAATATCCGAGTAGATACGTAGACAAGACAGAGAATGATCCAGCCAAACCCAGACAAAGACTGACAAATGGAATAGGGAAAATAAAGAAAAAAGAAAAAGAGATGAAGAAATGAGATATTGCTGGTGTATTGTTGTGCTTGTTGAGTAGAAGCCCAGAACAGACGAGGGCACCTCTACCGTCCTTTATACATCCATCAAGCCCAGATCCCAAAATATCGACAAACCAACCTCTCCCTGCCTAGACGTCGATGAACCACATCCAAACCCCTGCTCTGCTCTTTGCATGTTTCAGGAACCCCATCCTGGCCGTTCCACAGCGTGCCTTGTCATTGCCAAACAAGACGACCCTTGGGAAAGGAGACGGCAACAAAGACGACGCCAGAATACGAAAATGGCAACAAAAACAAGACGAGACAAGGAAACGCCCAGCGCCTCATGATACGCGCCGGGCGTCTGCTCCAATCCCAGCAGCCGCCGGGCCCCAGAGCCAATGAGCGCCGGCCATCCGCCCCGGGCGACGGCCGGCGCTTACAGCCATGATATACTACGTTAGTAACTATTACATTATACGAGCTCGTCTCTCTTCACGCAGCCGCGTAGATGGGGCCGTCGGTTGGCATGGCGGCTCTGGGTGGACAGGGCGTCGATTGGATGGCAGCTCTTTGTTCGTGGTTGCGTTGCGGCGGTCGCAGGTTGGGCGAGATGAGCCAGGAGCCGATATGCCGGGTCGTAAAGCAGAGGCAGATGGCTGCACTCATGCGGTGCAGCCATGCATTGGTTGAGCCGCACGGCACTTCCAAGCCACTGCCAGGCATCATGGTGAGATCGTCTTGACCTGAAGCATCCGATGCTGTCTGTCCTGCTAGCAGGGCCTCCGTACGACGCGTTCGCAACAAGCGACATGACATGTCAATTCATTTTATGCGCCAGACGCCTATCTAAGGAATCCTATCATCAAAACATGCTCTCCCTCGTCATCCGTATATGCCCAGCATCCCGGTCGCTCTCAACCCTCACAGCTGTCGCTCGAGGTTGAGCATCGCGATCCCTACTTCGTCACCCCCTTCTGGAGCACGACCCGCGAGCTTAGCCCAGGAGATCGTCCATAGCAGACCCTCCCGACGCCTTGGGGGCAGCACCACCCTGAGGAGGCTGGGACGAGGCAGAGGCGGGTGCTCCCCAGATACTAGCACTGCTCTTCTCCTTGGCCAGCTGGCCCAGCGCAGGCCCCGCGGTCGGGGTGCTAGTCTTCTTGATGCCAGCACTAGCCTTGCCCCACAGAGCTCCAAACGCATCACCCCCAGCAGCAGGCCCGGCGGACTTGGCCGTGGGGCTGGTGACGGGTTTCATGTTACCCATGGTGAGGGGGGCGTTATTGTTGGTGTTGGAGGACATGCTGGACATGCCCGACATGCCAGTCATGCCAGTCATGCCACCCATGGACTGGGTGCTGGGGGCTTGTGCCTGAACACCGCCAAAGTAATTGGGCCCTGTGTTCTGGGCAACGGCCGGTTTGGCGGCTGGAGGCACGCCAAAGGCAGAAAAGTTGGCACCGGGAGTGCCCGTAGTGCTAGGCGCAGGCGAGATGGATGACTTGCTGACCATTTGGCTAATGTCAAACTGTTGGGGAGCAGAACGGGGCTGGGGCGCAGCAAACTGAGCAGTCGAAGAGGCCGACGAAGTCACCGCCGGAGCACTGGGCTGGTTTGTTGGAGCCGCTGACTGGAAATCATCAAACTCGTCGTCGTCGTCAGCGGCCGGGGCTGACGCGGCCGGGGCGCTCAATGAAGCCAGGCCCGAGCCATTGGAGGCCGCGGGTGCTGCTGCTGTTGATGAGGATGAAGGTACGGGGTCGTCAAAGGAGAACAGGTCCACCTCGGGCTCCTTCTGTTTGGGCGGCTCCGGCATCTTCTTGTTGACGGCTGGGCGTTCGGGTCGCTTCGCGGCCCTGGAGCTGGCCGCTGGTCGCTCATCCTCGTCAAACTCGTCGTACTCCTCGAACCTATCGCCCCGGCCGCCAGCATCCTGGAAGTCGCTCGACTGGCCACCGAAGCCACCTCCATCGCCGTACACACCACCGGAATAGCCGCCAAATGTCGCGGCGCCACCGCCGCCGCCGCCGCCGCCGCCTCCTCCATAGCCAGCACTCTCGCTGCCGAAGCCACCGTAGCGGCTGCCGCTGCCGCTGCCACTTGAAAAGGCACCGCCCAAGCCCATGCCACCTTCAACGCCAGTGTACTTGGACTTGGTTGCGCGCGCCTTCTTTCGCTCGGAGCGGATTCGCTCGACGTCGCCCAGCAGCTCGGCGAGTTCCTTGGCTCGGTTGCGTACGTTGATGCCTTGATCCTTGCCGTTTAGATCGATGAAGTGGAACTGGCGCAGCATCTTGAGAAGCGAGATGTGTCCTCGGGCATCGTCGATGACGCGCTCGGAGCCGTGCTTGATGAGGAATTCGAGCAATTGGAGTGCCTTGTAGATTTGACGCCATTCCTCGGCGGCCTTTTCGGTGAAGCGTCTGTAGATCATGGGCATGATCTCGTTGAGGGTTTGGCTGCGTGTCGTCAGCGATAGATCGTTGAGTGGCGCGCAGGGCGCAGGGCACAGGGGTGCATACTAGTTGAAGGTGCCATTCGCAATCTCCTGCATGAGGGTTGAGGATGTGCCCCAGGGCTCGTTGTTAGTCGCCTCGCGCACCTGGAAGCCTGCCGTTAGTCTGTAGAGCCAGGAGAGTGGCCGAGGCACAAACGAACCTTGGCCTCCATCTCGGTGTAGTTCATCACCGCTAGACACATTGTCAGCCTCGATGGCATCAATGGGGGGGGATGCAATGGTTGTATACCATTCTGGGCCTTGCGAAACCCAGCCTTGATGTCATACAAGGACAGGTTGGAGACGGTGGCCTTGATATCGTTGAGATCCATTTTGGCAGATCCAAACGGAGAGGCGAGATACGGGTCTGAATCTGGTGGCCGCGTGCGTTGTTGGCTGGTTGCAACTCGCAACTTGGGGTGAGTGATGTCGAGTTGGATGCTCCCCCTTGCGCCACGAAGTCGTCCTGACAGCTGGACACTCCGCTCTCCGCTGCGGAATGGCGGGAGAGGCCAAAGCGTGGATCAGCACGTGACTGGCCCGTGGCCATCCATTGCTGCACGCTTTGTTTTGGTGCTGATCTGCCTTAAGTACTGCTACCCTATCGGGAAAGCCAAAGGCTTGCATCGCATCAGCTTAAATACTTGAAGAATACGCGAATCTATACACATGCATGGTCTAATACGAAGATAATACCTAGGTAGGTAGGTAGGTAGCTTACGCTCTTGTGAGAGCTTCCAGCCGTTGCAGCTTGGTTTCTCTTCTCATAAGTACCTACCGACGTAGTAGTTAGTGGCCGGGCCAGACAAGCTCCCCCAGCTCGCCGGAAAGAGTAAGTACCTGAGACTTCAGGCCCGAAACCACCAACCAAGTCTCCGTGGCGACGTGTTATGAGCCGTAGTTGGCTCAAAACTTTTCCCCTTTCTCGAGATCAAAGTCAACCTTTGTTCCATCCGAGTCTCAACATTCATCAATCTTTTCTATTCAGTGTACTTTTACCAATTCCAGTGTATTAATTCACCATCAAGGTACGTACCATCATCTCGATTGCATCTGTCGAACCCTTTGAACTGCCCGTCGCATGAGATGGATGAGGCCGCAGTCGCAGTCGCAGTCGCAGTCGCAGCACAGCACAGCGCCGCTGTGGTCCATCGGAGCTTCAGACCCTCTCTCTCGCCATTGGTATCGCTCGCACCTTGCTCGACCGAGCAGGACGCCAATGCTGCCAATGCTGCCAATGCTGGCAGTGGAGGTTCGATGGCCGCGTACCCCTTCTCTTCCAAACCCTACCGCTCTCTGCCGTCGACTGTTCCATTCGTTGTCCGGTTTCACCAGGTGCTTGCTTCATAGGCATCCAGCCTCCCCGGGCATGGGAAAAGTTGGATGCCAGCAATTGACTGGCTGACGAATGGATGACGAGTGGTGGGAGGGGGCAATGCGAGGCCAGAATCCACCCCAAAGGCCGCCTCCCCTGGGCCCTCCAATGGCCATCCGTTCTGGGCCCCAAAAGTCTGCTGCACCTCGGCCACTTCGGGCAACAGGCAGTTGGCATCTTGGAGGGAGGGAGAGAGCAGAAGAGGGGGGAAGCCTGTGTGAGCTCATGCCGCTGCCGCCATGGCCGGCTTTGCTTGAGGCGTCCAAGTTGCGCTTCGGATGTCGAGCATTGCTAGCCCGGCGCTGCATTGCAATTGCTTCCAGGCGGACCCCTCCGGCGCTTCATGGGTGCCAATCGCTCAGCTGCGGCGGACATGTCCCATGTTCCATGTTCCATGGCTCTCCATGGACTGACTCTGCATGGCTGGCCAGGCGCAAGCTCCCAGCTTAGTGACCTCATCTCATGCGAAGAAACCAAGCCCAGCTCCAGAGCTTACCTCTTCACGTGACCTAGCTTTTCCCGATCCCGCCCCGCCCACCCCCCCCTCTGGCGTGTCCTGACTGGCCAGAACCTCTCGCGCTAACAATTTGCCCCTCTAGCTTGCTCAAAATGAGACCTACCCTCCTCCAACCCCTCCTACCCCGCCATACCTCCTGCTTCTCTGTTCCGAGAACTTTCTCCCTTCCTCAACTTGTATCATCCAACATCCGAACCACTCGATTCTTCTCAGCAACCGCAAACATGGGCATCAAGGTGTAAGTTGTTGATCCCCCAACGCCTCGTCGCCTCAAGTGCATTCACAGGCTTCTACTGCTGCTGCTACTGCTGCTGCTCCTACCGCCGCTGCCCTTGAGTGACGCCTCTACGTAAGCTAGCTAGCTGACACCATGCCACCACAGTTTCTTCGACATTTCTTGGGAGGGTCCCGTTATGCAGGGAGGCCGACCTACCTCTACCGTCAAGGGTAAGAAACACATCTTGCGAATCCCCTCCATCAACAAGCTTGTGTCGTGTCAATGAAGGCGTTTGCCGCCCAGCAACAGCTCGAAGCATCTTTTGCCGAAGCTCCCTGGCACAGGCGGCATTTGTCATGTTGACATAGCGAGCCCCTCATCCCCATCCATCCCTTACCTCTCATTCGTCGACCCAACCAAGGCTGACCACTTCGTTTGTCCCTACAGAGCAGAACGGCCGCATCTCCTTCAACCTCTTTGATGATGTTGTCCCCAAGACTGCCGAGAACTTCCGCGCTCTCTGCACCGGCGAGAAGGGCTTCGGTTACGAGGGCTCTTCTTTCCACCGTATCATCCCCGACTTTATGCTCCAGGGTGGTGACTTCACCCGTGGTAACGTATGGCATACACTTGCTGCCCAACTCTTGGGACCCCCAAAACTTACTCTTTCTAGGGCACTGGTGGCAAGTCCATCTACGGCGAGAAGTTCGCCGACGAGAACTTCCAGTTGAAGCACACCAAGCCTGGTCTGCTCTCCATGGCCAACGCTGGACCCAACACGTACGACACCCTCACTCTTTCCCATCCGTGGTCCTGAAGCTAACCATTTCCTATAGCAACGGCTCCCAGTTCTTCGTCACCACCGTCGTCACCTCTTGGCTCGACGGCCGCCACGTCGTCTTCGGCGAGGTCGCTGACCAGGACAGTCTTGATGTCGTCAAGGCTCTTGAGGCCACCGGCTCCGGCTCCGGCTCTGTCAAGTACAACAAGCGCCCCACCATCGTCAAGTCTGGCGAGCTGTAAGCCACCTAAAATCGACCGTGTATCTACTAGGCAGCCGTGGTTTATCTTTTGGGGGACATCGGAGCATATGACACAGATTGCCAGGACGCCAGTGTCATGCTAGTGGTCTCGCACCCTAGCTTGTCAACCCGTCTGACGGTATCGGAGCTAGCTAGCTAATGTCATGTTTTCGAACCCACAAAGCTCTCGGAGCCATTGAACCCCCCATTGTCGTGATGCGGCATTTGCCAATGTCGTAAAAATCTCGTGTTCTTTGCAGACCGGACTTGGCTTTTGCTTGTAGGAATTGAGCCAATCCAAGGCGGCTTGTCGACTTGTGAACAATCAATACTAGTCCATCATGGAGCCCAAGATGTAGCAACAGTACGATGGAGTAGAGATTCACCATAAAGAGAAGCAAAAGAGTTGTGTCAGGATGATGGAGCCATGTTTCTGATTTCCTCATGTCCGCGCCTTTTTTCCATGACCAGAACCAAAAGAGCTATCGCTAAGCTCATAAAAGTGCAAAGAAGAACTCCATTCTCCCCAAGAAATGCAGGCTAATACATGTTGGCTCGACGCTGCGTAGGTAGTTGCCCAGAGGCTAGCTACGCCGCTGGGCCGCTCACTCGAAACCTAGCCACCTTTTAAAGTATTCACAGTTGCTTGGGCCCACGGGACCTCCCTCTTCGCAAATCTCAAACACGGGACAGCGTCCACAAGGAGCTTCGGTGTAGGCGCTGACAAAGGGCACGGGGCCACCTTCTTGGCCTGTCGGGTCCTCGCGTCCTGCCCAGCTCTCGAGGGACTGCTTGGCTACGCGGGAGACTCGGTAGCCAATCTTGCCGGCGACGCGGACAGGCTCGACCAGGTTGTCCCACACTAGCACGTCGACGAGCTTCTTAACGTCGACTTCGGAAAGGATCGTGTTGTGGGTGATGCCACTGGCGGACAGGAGGCGCGCAATGTCGCGGACCGTCGGGTAGCCAGTGTAGCCAGCCGGGAGCGGGAGCAGGGCGTCCTTCTTAGGCGACGCCGGGGCGGATGTCTTGATCGCCTTGGACGGCGGCTCCTCCATATGGCTGGCGTCTCGCTTCTTACCCTTGTCCGCGGCTCCCTTGACGACGCCCTTCTTGGGCACCTGCGCTCGGGTCGCGCCGCCGCCGTGCGTGCTATGGTAGGTGCTCTGTCGCTTGATAAAGTCAAAGACGACGCGCTGCAGATCCTCGATGAAGGCCTCGTCAAAGTTCTGGTCAGTGTACCAGGGTCCTCCAGTGGCGCGATCGCTAGGGCGTATGGAGGCCTTGATGTACATCTTCTTATTGGGATGCTCGACGTTCTTGAAGGGCGCAATGAGGCCCTTGGTCTGGAGCTGCTTGAGGGCGTTTTTGAGAACCGTGTCGTGCATGTTGAGGCGCTTCTGGAGCGTCTGCGACCAGATTCCATCGCCGCCGGAATCGTCGATGAGGGAGTAGACCATGACTTGCTCGTCGGTAGAGCACTGCTTGTACCTGAGATGGAGCCGTTAGTAACAAAACGCAAAGCACTTGAAAAAGAGCAGCATACTTGTGCGCATCTTGCGCCTCGCGCCATTTCCAAAGGACCTGGCCCGAGGCCTCTCGCATGGTGATGAAGAGCTTGTCATCACTGAGGGACTGCACGACGCGGGCTAGCAGCATCAGGTCGCGGTTGGGGATGACATCGAGGCGGAGCAGCTCGTCCTGGGAGAACATGTCGCGGCCAGATTCGCGGCAGCGATCATAGAGGGCCTCCTTCCAGACGGACAGCTTCGCCGTCTGGGCGTCGGCCTCTGGTGCGACGGCGGGCATGATGGCGACGGGGGGGGCCTGAGTCAGGCCGGCCGGGGTGGTTTGCGGAATGGGATATGATATGGCGGGGTCACGAGATGTGAGGTAGAGGCGACAAAAGAGGGAGACTGGGCCGTGACAAAAAGAGTGGGAGTTGGCGCTACATTGACGGAGGGAATTAAGATCGTAGGGACGCGGCGAATGGAGATATTGAGAGGTGACGTGGTGCGAGGTGGGATGTAAGAGTGCGAATTGATTGTCGAGATGGATGGCGGATAATAATTATTTTTTGGCCCCCGCCAGCCAAGCAAGCACCTGCATTTTTAGCCCGGTGACCAACTTGACAGTTGCGGCCGGGTGATGTTCGGATCCGACTTGATGAAATGACCTCCAATTCTCATCCTACCTACGGTAATTACATCCATCAATCACCAAACAGAGCCATTGTCATGTTGAGACTGCGAATGTGTGGAATCCTTGCGCTATGATTAGATAAACTAAGAAAAAAGAAAAGCAAAAAGGCAAAAACCAAGGCCCAGATGGATTTAAACGACGGAACCAAACCTCACCTTGTCAGTGATTCTTCGTCCTCTCGTAGCCCGTAATCCTACGCCCGAAACGCCGCAGGCCACACACCTCAGCAACGCTATAGATACATCGTGTTCAACATCCGACCCGGAAATCAAGAGTCTGAAGAAGCTCTGTGGATGACAGGCGCTAAGCCATAACAGCCCGGAGGACCCAGCCTGCACGTAGACTTATACTACTTGGCAGGGCTCTTGGCCTTCTCCTCCGTCTCTACTGGCTTCTCCTTCTCCGTGTCAACTTCCATGGTATCATCTGCCTGCTTGTCCCCTACTGTGTCTTCAGTGGACTCGGCAGGCTTCTCTTGTGCGTCCTCGGCAGGCTTTGGTTGAGACACTGCTTCCGTACTCGTAACCGTCGTCAACTTCTCTGGTGTCGATTCTTTGACAGCGGCTTCTCCCTCGGCAACGTTTTCAACAGGCTTCTCAGTAGTCGTCTCATTGGCCTTTTCACCAACGTCTTCAGCAGGCTTCTCAGTGACTTCCTCGATGGGCTTTTCAGCGGGAGTTTCAGCTGGTTCCTCGGTGGGCGCCGGTTCGGCGGCGGCTTGCTCGGGCTCAACGTCTTCCTTCTTGATTGTTGTCGTCTCTTCCGCCGGAGCAGAGTCGTCGGCCATACCAATATCACCATCATCGTCAACATTGGGTTGCTTCTCGAGCTCCTTGGGCGTCTGTTCCTCCTTTTCGACCTCCCTTTCTTGCTCCTCTTGGTGTGCCGAAAGATCCTCGATGGTATCGTCGTTAACATCATGTGTACCTTCGCTGGCTGGCTCCTCTAACCCAATCTCAGGGGCGGCCGTGGCTGGAGAAGCGTCACCACTGTCCACATCCATGTCCTCTTTGCGGAAGTCGGTAAATGGTCGCTTGTTGGTGTCTTTGCGAGTTGCTCCGTTGGCACGAGCCATTTCATCGTCATCGCTAGGCTCAAACTCTGCATCGTTGACAACGTGCTTGTCCCATCGATGTTCCGTCATGCGCACGTCCTTGTTCTCATCTTCGTCAATATCATCCAGTTCGGCCTCTTCCTCATCCGTCATGCCTCCAAACGGCTTTCGAGGTACATCCTGCATTTGCACAGAGGGTACAGGGCCAGTCTGCCGGAGGTTGTCGATGACGGCGGCGGTGATCTTTTCTAGGTATTCTCGACTGTTTGAGTTCTCCATATTTGAGGATCGAACATTGAGCTCAAAGTCGGGAGCATAGTACTGTTCATGATTAGCATTGCCCACGCTGTGAATGATGCCGAAAGACTTACCTCGTAGTATTCGTTGTAGGGGAGAGTGCGATCCATCTCCTGGCCCACAAGAACACCAGTCTCGAAAGCCCAAGTGCGAGCAACGTTTCGCATCGTGTAACCGCCACCACCCAGAACCAACGTGGGAAGGTTGAAGCTCTTGACAAAGTTGACGCAGTTTGCATGGCCATCCATGCTCAAGTTGAAGCAACCCAATCGATCGCCCGACAAACTGTCTCCACCGCATTGTAAGACAACAGCCTCGGGCTGATAAAACTTCATCACGTTCTCGATGACGGGCTGAAAGATGGAGCGGTACGACTGGTCGGTGATTCCGTCACGCAGGGGAAAGTTGACGGCGTAGTTTTTGCCCTGGCCAATACCAATATCGCGAAGCTCGCCGGTTCCAGGGAAGTATTCGCCGTACTTGTGGAATGAAACAGTCATGACACGATCCGTCGTGTAGAAGGCTTCCTCGACACCATCGCCATGATGCACATCAATGTCAATGTAGAGAACACGCTTCTTGAATCGGAGAAGCTCGAGAATTCCCAACACGATATCTAGTTACGTGTTAGTACACATGACACCCAGACGAACAAATGGTACCCACCATTGACGTAGCAGAAGCCACTTGCTTCACACTTCTTGGCGTGGTGAAGGCCTCCAGCCCAGTTGATGGCAATGTCGCACTTTTGACGGTTCAGACGTGCAGCGCCCTCCATGCTGCCACCGGCACTGATACCGCAAAACTCAAAGAGCCCATCAAAGACGGGGCAATCATCGCCGACGTTGTATTTGCCTTGCTCGCGCATGAAGCTGTCCATATTGTCCGGTGTCACTTTCTGGAGGAAATCGATGTAGTCGTCGGTGTGGAACTGGGTCATTTCGCCCCTAGTCGCAGGCTTCGCACGCTGAGAGGAATTGTCAGCAGATGAACAACAAGAGGCCTGCGTGGCCTTGGAGGCTTGAGGAGGCCACCCACGTAAATCTCCATCTTCTGGTACAGGTTGTACTGCATAATCAAGCTATGCGCCAGTCTAATACGATGAGGCTTCATTGGATGCCCGGTCACGTAGGCGTAGTTGCCAATGTCCGAATCGTAAAAATAAGCAACCTTCTTGGGCGACGAGCCATTGAGGGCCGTCGAGCCAAGCTCGACCGTAATGTCCCCCATGGCGGCGGCTGGCTTTCGGCTTCTGTTGCGCGAGGTGTGGTAATGAGAAGGATGTTGTTACGTATGCGACGGTGGGAAAAAACGACCAAAAGTAGATGAGCTCAGAAACACTCGCTCAGAGAGAGCTATGCATGGTTTGTCCAGAGATTGGGAGAAACCGTAAGAAAATCTGGCTGTCGCCAATGTCACAGAAAGTGAGTGCACGATCGCGACGGCTGTGGATTCATCCAGAGAGAGAGAGACTGGGACTGGGAAGGAACGCCGCACAAAGCCGCACGGCACTTTGACGGATAAAAGTTGGTGCGGATACGGCGGCCCGCGTCATGCAGATCCATCATCATTGGCTCAGCCACACTGCAGGGTCTCAGCCAACGCGACATCCATGCGAGGCTGTGATCAAGCCACACCCCAAGCTACCCCACGTGACTTGACTAAGCCAGGAGCTGTGGCTTCCAGGCTGCCGGGGCTGGCGTCAACACCATCCTTACTACGCAAGCTCCCGACCCGGCGACGTCTTCAACCATCACCATTTCCAACGACCATCAACGCTCTTCTGTACCTTGTGGCCCCTGCAAATTCTCAATCACCCCAGAGTAACAGTCAAATCAAGTCTCTCGCCACATAATGGAGCGCTTCAGGACTCTGCTGGGCGGCGGCGGCATGGGCCTCGGAGGAGCTGCCCACGGCACTGTAAGCTATTGGTGACCAGGTGGTTTGAGCTTTTGTCGCGACGGAGAAACTGACCCTTGTGTCAATAGGACAACACCAACCTCATTGATAACTCCGAGACTGTCTACATCTCCTCCCTTGCCCTGCTGAAGATGCTTCGACACGGCCGGGCGGGTGTACCAATGGAAGTTATGGGACTGATGCTGGGCGAGTTCGTCGACGACTTCACAGTCAAGGTCACGGACGTGTTTGCGATGCCTCAGAGCGGTACTGGAGTTAGTGTTGAGGCCGTTGACCCGGTGTTTCAGACCAAGATGATGGATATGCTGCGGCAAACGGGAAGGTATGTCATTGACACTGGATATAAGAGTTGGCTTGTCCCATGCTAACACGATTCGTACAGACCCGAGTCCGTCGTGGGCTGGTACCACTCGCATCCCGGTTTCGGCTGCTGGCTGTCTTCGGTCGATATCAACACGCAGCAGTCTTTCGAGCAGCTCAACCCCCGCGCAGTCGCCGTCGTGGTGGACCCCATCCAGTCCGTCAAGGGCAAGGTCGTTATCGATGCCTTCCGTCTCATCAACCCGCAGCTTCTCATGATGGGCCAAGAGCCTCGTCAGAGCACGAGTAACTTGGGACATCTCAACAAACCCTCGATCCAGGCCCTCATCCACGGCCTCAACCGACACTACTACTCGATCGGCATCAACTACCGCAAGACGGCGCTGGAGGAGAATATGTTGATGAACCTTCACAAACATGTCTGGACCGAAGCGTTGGAGATGAGTGACTTCCGGACAGAAGGAGCGAAGAACAAGGAGAAGCTGGAGCAGCTCGTCAGTCTGTCAGATGGCTATGAAAAGCGTGTCAAGGAGGAGACGGAGTTGTCGAAGGACCAACTCAAGACCCGATATGTTGGCAAGCTTGATCCGAAGAAGCATCTCGAAGATGTGGGCCAGGAACTCATCGAGGACAATATTGTGGCGGTTTCGAGACAAATGATTGACAAAGAGGCCACAATGCCCCGAAAGGAAGCGACGACAGGGCCCAACGACGAGGGAGACGACGAAATGGAAGTGGAGGAGGAGCTATAGAGGGGAAAAGGGACCGAGAAACTTATGGATTCGTTTGGAACGGGCTTGTAAGACTATTGGGCATTTGGATCGGTCGGTGTGGACGAGGCCGAGAGCAGACTACGATTACGACCTCTCGTACAGGGACAGCATTGTATGCCAAGCATTAATTCTGCCCTATGCCGCCGATTTCCGCACGCCTTTAGCACACAAAGCGCCCGCGAGAACAGCAATACTGTTCTGGAGTGTTCACAGGATAATTGTGAGCACCGAGAACAAAGGTCTCTTTGCAGAACCTACCTACGCAGCATGAGAACAAGACAGAACACCATATAATGGCATAGAGAATGGGACTATAAATCTCCCTGGGTCCCTCCCCTTACTTTTCCTTTTTGTGTCTTTTGCTCATCGACTTTGGTCATCGCCTACAGCTTACCTTTTGCAGTACGCAAGTGACCAGAAAAGTCACGAAGAGCCAGGTGCCCTTCGCCTCTTCTTTTGCCGGACAAAGAAGAGCGACCACACTCATATATCTCCTAGCGCACTTGTTTTCTGGGAAAGTCTTCGCCATGGGGCGTTTCCGAGCATGGGTCCGGTCCCTGTTGCGCCCAGGTCCATCAGAGGAGCAGCTCATGAGAGACGAATGGGAACGGCGGCGGCCGCAAAGACAGAGCCAGCCAAGTGAGGCCAACAAACCAAACAAGGAACCCGTAAACTCCCAGGCACGCCGACGCGCACGCGCTGGTCACGGTAATTTGCAACGGCCACTTGGCATTGCCTTGACGCCGATCGAGGCGGACGAAATGGTGTTGCCGCCGACGCCGGCGCTGGCGAAACCACTACCACCACTACCACCTACGGAGCACCAACAGCGCGAATGCGACCCTGTTGGGCGCGGCATCGTTGAGCAGGCTCAACCGGTGGAAACCCAAGAGTACCTGAGCGTGGCGACTGTGCTTGAACTGGTCGACATGGTTGGTATCCTGTTTGACGGGCTGCCATATATCGTTGGCGGGCTCGCTTCCCTGGTGTGCTGGGGCTACTCGGGACGCACGCCGAAGCACATTACGATTCTGTGCCCAAAGTCCTGGCGCGGCACGATTAGGAGCCGGGTGCTGGCCAAGGGCCTGTACGTCCTGCACCAACGCAAGGATATATTCGGCGTGGTGACGGCCGACGGGCAGATGCGGCGGGTCCGGATCGAGTTTATGGAGCGCTTCTTTGGGCAGCCGGGCGCCCGGCCGGCGGGGTCGGCGGAGGAGGCGGAGGCGTCGGGGCCGCGGGCGCTGTCGCTGGCGAGCCTCGCGGACCGCATCGCGTATGCCTATACGCACGAGCTCGCGACGGCCGGCGGCGAGCGGCAGGACCTGTTTGCGCGCGAGCTCGAGTGGGTGATGAGGTGCATCGTGAGGGTGCGAGAGGGCGGCGTCGTGGTGCGGCTCGCGCCGGCCGACGTGCCGCACCTGGCGTGCGACCGCTTCTGGATTCCCTTTTCGCTGTCGTATCCGGAGCTGGTGCCGCTGTTTGGGCTCGTTGGGCTTGACCTCAAGCTAGATGACGATGAGGAGCCCATGGGTATGGACGACTGGATGTGATGGGGTGTACGAGGTTTGCCTTGCTGTCTTGTCTTTTATGCTGGAGTTGTATCGTGAAGAACTAGAGCATATATACCCTTGATTTAATGTCCGGCTATCTGATCATCCATATTGTCTATTTAATACCCCAAAATGTCCGAGCAGGCGAGTAACCTCTTGATAGATGCGTCTATGCCAGTTGAGTAATCCCAACGTGCTGGGCCCAAGAAGATTATAGCTAGTAAGCTGTGTCTTCTGTGCTCAAAAGGACAAAGTAATGCTATCCCTATAGATGTGGTTCCTGTTATCAAGCCTCCCAGTAAACTAAACGTATTTGAAGCCCAGGTATTATATGCATTCGCAGCTTCAGACCCATTTGAGGGTAGTCAAAGTTATTCCCCTGGCTTATTCTTGTAACGCATGGATTCTATACAATGAAGAGAAATGGCAGGAATTATGAAAGGCACTTGTCCTCGACGCCTCAGTTCTCGGACATCATTCACTTGGCAGCCATCGACAGGTGAATGGCTACCTAAGCGGATAAATACTCCGTCGTGGCCTTGGAGTTCCTTTGTTCCTCTCAAGTCCATACTCAACTCACCTTTACTTCTCACATCTCAAGCTCTCCTTCTCTCCAGTTCTTTTGGGTACGTCCATCACCACCTTTTACCATGGCTCATCTCCAGCGTCTCGGAGCCATCCTGGACGACTATCGTTATGACCAAGATGCTGGGTTCATGGGACATTCCGGCAAGACTCCCCCGTGCTTCCACTGCTTGATCGAAATCAACCGCCACCCCGACATCAAGTGCTGCACGGAGAGTTCGGCCACCCGGTGCAATCTCTGCATGGGCCGTGAAGCGTGCACCGCGGTGCGTATCCCATCTCTTCGCAGCCTTACCAATGACTATACTGATTACTGTCTGAGCCGTCTAGATCCCCCATGAGATTCTAGGTGCAGCCCAGTACTATTGGAACTTTATCAAGGCCAAGGCACCGTGGCAAGATGCCTTCTTCAATCCCCAAGCCAAGCAGTTGCTACGAGACTTGCGCAGGTGCAGCTTCGCCTGGCACATCATCGAAGGGAACCTTGGAGGACAAC
Organism: Pseudonectria buxi; assembly: GCA_003693545.1. Lineage (NCBI taxonomy): Eukaryota > Fungi > Ascomycota > Sordariomycetes > Hypocreales > Nectriaceae > Pseudonectria > Pseudonectria buxi. The sequence goes on from QUZG01000027.1 coordinate 139,238, forward strand.
CTGATTGGCGCAACCCCCTTGACCCCGAGGCCGTGGCTTTGCTGCAATACCAGGAGCTGTGCTCCATCCGCAAGCTTCTGCGTATCCTCGTCTCAGTCCAGGCAAGTGAATCCATTCCGCCATCGTTTTTGTTACTAATGGTTCAAGTAGGTAGACCGGGTTCCCGACCCGACCGGCTTTTTGAACTGCGTGGATGATGCCGAGCCCGACCATGTCCGGAATGAAACCGCGGCCAAGTTGCTGCTTGGCATCTTCAAGAAGCTCCATATCATTGACTACTATTCTGAGCATGTCGAATGCTCTGAAAGAACCTTGCCAGTGCGCATCGGCCGAGGGGATAGCGCTGCTTCTGGATTAGAATAAAGAACAAGATGTCGCAGCTGCAGCTTATAAAGATAGATTTGTGAATAAATACATGTCTTTCCATGTTCTTGCGAATTTCATCCTCATCATCTCAATCGTCCAAAGAGTATATACGCCAACACCCTTGACCATATGGGCTTCTCATGGTATACCCTAGTAACCCTGTCCTATAGTAGACATTTATAATCCCCGTACCAAGGGGCAACTCTTCCAAGAACCCTCTATCGGTTCAATTTGTCGAGAATAAAGCCGGCCGCCTTCATCCCATACTCGAGAACATAGCTCAAGTGGACGCTCAGGTCAGAGCCGCCGGTGCCGTCGCAAAAGATATCGCCCGTGTCGCAAAACGAAATCATCTTATCGGCAATGGGGTAACAGCCTTCGGGCTTGAGTCTTGGGAACATCTATACAGGTATTATTAGTGGCGTCCTGGAAACAATGAGAAGATTGCACATTGGCTACTCACTCCATTGTTCGTGCTAGACCCAACGTTATAAGGTTGCTTGGCGACATGGCTAGGGTCTCCCATAAGGACCACGGCGGAAACTGACGTCGTGAGCTTTGGAAGCGAAGCAGGAATCCTGAACGAATGGGTAGACGTACCTTTGCAGAGGATATCTTCACTCAGCGGCTCAGAGGCTGGGAACCCCTTGGAGCTAACGCCGCAAAGAGCGTCCGCGGTGACATGAGCGCCCTGTATTCGACACAAATCAGCATATGGAAACGGATGTCTCGAGGAGACTGAAATCACCTGAGAGTAGCCCATAAGAACCATCTTGGACTTTGGGCACCGGTGTGCAAAGTCGGTGACCAGACCTCTCAAGGCCGCCACACCCTTGGTCTGGGAGGGAACGTAGTCGTAGAAGGAGGCCGGATAATCGAGGGCCACAACGTCTGAGCCAAAAAGTGCCTTGGAAGTGGCATTTGCTACCGCACCGATGATGCCCAAACCAGGAACCTCCTGGCTTGCCCTAGACACAAAGAGTCGCGCTTCAGGGCAGGCCGGGTAAGGGCTAGCCGTGGCGAGGCTCGCCAGACAGGTGATTGCAGCAAAGGATGAGAAGCGCATGTTGGCAAACAGTCTAGGGAAACACGGGAATCAGCCAGAGTTGCAGGGTGCTCGTTTGTTCGTGTGTGATTCGGCTGCGCAAAAAGCAGAGGGGGAACCACTTACACAGAGCCGTTATATAGGGGAAATAAGGTCGTGTTCCCGATTGAGCAAGAAGCCAAGGAGGTTGAGCGAGAATGGAAGCTGGCAGCGAAAGATGGGGCCGAAAAAGGCTTACGGATGCTAGAAAGAAGAAAGAAAGAAGAAGCGGACCCGGACAATAAGAAGGTTCCGAAGACGTTTGATCTAAGTTGTGATGGACCAGGGCGTTTGCTCGTCACTGCTGTTGGACTGGAACGGCCCGGCTTGTCTCCACCGGGGCTGACGACGAGGGAATTGAGCGAGGATAGTGAAGGGATAACCAGGCAAGAGCTGCAGTTGACGAGATGTACGAAAGATGTGGGAGATGTAGTGGTGGGCTGACGAGAGCTTGGTGGAGTTGAATAGTCGGCATATTCAAGTGGACGGAGAGACGAGTTCGATGCTTTTTGAGGTTTTACTGCACTCAATACAACCCAACGAGACAGATGAAGGTGACAGCAGTAGTGATGGTAGTAGTGACGGTAGATCTGAGGGCCAGCGGTAGTTGATTCCGAGTTGAACGTGAGAGACCGGTTCCGGAGTTGGTTGAGTTGTGTGTGTGAATCGGCAAGTCTAGGAAGCTCCCATGCATGCATTCTCGTCTCAAGCCAATGCACGTCAACGTCAACGACAACGCTCAATTCAACTCAGCTCAACTCGAAGCTCGGGGCAACGAGATTAACGTTTCATTGGACTAGGGATCAAGGACCTCCCAAAGCCATGGATGCACCCGGCTCGGGGCATGGGGCACTCACTGATGAGTCGGAAAACGGGACAGGAAAGGGAAACCACAGCGGAGGCAGAAACAGAGTGCTGGAAGCCGGATCCCTGCCCAAGCCGCACGGCGAACAAAACGGGGATGCGTTGCGTGCGTGCGTGGGACCCTTGCTCAACTGCCGGGGGTCATGATGCGCGTGCTTTTTGAGCCCCATCCCATCCCATGGGCCCCCCGGGGAATGTTCCATTCGACACCAAGCCCAAAACCGAATGTGGTTGCGAAGACTCACGTCACCGCAAAGTGCAGCTGCTGCCGCTCCCAGTGGGGAGAGGAGAGGAGGAGAGGAGAGGAGAGCACCGAGAGGAGATGTGAGGAGACGAGATGGGGCTCAGCGCTTCCAAAGTCTCCACGACATTGCAGGGGGGCTCATGGCGGTGGGCAATGGACGCAATGCGGTTGGCGGTCCCTGTGCCGCTGAAGCGAGAGCCAAGGACATGGTGGTGCAAGACGAAGATGAAGATGGACATGGAGATGAGATGCAGATGCAGATACTCAAACGGGACGAAACGGCTCCTTCCATGCCAGTCTGCTCCGTCTCGGCGCTCACGTGGGCGGCAGTCGGTGCCAGTGCCAGCCAGTGCCAGCCGGTGCCAGCATTGGATCCGATACGTAGGTGCAGGCCAATGAAGCATAGAAAGTGTGTTATCCATGTGCCACACAACTGCTCATCAGAGAGCACGAGATGGAAGCAGGCATGCAGAAAGCAACTAGGAAATCAAACGAGAATTCCATCATCTCCCACTCTACCTATACTCGGACGCGCCGTCGCCCGCAAACGCCCTGACCCTCAGCCCCAGACTGACACACTTGTGCCTCCTCCCCAGCCAGCCCATGGTAGCATTGCGCCCCCAGAGCCGCAACTCGTAGACGGGTCCCAGCCCGCACACGAACCACTTTAGATCACCATCATCCGCCTGCTGCTGCTGCTGCTGCTGCTGCTGTCGTTGCTCGCCGTCGTGATAGTAGAACCCCCCGCTCTCCAGCGCCCGGAACCGCCCCGGCCGGGCCCCCGGAGGCACCACCCCCGAGTGCGCCCTCGTCACCCCGACCCGCCCGTCTGCCGTCACGTACACCTGCTGCCCGCCCGGAACCCACACCGCCATGCTGCCCCGCGCCGCATCCCGGACCACCATTTTCCTCCCGGCCGGACACCTACGCCTACCGTCTCTCCGGTCGCCGTCACCACTACCGTCACCATCACCACCGTCTTCGTCATCACCATCACCATCACCGTCGGCCCCTCCGAAACGGTACCGCGGACACGCCCCGGCACACGTCCGGCCCCCCACCCGCCACCGCAGCCCGCACACCGTCACCGGCAGCCCGTGCAGCCACGGCCGCTGCGGATGCCACGCCCTCAGCGTCAACGGCCCCGTCCGCCGCCGCCGCCCCCGCAGCCCGCCGTCCCGCCCGCACGTCTGCCGCAGCACCGAGAAGCACTCGTCTCCGCACCGCGACAGCGGCTCCCCGTCTATAACGGGACACAGAATATCGCCGCCCCGGCAGACGTGCTGCTCCATTCACAAGTCAGCGTCAGACAAGTCAATGGGTATTTCAGGCTCTGACCTTTTTGGCGTCGTAGACGACTCCCCTGCACCTCTTCTTCCTCCACCACAATTCCTCCTCGCCCAGTGCCGTCGCCTCCGCCCGCACCTCGACCGTCTGGTGCACAATCTCAGTCTCGACTTCAATCGTCGTGTCAATGTCATTGCGTGTGGCAACCGCCGGCTCCAGACCCTCTTCGTGCCCGCCCCATGCCGTCGCCGCCAGCGAGGCAACAGTTGCAATGCAAAGAGGTCCTAGTAGCTTCATTATGCGCATTCGCCCAGGCAGGGAGATGGGTAAAGGTGAAAATAGAAGAGCGCTCAGGTGAGGCAGGCAGGCTGTCAACTCGCCGAGATGCAGAACCCTCCCAACAATAGCAATCCATGTCATCCTATATATGCCTTCCTCGACCGATGCGCACAAAGACCTCGCCAACCTTCAAGGCGTCGTCACGGCACTCATCCTGTAATCGACCACAGACTACGTGGCCCAGGACCACAGTGTTGGGTGGTGGGCACCCATACAACCTCACACGACGGACTTGACCGAGACAAACGCTCTTTGTAAATGTGCATTCGCTCGTCATCTAATCTACCAGTGTGCACTTGTTACGTCGCCAGCTTGACAATTGACACACGGCCTCACCTCGACCGAGACAGTTTGCATCATAAAAAGCACAAACCCACAAACCCACATCAGGCACCCAGGTACGTCCGGTCACAGCGAAAAGAGGCCAAGGCAAAGTCATGGGCCTGCGTTTATCGGCACTTGCTGTACTAAACCCAAACTCCCAGCCAGTGCAAGCTCCCATGCTCCGTTTCCCTCACTAAAACAAAAGGACAAAACAAGACTGCGCTGAAAATGAAGAGCAACAAGACAACTTGAATGGCGAGACTTCCTCCACTCTGATTCGCAGGTTACATGTCCACGTAAAACACAAGGATAATTGCCGATTCCTCTCCTTCCACCCAGTTCACCGTGTTGCCCCCAAGACTCCGTGCTCCATAGATGCCGTCTTCAAAACATTGCCGAGCATTCATTAGCGTCCTTTGGGACATGTTTCTCTCCCCCAGTACCGCCAAGGAGGGGCAGGGCCTTGCTTCGTTCCGAGGCCTGGGCAAGCACCTTTGTGTTGTCACTGGTCCAGGCAGAACTGAAGCTCTTCTGACGGGGTATAACTGGGGCTGAGAGGTGTTTCGAGATTTGGCTTGTCGTCAAGTGACAATTGCCCGGTAACGACCCCGGCCTTCTGAGAACCATCTCCTGGGGGATCCTATACACCCATGACAGGAACCTTCTTACCCCTCTTGCCAAGTAGGGTGGCATTGTCGAGGTTGAGCTCAAAGGCGCCCTTCTGACGGTTTCGATCTCTGACTTGCTGCCGAGCGGCCGCGGCAACGGTCGCCGAGTGTTGCCCGTAGCCTCGCTCCGTGCGCTCGCGTTCGCGGCCTCGAGAAGCGTTCTGTTCCTGATCTTGGATGTTTGTCTTCCTCATGCTCTGTTCGAGCGCCTGGGTACCCGCGTTGGGCTTTGGTGCTGCGTCGTCTTCTTGTCCATCAATCTGCATGCGATCCTCGTCGTCTTCTTCCTCTTCATTAAGTCCGCCAAGGAATCGTGCGGGGCCTCCCTTGGCACCAACCTGTGCTCTCCGCTTCCCTTCCTCCTCTTGACGATGAACGGCATAGCCAACGTCGAACACCTCGCGCAGGTTGACGGCACCGGGTGATCTGAAGTCGTACCGCTTGCCAGACTCCTCAAACTTGGTGGCGTCGAAAGCCCGGAGCATGCCCTCGGGCTTCTTCTTCTCCTCACGCGGGGTGGGGCCGTTTCCTCGGGTCCAAGGATGGGCCAGGAACTCCCGAATAGTATACCGCTTCTCCGGGTCAACAGTGAGAAGGTGGCTGATGAGGTCCTGAGCGGACTTGGAAATGTCGTCCCACCAAGGTGACAGGAACGTGTACTGTCCCTTGGCAACCTTTTCGGTGAGCACCTCGATGCTCTCGTCGTAGAAGGGCGGGAAGCCACATAGCAATGTGTACAGGACGCAGCCTAGCGCCCACATATCAACCGACTTTGAGTACCGCTCGTCTTTGACGATTTCAGGAGCTGTGTAACCAACAGTTCCGCAAGGGGTCATGGTCTGGTTATCCCACACAATCTTGGACAGGCCAAAATCGGCAATCTTAATCTGCCCGATGCCGCCCGCACCCTGGCCCTGGATGAATTCACCCTCATCGACCTTGTCCTCATCACCAGGCTGCTTGGGCTTTGGGTTCGTGGATGGCACAAATGGAATAGGGTTGAACAGAATGTTTTCGGGCTTGATGTCACTGTAGAATGGCGAGTCAGTTACGCAAGGTCAATCACAAAGTAGCGATGACGTCAGGAGGGGTAACGAAGGCATGACTTGGCCCGGGGGGGGGGGGGGGGGGCAGGCTTACCGATGAACAACACCCTTCTCCTCGTGCAGGTACTCGAGAGCCTGTGCGACCTGGACAATTACGTGACGAGAAAGTTCCTCGCTGAAGTAGGTCAATCGGACAATCTGGTGGAACAGCTCTCCGCCTGGGGCAAGCTCGAGAACAATGTAGTAGTACTGTCGTGACTCGGAGAAGTCGACGAGTTTGATAATGTTGGGGTGGTCAAGCTGACGCATGATCTGTACCTCTTTGAGGATGTTGGACCGCTGGAGATGGGTTAGCAACCTCCGCTCTCAGCGACCTGACAAATACTCCTGGCCTAGACAAGTTTGAAATATGACAGGAAACAAAACAAGGCCAGGACGGCTACACCCCGTACATGCAAAGATAAGTTCAGAAGGAGAGTAGAAAATGGAGTTATCTCTGACCTCTGCAGCTTTGGGGACCTTTTTAAAGTCCGGATGTAGATGCTTGTTTCCCTAGCAAGGGGGCAACGCCCACGTGTTGGTAAATGGGGACAAAAGGAAAGATGGACTGTGGTATGAAATAGAAAGGAGAAGGGCAAAGGGGAATAAACCCATCCCTGGATAGGCTCACCTGCATGCTGTTCATCTCGTATTTGCGGACGACCTTGATGGCAACGTCGCCGTAATCGCCAGTGGTGTCACGAGCGCGGTAGACGTTGCTGAAGGCGCCATCGCCCATCTTCTCGACGAGTTCCCATCGCTCAAGGCCGGGGTAGCGGGGGAACTTGCTCTTGCTGGCATTCTCCTCTGCCACGAGCTTGGCAAGGTTAGCATCGTCAATGCGCTTTGACTTGCTGTTCTTGGACGCCGCGTTTTGACCGGGCTCTACGTGGTGGGCGGCGACGTTGCCGGCCTGGGCGGCGCGTTGCTGGTTGTGGGCGGTGTCAGGGGCTTCCGAGTAGGCCTCAACGGGCTCTGGAGCAGGCGGCGGAGGATGGGCGTGGATGGGATCAGACTTGTGATGGACTGGGGGGGCAACGTCATTCTTGCGCGAGGAATCGTCCGCATTTGCGGCGCGGGCTTGCTTCCCTAGAGACCAGAGGTTGTCAGCGGGACAGAGATAAAAAAGAGTGGGAGGGATTCGAGACGACAGCGGGGGAGGGCATACCGTGTCGGATGAAGTTCTTGAGCTGCTGAATGGTAGACATGGCTGCCGTGGATGCCGCGAGTTGCGACGGGCCTCCAAGGTAAGAAGGCTTGATGGAGAAGCGAACTCTGGTGACGTCTAATCTAGAACGAGGTGCCGGATCTGATTCGAGTGCTGTGTATACCGTCACCCGCGTGTATCAAGAGGCTGTGCTGTGCTGTGCTGTGCTGTCGGTTTCAGGCCACGGGGATGGATGGTGGCGGAGAGAGAAAAAGGTTGATGTGTGGACGTCGCAAGGTGAGGCAAGGCGAGGCAATGCAAGGCAAGAGGAGGCCAGGACGGGAGCAACAGGAACAGAGTGAGCGAGCAAGCGAGCGGAGCGAGTGGTGACGGCAGCTGCGGGGTTTAACGAGTCGGCGGCGGATTGCTCTGCTCTAGGCGCGGGTTGGGTTGGGTTGGGTTGGCTTGTGTCACACAGAAAAAGGGTGTGGCGCAGATGAGACGAGACGGGCGTAAAGTAGGTACCGAGTAGTGGTGGAGGGGATGGGCTCAAAGTCAACGTGGCAAGCAACAATCGAGTGCATTCAGGACGGTGCAAATGGACCGAGGAAGTGAAACGGACTGTGGACAAGTCGAGGTTGGATGGACGACGGGAATGAAGAAGAAGAGGTCGTGGCAGCTGCGAGATTCATGGATGGACGCTTTGGATTTTGGCCACTGCAAGGGAAAGCCTTGGCCAGCTGAGCACCTACAGGCTACAGGCTACAGGCAGGCTACAGGCAGGCTACAGGCTACAGGCAGGCTACAGCGCACAGCACAGCAGGATTCGAGGCCGTTGAGGACGGACTTGACCGGAGCGCTCGAGGACACAGGTACCTCGAGGTACCCAAGGCTGAGCCAGTGATGTCACCGTAGCGGCGACTGCTTAGAAACCCGCCCACTAATAAGCCCCCCGGAGTAGAATTGGCACAAAAAAAAAAAAAACACAGACGTTGGCCCTGGTTGGTCCCTGGGTGCAATGACGTTGCTTGGCGAGGCTCGACGTAGGTACAAAATAATAAGCCCTCGATGCAATGAGCACCAAAGCCATCGTCAACCTCGTCGCAGCCATTTCCCGCTGTCTCTGGCTTGTCTCTGTCTGTCGTGTGAAGCGGCGCATGCAAAACAGGGGCGCGCAGCCACAAGAGACAGGAGCTAAGCGCAGTCCATGTGCCCTGAACCTTGGATCTGATTCATTAGGTCCGGTCTAGACACGACATCCCCCACCAGAGGCCGATGAAATCACTCGGGAATGCTCTTTAGCGTAGCCGCTTTCGCCGCAACCGCCCATTCCATGTCAAGGTATCCGTAGAGAGTCCTGTAGTTATTAGTACATATTATCTACATGTTGGTGCTTCCGCTGCTGCTGCTGCTGCTGCTGGTAATCCTGCACCCTCACCTCTCTTGGCGACGGGATGGCATGTTCCCCCCCCCCCTGCACTTATGGAATCCAGATCAATAGCCCCAGACGTCCAGGTGCTCCGCTCTGGGGCCGGGATGTCGTGCACAACACAACGGGACCAAAGCATTTGACCGTGGGATTGCATCTACCCAGGTCTTGTTGGGGATCTGGGATCTGGGATCTGGTCAAAAGGAGCAAGACAGCCCAACTTGATGGCGCACATGATGCGTGCATATCCCATCCCATGCCGTCCCGTCCATGCCTTGATTGACAGAGGGATGGACAGGACAGCTTCGTGCTCCCACGCCAGGCGAGGCGAGGCAATGCAATGTACCGCCATGTCCATGCTCTGATCTCTATTAGTGGCCGCCGTCACAGCCAAGCCAAGCCAAGAGAGCGAGTGCCCTCCCGTTATGACGCTTGCAACGACGTCATCCCCACGGTTACTTGAATCGTGCCCCTGGAGGCTGGAGCTGAAAGCGAATGGCAGCCAAAACATGCACTGTTCCAGTCGGCTACGGCGCTTGTCATCTTGGCGTTGCATGTATTGTACATTGACTGTATTGTACGGGCCCTTTTTGTCATGTTTTCCCTATATCAGTGCCCAGTGCCCGTGTTACCGAGCTGTTTTCCCTTATTCATTCGCAAGTCAACCGTCCAACGAGCTGTTCGGACCTGGACCCTTGGACGCATGCCCACCCCCAAGACCAAGATGGGGGCCAATCTCCCGCTCCGGGAACAGCGAGTTTCGTGGCTAGCGCACCACGAGCCAACGTGCAACGGTGCTAGAGCTTGCCGTAGACGAGTTCCTTGCTTTGCCCTAGTCATCATGGCTTGGATCCCTCTGGCTGTCACGCCGAATCCCCAGGAACATTTGGTCTAATAACTTGACACGAAACGGCTGGCGTCTAGCCACACACGTGGACCTGGAATCACAAAGTAAAAATAAAATAAAAAACCACGTCAAAACAAACAACAGACGAGGGAACAGCATGTCATTAAACGGCCGCCAAGCCCAATGACGCGGAGCCGGCGGGTGATGTCATGGGCTCCCGAAGTCAGTACTACAAGTACACACGTGCTGCTGTTATATGAGTCGCCGCCAGACTGAGCCCTTGTCGTGTGTTTTTGAAGCCTTTGGTGTTTGGCGTCACCCACAGCAAAAAGGACGTGCGTCACGCCGGGGGCCCGGCCAGCCTTGTTTTCCAAGGATTCGAGTTGAACTCTCTCACCCCTGAGACTTGGCCCCGGCTCAAGTGTGCCATTGGCCGCTTCCCCGTCATCACCAGGTCTGGTTGCGTAGGTGGTTGGCGGTACGGCCACGGATACATGCACCCGAGGGACACAATAGGTAGAAGGGGTTTCCACGCCTCGTCCTTGGTTGTAAATGTAAATGTACCTTGGGTATCTATATGTAACCCTGCTTGGACAGATGGCATGTGAAGCCATGCACAGAAGAGTAAGTGGCTGGGGGGGGGAATAAGGTATACTTGTAGAAGCAGAAAAAACATGACAAACAACCACGCAACGCCCGACCATTTCGTCACCTACCATGAGACGTCGCCCAAGACTTTCATCGGCCGTCGTCGTGACATCCTACAACTTGAAGAGACGGTACGGCACCTCCTGGCTCTCGGCATAGTCGCGCAGCCTCTTATTCTTCCACCCGTAAAAGACGCGCAGCCCCAGCGCCACGGCCGCCACGAGCAGCAGCAGCGCCGCGTTGACCCAGTGGCCCGTCGGGTACCCGCGCTGCATCTCGTCGGCCTGGTAGATCCACACGCCGGGAATCTGCCCGAGCCCGCCGCCGATGCTCACGTTGATGGCAATGGCCAGGCCCGTCGACGCCGTCGTGAAGACGTTGGAGCTGAGCCAGCCTAGCATCGGCGGTATGCACGCAAACGAGCCTGCCGTGGCCATGATGAGTCCGCCGTAGCGCGCCGCGTACGCGTCTGATGGGAGCGCCGCCGACATGATGAAGCCGATGGCGCCGACCGTCGAGGCCGCGGCCGTGTGGGTACCGCGAGCATTGAAGTGGTCCGCGGACCAAGCCACCAGAATCTGGCATACTGGACAGAGGTCAGCATCGTCACTCATCACAACAACACCCGCCGTCGAGCGCACTCGACCTCAAGCCAGGCGTGTCTGTGACAAAAACCCGGAGTAAACGTACCGTATGCGACCGCCCACGGCGGGACAGTCATGAGTTGCGCCTTGAGATCCATGTACCCCAGGCCGTTGGTGATGGATGGCGCAAACAGGCTGAGACTCGCAAACGCAGGGCTGACGGCAAGATAGATGGCGTAGTGTGCGTACAGCCGCCAGTCGCAGAGCGTCTCCTTTGCCTCCACCCAGGACATGGTCGGGTGCGACTCCTTGCTGCCTTCGTAGTACAGCCGGTGGATCGCCATGTCCTTTTCGGCCTCGCTCAACCACGTCGTCCGCTCGGGGTAGTCGGGCAGGAAGAAGAGCACGAGGAAGGCGGAAAGACAGGAGGGGACGCCCTCGATGATGAAGAGCCATCGCCAGCCAGAGAGGCCCGCAGCGCCATTCATGTGGCCGATGCCATACGCAATGGCACCGCCAAACTGATGCGGAGCAGTCAGCATACTTGGTTCATCTGCTACTGGACATTTCAGTTTGAGACACGGGACGACTTACAGCGCCGGCAAGAGTGGCAGATGCGAGGATGAAGGCCACGCTGGGGTCACAATCAGCTTTCCTGCACATACTACTCCAAACCTCTTTTTTGCGAACAAACAACGTACCGGACACTACGCTCATCATGCTTGTACCAAAACGTCAGGTAATACACCAATCCCGGGAACAGGCCGGCCTCGAACGTGCCGAGCAGGAACCGCACCGCCGTCACGCTGCCAAAGCTGTTTGTCGCAGCGGTGAGGATGGTCATGCCGCCCCAGCAAAACATGAGAAAGGCGAGCCAGCGGCTGGGGCGGAGCTTCTTGAGGAGGATGTTGCTGGGGACCTCGAAGATGGCGTAGGAGACGAGGAAGACCATGAGGGAGATGACAAACTGGTGGTCCGTCATGGACGTCTCGGTCTGCATGTCCTGCTGGGTGGTGGAGTTGAGGATCTTTGCATTGCCAATGTTTGTGCGATCGAGGAAGCAGAGGAAGTAGATGGCGGCCGAGAGCGGGATGATGCGCATGTCCTGCTTCCACACGAGGCTCTTCTCGAGGGGGCTCATGGGGCCGACATTGTAGCATAACGGCGGCTCCTCCTCTTTCTTATAGACGGCCGAGTCGACGTCGTCCATGAGGACCGGAGGGTACTGAGGAGGGTGTTTCTCAGGCGAACCGCCGGTGGTGGCCATGTTGGCTCGTCGTCGGTGGTGGAGTGTAGTGTAGAGTAGAGTAGAGTAGAGTAGAGTAGAGTAGCAAGCAGACTTGAAGAGGGAAAGAAATGGACGCTTTGGGACGAGGTCGGAACTTGAAGCGAACCACGAAGACAACGAACGGCTCAAGTGCCGACGGTCCACGCACAGTATGGAATGGGATGGGATGAGTCGAATGCGGGGGAGTTGGCGCCTTTTTCACCAAGCTGATGCGGCATGGATCCACCAAATGCCGATCAGATCAAAGAGGTGGCCATGACTCGCAGTGGCGCAATGGGGCCTCGGACGAGGGGAGCTTGGGGAGCAATAAGTAGAAGACAAAGGCCAGGGTCACAATTGTCGTATTCCATCTCGACGCAGGTGAAGCATCGCCAAGGGATGGAGATGGGAGCATTCACATAAGTTAGGTAACAGACCAGCCCCGCACTGTACGCAAATCAAATGCACGTGCCCGAGACATGTCGTTGTTCGCACGCGACTCTTGGCTTTTCCTGGCTGCAGTCGCCATCTGTTCGCAGCCATTCGCATACTTGGCAGGGTTATGGGAGACTCCGTCGGGTGCGTGGTAGCGGCGAGGATGCAAAATGCCCGAATCCACTACGAGCCCAGTTTTCTCCCTCTCGGCTTGCTCCATGTGGTTAATGGCCCAGGCGCCTTGTGGGACAAACGTCTTGTCAAGAGAAAAAAACCGAGTCTACGGAGTACTGTAATCTTTAGGTTAATTCCTGACTCGGCCGTGATTGGCTGTGCTCACCCATGCACATGGCCGTTCCAAGACACGTCGTATCTGTTGTTGTTTATTTGCAACGGCATCCAAAACGCCATCCGCGGGGAGCATGGCGACAGCAGTGGCAGAAAAGATGAAATTCGAGAGCTCAACAGAGTCGAGACTTTATAGTTTGGTTTTGAATTAGATGACGGATCTCGGGCCCACTCTCAAGGTACGACAACAGTTTTATATCGGCATTCTTCTTGACTGGCCTGCCATGGATCTCATCAATCAAATGCAGAGTGGCCGAGTCGTCACTCTGAATCATCACTAATGCCCATTCACATCCTTGCAAGAAAGACGCCGTACTGCAGGATGAAAAGTTTGGTGGTATTCCATCACACTTTTGGTAACCCGTACGTACCCAAACGACTTGAAACGAAATCGACGGCCCGAAGACCCCCTTGTACTCGAGTGCATGGGCCACATCCTTGATCAGGCCTGCTTGTGAAAATCCAAGCACGCGGTGCAGCTGATGCGTCTTTGAACATGAACATGCTCTCAACAGATGAAGCCAACGAACACTGTGTCCCAGCTCCACACTCTGAGCTAATCCAAACCGTCTTCGTCTTGGGAATGGCCTCCAAGAGCATTCATCGCGGCCGAGCCATCTCTCCAGTCTTGACCGCCATTGCCCAGACAAAACCACCTGACAACGACGTCTGCGAGAACCGGCGACCATCGTGACAAGAGCACGCTGGATCGGGCTACAATCTTCACCCCAAGCAGGGGTTCTCTCCTGTTTTACCCGATTTGGGAGTGCCCCGAGCCAGGGCCCACTGAGCTCCGGGTGAGGGTGGGACCCACCTCGGCCCCGCCTCATCGACATCCGCTGCGGTCCCGGACCGAGAGCGGAGCATCCAGATGCTCTTGTCTTGTGCCCTTGCTGCAGCATCTTTATCTAGATTCTCTGGCTCAAGCCCACATTGACACAGTTGCTCGTCATGTCTAGTCAGTCTGTAGATGCAGTGAGTTGACCAAGTGAGCCGGTTGCCGTGCCCTCTGTCCCTTGTTGTTTCTTTAGCTCTGCATTTCTCTAGAAACTAAATTAAAATCGGAATAATTCACACGTATTATTGAAATACTACTCTATGCTGCTTATCTCAAACGTTATATCGCTAGTCCTAGCTAGCCTCGGCAATGCAGTCCCTTGCAATGAAGCCATGTGTGCACCCTGGCTTTGACCGAATGACTACCTACTCGTTTGCAGCAATCAGTTGGGTCAAGACTCATCGACATCTACCTACCTGAGAAGAACAAGTTTTGCCCATCAGTCCGGCAAGTGTCCTGTCACATCCAGTGCCTATGTGAGTGACACTGCCCCCCCCGCTGTTGCAACGACCCATCAGCGTTGCCCGAATGTGCTTGGATTCAGACATACTTTGTGCCGTGTACGTTGCAGTACGAGGACATGTCAATGTTTTAGAAACGCAAGACACGACAGACCTAGTCCTGGACATCCTCGCGCTCATCCTTTCCCCTAGCAGGCCAAGCACACCACGTAATCATGATGCCCACCTTGAGCGCGGCCGCAAGCCACAGCGCGCCCGCGAGGCCGACGGGGCTCTCGGCGAGCAGCCCACCCGCAAAGACACCCGCCAGCAGCAGCAGCGGCGCGGCGACCCTCCGGTTGCGCTGGACGTTGCGGGGCGCCAGCAGCTCCGCGTCGGAGAAGAGGTCGCAGTAGATGCTCGTGAGGACGACGCTGACGAGGGCGTTTTGGCGCAGCACGCGGCTCGCGACGGCCTGGCCGCAGCTCTGAAAGGCCACGAGGGCAATGGGCACCACGACTTCCCAGGCGAGCTCGCCGGTGCTGGCCGAGGGCGGGCGCAGCGTCACGATGGCGGCGGCGGCGGCGGTGATGAGGGCCTGCAGGCCAAAGGAGGCGCAGAGCACCCAGCGGCGCCGGGGGGAGAAGAAGCGGTGGAAGCGGGCGAAGAACAAGGACCCGAGGCAAAAGGAGAGGATGGAGAGGCCGGATTTGGTGAGGCGCGGTGTTGGCGACGACGTGATGAATGACGCAAGGCCCAAGCCGACGTAGACGGTGTTTCCTGGCAAAGCAAGAGTCAGCATCAGCAGACGGAGTACGAGGAAGATGGGAGATGAGGATGAGGCCAACTAACCTGTCTGCATGGACACAAACGTGCCCCAGGCCTGGATCGACGAGCTATCCAGCAAGCCCGTCATGGCGTAGCAAAAGAGCAGGATGGCATCAGTCCACCCGCTCGAGATGTCGCCCACCATCCACCGGCGCCATGCCGACGGGCCGTGCCGCTCGGGAGCATTCCCCAGCAGCGGCGTCTGCTCTCCGGCCGGGCCGTTGGCCCCGTTGCGCTCGCAGTCGGCGTGCTCTCGCGGGACAATCATGGTGCCGTGGGTTGTGTGAGACTGGTGAGATGACGAGGCGAGGCTGCTCCCCCTCGAAGACTTTTTCCGGGGCCGCCGACATGACGGCTCCGCGCAGCAGGGGATGTCGTCGGTTGCGAGGGAGAACCCATGGTTGTGGAGACAGGACGTCATTGCGCTTTTGAGGGGGGAATACGACAAGTCGGCAATGCTTTGGGCGTTGAGCTTTTGAGCCTCCCATCAACGCATCACGACGGGCAAAACTCTACTTCTGCCTCTTCGGGAATTTAAACACTAGCCCAACGCTTCTCCTCCTAGCGGCGGTGTGGCCCGTGGGGGAGAAGGAAGAGAGGCTGAAACCTCCGCTCAAACCTTGTACGAGGTGAGCTACATAGACGTGACGCTAAACGACGACAAGGCACCTTGGTCACGCTGTCGAAAAGGAATCAAGACAAATGTTTGTGTTTCGCTATTTCATGCACTTACAAAAGCACTGCTACATCTCGAGCAAGATCAAATCACTATATACAAAGAAGCGTAAGTGCGTAGCAAGCAGGAGAAAAAAGATGTTACAAAAATAAAAAGGTAAATGATACGTCTCCATCGTCCAGTCTTCGCTTGCTCTCTGCCGCGGCCGCTTGTGACACTACACCCGGTAGCCGGGCGGTGTAGGGGTGGCGGTCACGTAGACGGTGTTGGTGACGGTGTGCGTGGAACACGTCTTGGAGGCGTTGGCACCATAGTGGCCATCGTGAAGCCGGGTGTGCTTGGGGCGGCGGATGGCCGGCTTGTGCTTCTTGGCCAGGGGCACGCCAAACTCATCGCAGTCGCCGTCGGGCAGGGCGCCGAAGAGAGGGTTTCGGGACCCGGTGTTCGGGGATCCAGCGCCGGGGTAGCTCGGGGTGTCCGGCACAAGAGGGAACGACGGGTACTTGGGGAACCGGTGCTTGGGGAACGGGTACTTGGGAAAGTTGGGGTCGATGGGGGGAGCTGGGTACTCCGGAGCCGGGTTCACAGGAGCCGGGTTCTCAGGGGCCGGGTTCACGGGGGCCGGGTTCTCGGGAGCTGGGTAGGCGGGGGCCTCGGTCTCAACGGGGGGAGACGGGTTCTCCGGGGACGGATTCTCCGGGGCTGGGTTCTCGGGAGCCGGGTACTCGGGGGTCTCAGTCTTAGCGGGAGGAGACGGGTTCTTGGGAACTGGCTTCTTGGGAAGTGTTCCGGTAGGAGTAGGGAGGAAGTCGGTGGCAATCGATTTCGTGGGCGTAGACGGAGGGTTCGCAGAAGGCTTGTAATCAGCACCCGAGGACTGAGGGCTGCCCAGGACATCCGACAAGCTGGAGCCCAGAGACACATAGGTAGGTCGCGGCGCGTCTTCGGGCACATCGGGCGCAGGAGCCTCGGGCTCGTCGTCGGCGTAGATGGACGTGGTGGGCTTGGCCGCGGGGGCCGTGGGCTTGGCCGGAGGAGCTGTAGGCTTGACTGCGGGAGCCGTGGGCTTGACGCCGTAGGCACTCGAGACCTTTGTGGCCGAGGCAACCGGGGCCGAGGGCTTGACACTGCCGCGAGCACCGCCGCTGCCGTTGCCGCTGGCACCACCGCCCATGCAGGCAAAGGACATCTTGGTCACGTCGGCGGCCTCGACGGGGCCGTCGAGCTTCCAGTCCATGGCGACATAGGGCCAGCAGATGCGTCCATCGGGAAACGTGACCATGTCACCAGCGACGAAGACGTCGTTGGAGCTAATGGTCTCGCCGAGCTTCTTACCCTTGCTGTCAACCATCTGGAACTTGGTACCCTCAAACTTGCCGGTGCAGCCCATGGCGACGTGGGGGCAGACGGGGCTGGAGATTTCCTCCCAGGTGATGAGGGCCTTTGAGCCGTCAAAGGCGGCGGCGTGAGCGTTGGAGCAGTCGTTTTTGCCGTTGGTGATCCAGTTGATCTGACTGTCGCCGTCCTTGGCGCCGACCTCGGACGTGGCCTGCTCACCGACGAGCGTCTTCTTGTCCGACATGAGGGCAATGGCGACGTTGCGGTTGTCGGTGCGCTTCTCCGACTTGGTGTAGCCGTCGCCCATCCAGGTGTTGGGCTTGAGGTTGGTGGCGCCGCGCGAGACCCACGAGAAGATGTACGAGTCGGCGCCGATGAAGCGGGCCAGCGAGCTGTAGGAGCCGCTCGTGCCGCCCATGGGCTCGTTGCTGGCGCCGTTCTGGACGAGCTCGTTGGATACCTTGACTCCATCATTGTTCATGCCTTGGGTCTGGGTGTTGAGCCAGATGGCGCCCTGATCCTCGGCGCACAGTGACGCAAAAGGGGCCTCGTCAGCCGCCTCAAAGGCAATGCCCTATTGAGAATGGATGGTGAGCTACTGCGTTTTTTTCTCTTTCGGTTTCCTCTTCTTTGGGAAGTGATTGATGATACTTACAGTGTTGTGAGAGCAGCCCCAGCCGCTGCTGGCACCGGGAATGTTCTCAACCTTTCCGTCAGGGTTGATGTACTGGATGGCATCGCCAAAGTGGCCCGAGGCGGAACCGCTGTAAGCCGTGACAACAATGTAGGCGGCGTATTTCTGAGCCTTTTCGGACCAGACCAGGTCGCCATTGATATCAGGCGATGCAAGCTTGTTCTCCGTCTCGATTCCATCGCCTCCGAGCAGGGTGCGGAAGGTCTGCTTGCCGCCAGTGTAGCGGTAGACGACGGAAAGGGGCTTGCCGTCGGCCTCGCCGGAGACGACCTCGTTGGTGAGGATGGCGAAACCGTCGTTGTGAGCAACCAGACCGCCGGCCTCCTTGCCGCTGGCGACGGTGATGGCGGCACCATCGGCGGCAAAGGTGGACGGGTTGACCTTTTGGATGTGGACGCCGGTGCCGCTGGCGTCGAGGTAGGCCAGGTAAGCCGACTTTCCATCGGGGGAGAGGGCGAAGGGAGTGCGGCGGTGGTGAGGGTAGCCGGTCCAGTATGCCTCCTTGACGGGGTTGAAGGACTTGCTCAGGGTGAGGCAGTCGACGTGCGTCTTGAGGGCCGACGAGGAGAGCTGAGCCGCCGCCAGCGCCAGGCAGGCGGCGAAGGGAAGAAGAGAGCGGACCATGGCTGAGCTGGAGCTGGAGATGGACGAGTTGTTGGTATAGAAACGCTCAGTGAGGACGAGGCCGCAGGCCTGTTGGTTGACGGTAAGAGACGGGCAAAGAAAGGAAGGGCAGGATACGACGCCAGGCCAGTAGATCCAGAACTGCAAAGGAGAGACTGAGGACACTCGGACTGAGATGTGGTCGCAGAGCGAGCGGCGGCTCTTATTAGGAGGTGTCTAGAGGCCATCACCTCGAGCGGCAGCCCCTCCTCAATGCAGCGGCCCTAGGCCTCCCAAGCCTGTCGCAGATAGAGGCATGCTGAGGACAATACCACGCCGAGAGGGTCGCTTAGTCCAGGTCATTTAACATCACACAGACACCAGGCGAGGCCCCTCAGCGCGGCACCGCGGCACCGGGTTGAGGCGTTTCAAGCCCCGGCCAGGCAAGTTGTGAGGCGTCCAAGGACTGGCGAAGCGGGCGAAGCTGGCGAAGCGTGGGTAGGTTGGGGAGAGATGTGAAACTCGCAGGGTTTCAGGGGCTTGCACAGGTAGCAACGGGCCAAGAGGTCCATGATGGGCTTGCTCGGGAGTGGGAGTTGGTGGAAGACTAGTCGTGACTAGGCCAGTTGATGCTTTTTGGGCCGTCTCAGTCTCACCTACTCGCCCATTTCGTCCTTGACACGTGCCCAACCCTAGGCCCTGGCTAGGCCCAGCCCGTGAGATGCGACGTACTGTACGACGTCTCGCTGCCCCAGATATCGTAACGTTTGGAACGTGGACAGCTGAAGATGTACTATTCATTGTGCCTACCTGCTGTGGTTTCACGCGCTGGTGCCAGGTGTAGGTGTCTGTGGAGCCAGCCATCGGTGGCGGTGGTGGTGGTGGTGGTGGTGGTGGTGATGGTGGTGATGATGCAAATGTCGTCGCTCAACACCAACCATTGAATCCAAGGATGACGAGATTCTGAGATGCGCATCACCGTTGGTCTAGACTCTTAAGGTACCGTATCTGGATGGACTGGAGACTAAGTTAGAACTCCAAGTTGAGCGCGTGCTCCCGGCCAATCTCACGTGCACTAATCCCGATGCAGTCTGATGCTTCTCCTTGTCCTAATTATCCGTGTCGAACCTCGTGTTGCCAGCATCGCGAAAACCAAGGGTTCGAGGCAAAGTCGCTCCTCCATCTCCCCGTCTCTCCTCTCTTTCTGTGCCATCACGCACATCTACTATCAATATCCCCCATCCTCTCCGTCTCATCTCTCACGCCCTCCGTCGCAGGCGCCATGGCCCTCTGCATCGCCAAACCCTCGCGGGCGGGCCTCGCCCAGGGTCTCACAGCCGTGGCAATCTTGGGCGGCGCCATTGCAGCGTTGCTGTCATTTGTCGTCCTTCTGTCAGGGACGGCAGTGGTCCATCACAAGGGCGGCGCCCCAAGCGAGATTCTGCTCAGGGATCTCGCCCTTGTTTCGGTACGTTGAGCGTTTCATCTGATCGCCTTGCCTTGCCTTGCTGTCAGGGGGGGGAGCTAACTTGTATGCGACCAAGTTTGACGGAATAATTCCCAGCAATGACACTTCCGACTTCCTTGTCCGCCTCCACTTGTTCGCCGGCTCCTTTGCCTTTGAGTATCCCTCGGCCCCGGCCGGTATCCCCACGGCCGGCGTCACCTCCAGAGGCCCTCGCTTCACGTCGACCATTGTCAATGACCTCGGTGAGATTGCATCCCGACTCCATCTTCCCCGCACAGACTGGGACTGTCCGCGTCTCGGAGGCTACGTCGATGAGTCGGACCGCTGCCAGAATGTCTTCTTTGAAGCCTGGCGGTCCCATATGGCCCAAACGGGCATTCCCCTGGCCATTGGGGGGCTTACCTGGGTTATGCTCGCCGCTGCCATTGTCCTCTTTGCCTTTTGCGTTGCGCTCGAGTGGGTGATTCAGAAGCGGCCGCACTGGATGAGATGTCGATGCTTCTTCTTCAAGCGCCTCTGCATCCTGCCCAAGGGCACAAACGAGGACATTGCCAAGCTCGATGATTTCTACTGGGACAAGGTCCGCGCCACCTACTGGGTCATGTTGGCCGTCTATTTCCTGGTGCCCGCTGGCCAGATTGCTCTCGCATCCGAGATGGCGGTCCAGTTCCTCGTCTACTTTGACCAGAGGCTGGCCGACGCCGGCGCCCCGAGCCAGAACATTCAGAAATACTCGGGCGGGTCGTCGATGCTCTGGGGCGCGTTTGCGTGCAGTATGGCGAGTGCGCTCTGCATGGTGGCCAGGTATGCGCTGAGCAGGCGGCCCAAGGGTTGGATGGAGGAGCAGACTCTTGGATCGGTGGGCGAGGCAGAGTCCGGGAATGTAGAGGCGGCGAGGGCAGATGGTGACGCCAGATATAGAGATTCCGAGTAGAAGACGACGGCCGAGATAAGAGGCATCATCTAATATCCAACGACTGATCTGATTGACTCTGAGGCTATCTAATCCAGAAGAGGGCGGCCCGGTACCGATGCCGGGGCCGGCGGCGCTAGACCCCGGAATCGCTTCCCGGCCCCTCCCCATCCTCATCCTCGCGAGTCACAACACTGTGCCTGAAGCATCCATCCCCAATCAACGGGCCAAATGGCCTTGCTCGCATTTGTCAACCCCGCACGCTGCGAGGAGAGAGACTACCGGCCAAGAGATCGTCGCGCGAGCCACTGGCCGCCAAGCATGATGGACGCCTTGGCCGGCCCCGGTCCATCTCGCCAGCTCTACTTATCTCTGTATACCCCCCCCATGTCGCCTGGTTTCGTCCTCGTTGTCTGTGCTGCCTCCAATTGCCCCCGTTGCCCACGATGCTGTCCGTGACAATCACCAGAACCACTGCTGCTCCGCTCCGGCGACTGGCAACTCGTCGACATGCTGCCCGCTGCTTCACCAGGGCCGCAACACAGCTGCCGCTGCAGGCTCAGGGCCTAAAGGCCGGCGCCCGGGCATCGTTTGCCACCAGCGCCGAGGCCGTTGAGCCGGCGGCGCCGGTGCCGGACTGCCAAAGCCAAAGCCACAACCAGAACCTCGCGGCCGTAGCCACCGGCGGGATGCCGTACCCCGGCGTGCCCCAGTTTGAAGACCCGTACCGCATGCGGCAGTGGCAGCTGGAGCACATGGCCGGTGCATTCCGCGTCTTTGCACGCATGGGCTTCACCGAGGGCGCCGCCGGACACATCAGCGTCCGGGACCCCGTAGACCCCAATACCTTCTGGATCAACCCGTGAGTAATCCATCCCTTGGACATTCTCTTTGCCCAGCGCTGACACGACATGTTGTTGCTCGCAGCATGGGCAAGCACTTTGGCATGCTCAAGGCCAGCGACATGGTGCAGATTGACGAGGACGGCCAGGTCATTGGCGGCAACAGGACGGCCGTCAACGCGGCCGGCTTCATGATCCATTCGGCCATCCACCGGGCGCGGCCCGACATCCACGCGGCGTGCCACGCGCACTCGCGCTTCGGCAAGGCGTGGTCGACGTTTGGCCGGCCGCTCGACATCATCAACCAGGACGCCTGCATGTTCTGGAACAACCAGAGCGTCTACAAGAACTTTGGCGGCATCGTGCTGGCCGCCGACGAGGGCGCCCGCATCGCCGACGCCCTCGGGCCCTCGAACCGCACCGTCATCCTGCAGAACCACGGCCTCCTCACGGCCGGCACCACCGTCGACGAGGCCGCCTACCTCTTCTCCCTCATGGAGCGGACCTGCGAGATCCAGCTGCTGGTCGAGAGTGCGGGCCTGGACAAGGAGCATATCCGCGACGACGAGGCCGAGTATACGTACAAGGTCAATGCAGATCCCGTGAGTTCCATTTTCCCATCATGGGTTGCCATGAATCCCGAGTCATATATCTATACGGCCAACTAACGCTGGTGGCCTAGGAAACACTCTATACCGAATTCCAGCCCGATCTGCAATACGAGATTTGGAAGTCC
The DNA here is from genome assembly GCA_003693545.1 of Pseudonectria buxi. Taxonomy (NCBI): domain Eukaryota; kingdom Fungi; phylum Ascomycota; class Sordariomycetes; order Hypocreales; family Nectriaceae; genus Pseudonectria; species Pseudonectria buxi. The sequence goes on from QUZG01000027.1 coordinate 161,580, forward strand.
AACGGCGAAATCACCGACGGGCTATAGCCGCTGGGTCATTTTACATGGAGTGTTTGGGAGCGTATTCCATCTTTTTTTTGGTTGCAGCACAGTTGCCTTTTGTATAAATGAATTGTCAAGCACAGCTAGAACGCTATTGAATCCGCATGAACCCTATAAGCAACGATCCCCTCCTCTTGAAGCCTACATGAGCAACAATCTAGAGCCGCGGCGCCATGTCGACAGCAGCCACGGGCTGCAACACACTCAGCACCTCCATGGCGCCCCGGGCACCCGAAGCCAACGCGCCCTCGACCTGGCCTCTCCATACGAGGCTCGCCTCGGCGCCTGCAAAGTGCAGCCTGTCCTCGACGGCCCACTGGTCGTGCGCCAGGCTGCGCAGTCCGTGGGTTGGCATCGCAGGGCACGGCACGTGTTGCGTCCAGGCATCTTGGCCCCAGCTGTCCCCGACGACGTCGACGGGTAGCGGGACGGCGGCGTAGCGGGCGTAGAGCTGGCAAACGTGTCCGAGCAGCGCTGCTCGCCGGGGTCCGTCGGGCTGCATCCACAGCACGCGGCCGGCGTCGCCCGCAATCACACACGTCAGCGAGTAGTGGCCGTCGGCGTCGACGGACGAGTCCCGCGTCTCCCATATGGGTCCGGCGACGGTCTGCGCGAAGCCGCTGAGGCCATGGTCGCGCCACCACGGCGCGTCGTAGACCAGCACGGCCTCGGCGTAGAAGCCCGGCTGCTCCCACGCGTGCATCCACTGCTTCTGGTCGCTCAGCGCGGGGGCGAAGCCGATGCCCTGGTACGCGGCGGTGGGCACGGCCATGATGGCGCGGGTGCACTGGAAGACGTCGCCGTCGGCGGTGGTGAGGACGCACTTGTTGGCCGACGTCTGGTCGATCCACTCGACGACGTGGCCCAGCAGCACGGAGCCGGGCTGCAGGCGCCGGGCGAGGGCGTCGCAGAGGGCGTGGGCGCCGCGGCGGAAGCGGAGGCGGCGGCCGAGGCGGACCGACTGCGCCGTGGCGTTGAGGAAGCCGCCCATGGTCTTGCAGACGACGAGGAAGTAGAGGGCGCCGACGTCGCGGGCTGTGAGGCCAAACAGGGCAGCCGTCCAGGCGTCGGCCAGCTTGCGGATGGCGGAGCTGGCGCCCTGCGAGACGACGAGCTCCTGGACCGTCATGGAGCCGTAGTTGGGGAGCATCAGGGTCGGGTTGTTGAGGTCGACGCGCTGCGAGAGGCCCTCGAGGTTGTCGCGGACACGGGCGAGGGAGCGCTGGTCGTCGGGGTTGAGCTTTCACAGACGGGGTCAGCTTGGTGGATAGATTCCCATCTTGACTTGGGATGCTAGAGACGGCTTCAGCAGCAACTCACATTGGGCATGCCGCCGTGCTCATAGACACCAGCGCCCTGCAGCAGATTCTTCCCCGTCGTCTTCTGCTCCACCATGTCCAGACCCAGGGCGCGGACGAGGTTCCAGGCTCGCGGCTGGTGAAGACTGTCGACCCAAGCATCGCCGCCGAGCTGAGCGGCGCCGCGGCCGTCGGCGCACGGGACGGAGCGGAGGTGGCCGCCGAGGTTGTCATGGGCATCGACGACGAGGCATGAGACGCCGGCCTGCTGGAGATCGTAGGCGGCCTGGAGTCCGCTGAGGCCGGCGCCAACGACGATGACCTCGGCGGAGCGCTTCGGCCGAGATGCGGATTCGAACATGGCGATGAAGCTGGAGCTGGAGCTGGAGCTGGAGCTGCTGGTTGCTGGTCGGAGGGGTCAATTGCCTCGGCGCCGCCTGGTCTTGGTCTATCGAAAAGAATTAAAGATGGCAAAGAAAGACAAAAGATGTCGGCGACGGATCCGATGGACGTGCTGCTGTAAGTGGGACAGTTACACCCTTTGACCCTGCAGCTCCACCAAGTTGAGCCATCGTGTCAAATCATCGTCACTTTGGCTCTTCAGGTCCCAGCTTCAAGCGTCCCCCCACATCTACACTATCCGCCAGCTTCCATTTGCCAATGCCCCTGGCTCCGAGGCATCGAGGCATCTCCTCACCAAAGATGCCATCGCCGTTGGCTTCCTATCGCGTGGGGTTGCTCCGATCCAGGGCCCGACGGGCAGGCCGATCCGCAGTGCCAGAATAATTGCCTTATTTGGCTAGTTTGCGTCTGAGCTGTTTTGCCCTGATAAGGATATGGCTGCCGTTGACTGCGCATAATGCATGGGCTCTGAGTAAAGACGAGCGGGTTGTCATGGGTGTAGTCGCGCATCATTGAAAGGGCGGAAAAGACCATTATTTTCTCAGTTCATGATACCCTCACCTTACTTGGTAACTATTACTCAGCCTAGTTGTTCCTCGGCCCGTCCCGACGAGTCTAGCCCTCAACTTCTTCTCACACTCACCCTCGCAGCAGCGTCTTCCTCCACCACTTGTCCTCCTCCTCCTCCAGCCACGTCCTCACATTGCGCGGCTTCGAAAACATGTGCCCCTCATCATCAGCAATAATCAGCTTCACATCCCCGCCGTGATCCAAAATCACATCCGCCATGGCCTGCGCCTGGTCCAGCGGCGTCACGAGGTCCTCTGCCCCGTGGAGAAGCAGCAGAGGCGACTCAATCCTGTCGGCGTGGTACAGGGGGCTCCTCTCCCTGTAGATGCTCCCCTTGTCCTCCTTTGGCGTGCCGGGTGCGAGAACGAGGTGGTCCATGTAGTCGGATTCCAGCTTGTGCGTCGACTCGTCGAGTCTCTTGACATCGCTCACGCCCGACATCATGGTGATGGTTGCTATTCCCTCACTTACAGCTTGTCAGCGGTTCATAGAGTGGGCAGCGGATTTGAGAGATGGAGGCGTTCAGATCAAGATCGGCTCAATATCCCGCCGCGTGGTTAGGCATCCATATATGAAATGGACAAGGTTCCTCCTATTTCGGACGGGTATTTGACTAGGATATTTAGCGATGGTGTATCTACATGATGCTCTACTATTTTTTCCCCCTCCCACATCACACTGTCATCATCGTCCCTTGGAAATGGACAAGACGCCACCGCCTCTGGTCTTGTCTCGTCCTCAGCGACCTCGTAGATCCTGGGCCTGGACAACTATTGGCATCGTTGGCTCACTCTCGCTGGCTGCAAGTCATCTATTCTACTCGCTGCGCCTAGACAGCCATCATCACCATCAGCAGTGCCATGAGCCAACTGCTTCTGGGGTCTACGGCACATTTCCCAGCCCCCATGATGCCTTTAAATTCCTTCCATGCACAAACTTGACTCTGCCCCCAGATCTCAATGACCCGGACCCTGATAAGAGCTGGCGAAAGCTCTACGACCCGGAGCCCGCGCATTGGAGCTGGGGCGCCGCATCAGCATCTACCACCGAGGAGGAGCATCACGACTCACATGCTGGACAAGGCATCTACCTCTGTGGCTACATTGACGTCCCGCTCGATTACACAAACGAGTCCGACTTCCGCATTGCCCGTCTCGCCGTGACCAAGTTCCAGGCCTCGGGGCTTGCCAGGCTGGACGACGTCTCGGCCCCCGGCGCCGGCCGGCGAAGCGAGCGGACCATTGTGGTTGAGCCCGGCGGTCCCGGCGGCAGCGGAACCTCGTACGTCTGGCGCGCCGCCCAAAACATTACCAAGCGTCTCAGCAACGACACTTTGGACGTGCTGGGCTGGGATCCTCGGGGCGTCAACGCCTCGCTGCCCGCCCTCTCATGCTTCCCCCACGATGCCAATCGCGACCGCTGGTCCCTACTCGCCGGCCAGTATCGCGAGGTGTCCCCGTCCCCCATGGCGCAGCTGGAACTGGCGGATGCCATGAACGATGCCGTCTTCCGCGCCTGCTGGGAAATGCATGGCGACCTGCCGCGCTTTGTGTCCACGGCCTTTGTTGCCCGCGACATGGAGGAGATTCGCAAGGCCCTCGGCGAGGATGAGCTGACGGGCTATCTCGTCAGCTACGGCACCGGCATCGGACAAACGTATGCAAACATGTTTCCCCAGAGCGTCGGGCGGGTCATTCTGGATGGGACCGAGTATGTCCGGGATGCCCGGCTACTGGGGGGGTTCGGCTGGACGGCTCTCGACAATGTCACGGACGCATGGAGAGATGGCTTCCTTGGGGAGTGCATCAACGCCGGACCAGAGCATTGTGCCCTCGCCAAGCCAAAGGGTGAGAAGCCTGCAACTCTTCCAGCACTCCAGGCTCGCATGGAGGCGTTGGTGACGGGTCTCATCGAGCGCCCTGTTCCTGGCTACACCAACTTTAGCGGGCCGTCCATTGTCACCTACTCGGCTCTTGTCAGCGCCATCTACGGATCACTCTACAACGCCGAGAGCTGGCCAGCTCTGGCCCAGATGTTGCTGGAGCTCGAGGCAGGCAACTCAACCCTAGCCGCGGCGTTTCTCGAGCACGCCGCCTGGGGCTACGATCCCACCCTTATCCCCTCGCGCAAGCCGTCGTCCGAGGAACTCGGCTCCCTCGTCATCTGCGCCGACGCCTACGACGCGCCCCCGCCGCCCGACGGCCTCGCCTGGTGGTCCTCGCTGTGGGCCAACATGACGGCGCAGTCGTGGATCGCGGGCAACTCGCGCTTCTTCAGCGTGTTCCCCTGCCGCCACTTTGCCGACTACTGGCCCCAGCCGGCCGAGGTCTACCGCGGCGACCTCGACGCCGCCCTGCGCCACCCGGTCCTGCTCATCGCCGAGACGTACGACCCGGCCACGCCGCTGCGCAATGGGCGGAGGCTGCTGGCCGAGATGGGCGACAATGCGCGCCTGGTTGCGCACCACGGGTACGGCCACTCGTCGAGGGACCCGTCGAGCTGTACAGATGGTATTGCCCGGGCTTTTATAATGGAGGGGACGTTGCCACGCAAGTCGGAGACGGCGTGTTATGCGGATGGGAAGCCGTATCTATACGACAGAAGGGAAGTGTCTACCATGAGCAAGGAAGCCTGGGATCCCATTGAGGAGTGGATCAAGCACATGCGAACCTTATGATGGGAGAATATCTCACGTTGAAGATTCACCATTACAGGTTTCACTAATGGTTTCCATCAAATAGATAATCAGTTGATACTATGTAGATACACGGCAAGGCACGCCAAAGAAAACGGTCCTGCTTACATTCAACGCCTTTGGGAAACCACAGCGAACGAGGTCTACACCTCGGCAAACCGTTGAAAATTGCTAGGCGAGGCCTCATTCATAAGGCATTTACCATGAAAGGTATTAGTTGGTTAGTCCTTGATAACCGCAATGTTCGACGTTGAAACTGCTTTATAAGGCAAGGGGATATGACGGGTTCAACACTCAAACAGAAATCACCAGCACCAAGGAAAGCAAACACATCACCCGCCGCGCCATTACAATCACTCACCTCAAAGACTGCGCGTTATGGCCGTAAGCCCCCTCGTGACTTCGTCTCGCGGCGTAGTGTCTTAGTCGGGACCGTTAACTCACCTGACCCACGTGTCGTGATGCCGAAACCACTTGTCCAAGTCACGTATAAAGACCAGCGGGCCGACCGAGAGCGACAAGCGTCTGTAGAGTATTCAAAAGCACCATGTTTGCCCTTGCGTATGATCAAATAGCGGGTAGAATATCGTCGTTCGTGCCCGAGAGGATGACCTGCTGCGGTTCGAGGATGATTTATATAGAGTCATTAGTCATAAGATACAGATATATACAGCTTGAGTCAACATATATACAGCAACCCTGCCTCCCCAGGTGCTAATCAAGCCTTCTCCTAACCATGGGCCGTCTGCGTGCAGCATCGGGTATGGTCTTTTGCACTTTACTGAGTGCTTCGTCGGGACTCCTTCTTACTTCCTTTATAGGGCTGCCCTCTCTTCGATAGGGGAAGAGGGATCGCGTCGCGGGCGAAGCCGAGCGTCGATGGGGCGAGGGTATCCTCCGCGACATGGCGGGTTTGTATTCGGTATAGCAAGGGATGGACGTGTCCTCTTGTCGAGGGGTAGGTGTAATGTCAGACTCGAGCTCGTCATTTCCGCCATGAGAGAAATCAAAGGCGTCTTCGGGAAACTGAGCGGTGGGAAAGTCGTCTTCAAAGTCCAAATCATCTTCAGCGTCATCGCTAGCCTTTTCCATATCTTCCACAGTGTCCAGCGACGATCGGCTCTCTGCGCAGTCCGAATCCGTGACGGCAGTATCAGCGTCATCAGACTGCGATGTCTCGTCATCGTCGTGAATGAGGGAACGATCCAGGCCGGAGCCAAAAGGCCCCGACTCGGATCCGGAAAAGGACATGGAACGTGAGGGTGCATTGGACATGTATCCGTGCGACTCGTCCAGGTCGGCCGGTGAAGCCACAAAAGAGGCTTCGTCGGAATGTGTAGCCTCCGACTGAGGAGGTGAAAGAGGACCATCAACAGCATGATGGGGGTGAATGTCAGTGTGGATCGAGAGCGGCTCCTTGGTCATGACATAATCGCCATCGTCAAAGAAACGGGGCAAGGGGGCATCATCGACGCTGCTGGCCGAAGTGACATCCGTCTTGACGCTGGCGGTCTCGGAGAAGGAGGAGGAAGAGATGGAGACAGCATCGTGATGATCAAGATAGTTGTCGGGGATATAGCTGGCAAAATATCTAACGATGGAGTCGAAAGACTTGGTGCGGAAGAGCTGCAGGGCGTATTGCCAGTGCTCAGAGTCCATCAGCTTGGGGTTGGCGATGATCTCGAGGGAGAGAGACTCGAGGCTTTCGTGTAGTTCGCGTAGGCGCTGGCTCTGCCGTTCGGCCATTAGGCGATGGAACTCGGCTTCAGTATCGGCGTCGTGGGAGATTTCGTAAACGTCATGGTGGAAGGCTTCGGGGTCTTGGATGGAGAATGTAAAGGTATTGTACTGATCGTGTAGTTTGGTGAAGAGGTCGCCCCTCTTCATGCCGAACTTCCAGGCGGGCCAGGACATGTCAGAGTCGTCCATGTCGACGTCACTATGTAGAGGAGAGAGAGGGCTTGGTCGAGGATGATTGTCCAGAAGTGGTGGAGCGTCGGGGAGGAGATGAGGGTGAATAGTGTGGCCGGGTAGCCGGAGCCACAAGGCAACGCAGCGCAGCACAGCTGCTCTGAGCTATGAGCGTATGAATGTATCAAGTGTCCATGACGCTGGAGTATGCGGCTCGATGGTGACTGTGAGGCTGGAGAGTGGGTGAGTGATGGGTGGGATTGACTGGATTTGTGGGTTGAGTGTAGTTTGACGCGCTGGACTTGGTGATGAAAACAGATCTGGCGGTTTGGGGGTGCCCGGACTAGCAACATATCGCTCGGGGACAGTTGCGTCTGGCCCAGGGCGGTTCTGGTGGCCTCAGGCATGAAAGAGGCGCCTCTAGTGCATAAGCTAGCATAGAGACACCGGATATGATTGGATGTGTTTTTTCGTGATCCTAAAAACGACAAGGGTGCGTATCACTCCGCCTTATCGTTAGTCCAATGAGGGCCTCCCGCATCGCTTAGCGTCCGTGTTAGCCCTAGTACGTACATATGCGGTGGTATTCCTTCATGTCCGTATTATGTATGGAGCCACTTTTGGCCACGCTCCTTGTTCCCTCCCTGCTCCCTCCGTCGTCATCCTACAGAACTCCGAGTGTCTTGTGCCGGCGATGCCTGGTGACCCATCTTGTCTCATGTTCTGGCGGCGGTTAAGACTGGAGAGCCAGCCAGTTCACGGCTTGTCGCCTGGTCGCCCGCTTGAGAGTGCTTCTCTCCGTCTACCGTAACTGCTCAACGGTGCAGAACCTCTCAGGCTCTGCCTCTCAACTGGTTTCTTCTCTCGCTTCGTCCAGATGGTGGGCCAACAGGATGCACATGCATAATGTGGTCAGCTTACTCCTATTCCGACCGCCAAACCACTTCACCAGCATGGCAAGCAAGCATGGGTGGAACGACAAGGGAGCATGGCTCACAGGCTCAGCCGCCCGGATATCCACGCCAAAGCCACTTGTGGCGCGGGCCGGCCCAGAAACCACCCGGGCAACCTGGCTCCCCGAAATTGTGCGGGTAGGCGAGGTTGCAGCAGTGTTAGCCCTCGTGAGCCTTCTGCTTCCTGCTGCTCACGCCACAGTTCAGTTCAGTTCAGTTCATCCACGAAAACACGCAAGGCACCTCTCCCATCACCACTAATCTGCGCGGTTCCATCCCATATACGGGCTCTGAATGACGCAGTCTAGTACCCGTAGACACCTACATAGCAATCCTTCTCTACAGTAATAACTAGGTAGTTAGTAGGTGGCCGTTTTGGTTCGGACTCGCATTCTTTTCCCCACCCCCGCCTTCTTTCACCTTCCTAGCCCTGCGGATAGCTAACTGTAAGTACGCATGCCCTCTCCTCGCGGGGGCTGAGTTGTTGGCTGCAGGGCTTCCAGCAGGCTGTGCTTCCATGGGACGCCGTTTCGTTTCTGGCCCCCAACTTGTCCCAAGTCTTGTTCCGTTCTCAAGGCCCATCTGACATGGAACTTGACTTGTCCAAAGCCTGGTCACTCAAATCTCCCTCCTGCCCTTGTCTTTGCTGACCAGGCAGGCTACCTGACCTGAACCTACGTCCCGTTACTCTGTCACGTTGCTGCAGTTTTCCAAACCTAGCCGGTGCCTTTACTTGTGCATTTAACTTGCAGCCAGACGTATGTTGTAGCCTGAGCTGTTCCTCAACTTCGTCCTGTCCTTTTTTTGTTTCCCTCTCTGGATATCCTGTCCTGGTCGCATTGCCCGCATATCTACATCTCAACGGTACCTCGCATCTGCCTAAAAGGCATCCGCCCTACTTGGTCTGTCTGCCTTGCATACCCAGGCGCATACAGTCATTTGACTGGGCTGACAGGGCTCAAGTAAGCCATTTCCGAGGTTGGTAGCCATCGTCTCGAACCAACTCTTGTTGTCATCCCACTCACTTACTCACCACCAACCAAGGCCATACGCGGAATACTCTACTTGCCATCCGACGCAAATCGAGACGCCGTCACAGCCTGGTGGTGCGCGCCGCCACTTCAACATTTGTTCCAACAGCGGCCGCTGGCTGATTCCCAGTGCCATCCATCTCCATCTCCATCTCCACCTCCGGTAGGTCGGGTCTCTCAACCGTCTTTAGCAATTCGTACCTGTGCTCACCTACCCGCCGGCGCCGTGCTTCCCGCCCTCCGTCTCGGCCCGCTCGACCCACCCACTTACTCGCCCACCTCAGCCCATCGCTCTTCTTCAACGTCTCGTCTCCTCTCTTCTGGCTCCCGCTGTTGCTTTCCTCTTCCAAATTTCCGCTTGCCAGTTGCCTCTCTGTGGGCCGTCTGGCCTGCCGAGCCATGGCTACTTCAGAGAGCTCTCAGGAGCGTACCGAGCCCTTCTCGCAGGGTGAGCGTGATGCGCGGTTCAGGTCCATGGGCAACGAGCAGTCCGTACTATCTGACGACTCCGAGGCGGTTCCTCTCGACATACTCCGGGTCGAGGATCACCATCATCTCCAGGGTGTCCGTATCCTTGTCCGCCCATTGACCAACCTACCCAACGCCCGGTCTGTCAGCCCTGGCAGCGACAGTTGTCGTTGGCTGGCGTTGCGCGCCGAGGTCGCCTCGCCAGACCAACCGGAACACAAGGTCCTAGCTGTGACTCAGACGTCCAAGGACATCAAATTCTCTGTCCGCATCCCCGGCGAATTCCAGGACAGCTCTCCGAGACCTCCCCTCTGGTGCGAGTTGTACTACGACCCTGCCAGTGACAAGGTCGTCTTCCTAAACAGGTCGGATGTCCCCATTTCTCTTTCTCGCATCTCCCAGAAGCTCTTGTCCGGTCCTGTTGGCGATGCGCATTCGATCAACCCCGGGCTTGCCAAAGCCTTGAAACCTGGCACCTGGCGCATCACAGTCAGAGACATTGCCGTCCTCGACTTCCGGATCTTGGAGAAGCCGCCTATAACATTGTATCAACCTCCGTCTGCCATGGTCCAAGATGCGGACCAAACCTCTTGTTCAACTTATAAAAACACTCTCTCATCCGCTAGCTCCGGCGAGATCAACAAGAGCGGGAAACGGCCACTAAGTCCTCCTCGGCACGTTACAAAACGCTCAAGGCCGCGCCTCTCGCAACCTGACAAATCCAATGACGACGGCCTCATAATGGTACTCGGACCATCCGCCGATCCGCTTGTCTTTTCCTTGCCCAAAGGCCGGGAGAGCAAGGAACTGTCAACGGCCAACGGCCATCCTTTATTAGACTCTGAGCCAGGTGACACCGTGGCAGTGCAGGGAGTGTGTGAGGTGGATCAGTACCAGATCACCAGACGGGAGCCAATTGCGTCGACGTCGCTGTCCGCCGTCTACACGGCAAACCATTCTCAAGTGGCTGACAATATCGTCACCGTCAAGGTACTCAAGACACGTGTGGTCAACCCCAATGAGAAACCTCTTGTCCACGAACGGAATGTTATCCGCCAGGCCGACATGTGGTTGCGCGAGTGCAAGAGTCAGGAAGACTTGCAACACGAGTCCATCGTCCGGTACTACGGCGGCGATGCACGTTTCTTGTCGCTGTACATGGAGCACGTGGACGCGCAGGATCTGACAGCCGCGCCTCGCTGGAGGAGCAAGGCCACGGAGGAGTTCCAGGGCGACCGCGCCGACGCTGCCAGGATCATGCGCGATATTGCGAGTGCTCTCGACTACATCCACGGTCGCAGGCTAGTGCATAACGACATTAAGCCTGCCAACATTCTCTATTCTCCGGATCGAGGCGCTGTCCTATGCGACTTTGGTCTATCCACGCTGGCGAGCAGCTCCCCGACCGGTGGAGGCACGCCGTACTACGTTCCCCCAGAGTTCATCGGCCACAAACTACGTGGTCCACCGTCTGACATCTGGGCACTTGGCATTACCATGCTTTACGTTTTGCGCAAGATTACATTCCCCGATGGTCGTGCCCGTCGGCAACACTCACGGCCGTTGTACTGGCAAATTGCAGGTGTCAACAATCCTACGACACCATACAAGCAGTTTGGCAACGGTCAGCCGGCCGTCAACCAGATGCGCGATTGGTTGACGGAGATTTTCGAGGCCCGGGAGAAGCTCAACGTCTCGGACCGGCTCGAACGACTGACCAAGGACATGTTGTACCCCAATCCCGCGCAGCGCATTACAATGGCAGCAGTTGTGCAGGAGCTTGCTGCAGAATCGCCCATATCTGCAAGGTAAAGTACAGGACGGATTTATGGCGACATTTTTTTTTTTTTTTCCTTTTTTGGATGGATGTATGCGCGAACCATGCACTTTTTTCTGTATAAGCTCCATGATCGTTTTCTTGGGTTAGTAGAAGGTGTTACACGCCTTGTCAGCCGGGGAGTTTATGAACTGGGTAGGTACCTGCATAAAGCACCATGGTAAGTCAACCTCGCAAATGACATGGGATCAGAATCGTCTAACTGCTTGCTAGGCGAACACAATCAATTCCAAGATGGTAGAAATCTATATACAAAACACGTACAGAAGACGGCAAGGATCGAATGGCGATACATGGTGGAATATAACGACACGATTTGATTTCATGATACGTTCAAATAATACCCACGAGCAATATATTATGACTGTCTACCTCGCACGCCAACTTTCTGCGCGCAAATATACATTCAATGTGACTACAGTCCCAGTCCGAGCACAAAGGCGACTGCCAGTGCTGCAGTTGAGGTCAGAGTGGCCACGTTGAGACCTGGGATACCTGCTCCGCTGTCCTTGTCGCCGCCGCTTGAGCCGGTGGAGTTGTTGGAGCCGGAGGCATCGGTCCCGTTGCCACTCTGTTCCTTGACTGCGACGTACTCGACATCAGAAGTGCAGTTGCTCGGTCCCTTTGCGTTCTTGGAGAAGCGGATATCAGCGCAGTTGTAGAGGGCGCTGCCGGAGTCGCCCACAGTGACGACCTGGATGCTGGCCAGGTCGCCCTCCTTGACCTTGACCGACTCGGGCAGGGCAAGCTTCTCGACACACAGGTTGCCTGAGCCGGTGGCGTTCCAAAACTCGGGCGTAAGGGAAACGTTGAAGTTTGTCGTGTTCTCGCCCAGGCCGAGGTTGATGAAGATGTATGTCCACTCGTGGTGCAGGGCAAGCTTGATGGCGCCGCCGTCGAGGGGCCACGAGGTCACGTTGCCCTCGCCGTAATCTACTCCGGCGCCTACGGAGAGATCAGCACATGGATTCTGGGGGGGTTGGCAGTGCGCATCACGTACAGGGGTAGGTCCACTGGCTGTATATCTCTTCATTCTCGGAGGAGAGCGTGTCGGCTCGCCAGGACGGGTAGTCGAGTCCATAGTGGGCAGAGGCAAGCCCAGACACGGCCAGTGTGAGAAGAGACTGGTAAACGCGCATGATGATTTTTGAGAAAGAATGTCTGCGTTGAGGAGAGTAGGTGAGGAGGGAGCGCTGTAGAGCAGCGGTCTCGGTGGATTTTGTAGCTGGGCGGCAGAGTGTGATTTCAGCCACCAGTCACTCCAGGATGCTCCAAGGTAACCCATAATCAAACGGCGTCTCCAGGGCGAGTCTAGCGTGAGAGAATTAAGACATTGCCCCGAAGCGGTGTCACTGGCTGGCTACAGACGATGGGTTGTCGCTCTTCAGGAACTGATATCAGGAGGTCGGGATCAGGGTCGCAAACACAGCAGCCTTTGGTTTCAGGGCCACGTTACTCAGAGGTTGGTTTAGATAGCAATTCAAAATAAACCTCTAGGCTTTTGACTCTGGTAGTGCTCATTCTATAGATAATCAAACATGTCTTCGACTTTCATCTTGCTGTTGACTTAGAAGCCGTAGATCATGATCTAGAACATTGCGGGGGTGGGGCGGTCCGGGGTGAAACTTGCTCAAACAAACGCACGCGCGACGTCTGATTCTGGCTCTATCTTTCTCGCGGTCTCAAAGATGGCTAACCAAAAACAATGGTTAGAACGCCGTACCAATCTGTCTAAGAGCCCAACTGTCGTTGATAGGCGGGCGGACGAGTCATGGATCAGGGCTGGAAGTGTCTCGATCGTGGGAATGCAAGGTAGTAAAGTGCGACAAGGTGTCACAAGTCGCATTGATTGCGTTTAGAAGGGACAGACTCGACAAGGTTGCGTCAAGAGCTGACCAAGCAGTGAGTTACTTGGAAGATTTATCTTCTTAAATGCCCTTGGAGTACATCAACTTTTCGAAACAATATTGGTGAAAGTCGTAAAGGGACGAAACATCAAGCTCATGTTACCGGACCAAGACTGTTATGAGGTCAGCCTCAATACCATCAGCATTCTTCCATCGACTGGATACCATCATCATACCCCTATATCAGCACTCGAACAATGATTTTAAAAGAAATAAGAAAATATAAAAGACCGAAAGAGAGGTTGGAGTGCCTTGGTCCGCGTTGCTTCTAGACATGACGTTTCGAACCACGTGATCACAAAGGTGCCTAATCGTTGCGATAACGCTGACGTTCCACCTTTTTATACGATAAGCCACTTGCTTTGCGACTCCAACCATCTTGTCCATCTTGTCGTGAAGCACCCTCATATTCCCAACAGCTACTCATGGATCCATCTAGAAAAGCCCTGCTCGGCGGACGCAGATCCCCGACTCGCCGGGACGTCACCTCCCCCCGACACGATCCGAACACCCGAATCACCAAGGCATCGAAGCCACCGCCCCCGAAGAATGCTGCGAGATACCTGACCGAGGACGAACAGTCGCGGCAGTTCGTGGCAGACGAAGACAAGTTTGTGCTCAAGCAGTCCAAGAAGAAGGCAGACATCCGCGTCCGGGAGGGTCGTGCGAAGCCTATCGACTACCTCGCCTTCAACCTCAAGTACATTGACACGGATCGCGACGTCTTTGACGATGACGAGGCCGACGTTGATATCGAGGTGCCGGCACCAGGGGATGTCATCAAGTCGATTGACGCAGCGCAGATTGCCGAGCTTGAATCCGAAATCGCCTCGTACCACGTCCTGGAACCCAACACGCGGAACCGGGACTACTGGGGCGCACTCAAAGCTCTTTGCGCGGACCGGAAAGCGAAGCTGAGCCCTCGAGGTCGGGATGAACGGGTCGTCAGCAGTGTCTCGGGCGACATTGATAAGATATTGGGGCCCAAGACGTTTGAACAACTGGAAGCCCTGGAGAAGCAGATCAAGGCCAAGCTTCGGTCCAATGAAGACATCGATACGGACTATTGGGAACAGTTGCTGCGCAGTCTTCTCGTCTGGAAGGCCCGCGCGAAGCTAGCGCAGGTCTATGAAGCCATCAAGCAGAGTCGCTTGGAACGGCTCAAGGGGCGAGATCCCGCAAAGGTCAAGACTGTGGACCAATCGGCATTATACTCAAGTGCGGTGTCTGTCCAGCAGCCGTCTAGGCACAGCGGTACGGATGCCGGGCCCCTCTCTGCTTCGTCGTCTAGCCATGACGCTCGTTCAGCCCCCCCAGGGACGGCGCGCTTTGCTCAGCCGGATGGAGATGACTTCTCACAAGCCACCAAGGCCCTTTACGACCGAGAGGTTGCCCGAGGTGTGGGCGAGAATGAGGAGATCTTTACGGCCGAAGAGGACGTGTACGAGGCAGCAGCACCGCAGTGGTCGGGCAAACATAGACCGCGAAAGCCCCGATATTTCAACCGTGTGCAGATGGGCTACGACTGGAACAAGTATAACCAGACGCATTACGATCACGACAATCCGCCACCAAAGGTCGTGCAGGGGTACAAGTTCAACATATTCTACCCCGAGCTCATTGACAAGACCAAGGCGCCGACATTCAAGATTATCCGTGAGCACGGCCGAAGGCGGGGAGAGTCGTTTGCAGCTGCTGGCGAGGAAGACACATGCCTCATTCGATTCATCGCAGGGCCGCCATACGAGGACATTGCATTTCGAATCGTCGACCGCGAATGGGATTACAGCGCCAAAAAGGATCGAGGCTTTAAGAGTTCGTTTGACAAGGTACGTTGGCACCCCTTCCTCCTCTCGAGTGGCGTTGCTCGGCAGACGTTCCTGGCAGGTCTTGGCTGCTTGCTGGCCATGGTATGTCATCTTGCAGATTTGCTAACCTCATGTACTGCTATAGGGCATCCTGCAGCTGCACTTTCAGTTCAAAAAGGTATGCTTCCAAGGCTTGAATCCGGGGTTGCCAATTGCTAACAGATGGACCAGATCTACTATCGAAAGTAACGCCTTGCTATACGCAAGAGTGCTTTTGGCATTGCTACAAAGGGCCACGACGATTCCGACGGGCGTCAATCACCTATGGCCCGCGGTGAAACTGGAGGAGATGCCGTCATTCGACTCGCGACTGTGCTTGTTCAATGCGGATAAACATATGACGATGGAACGTGTGCCGGAGTGCTGACAGAGTTGGAAACGGTAGAAGAGCAGAGGCCTTGGGGCCTTGTTTATTAACCCATCTTTATGATAAAGTCATCGGCGCAAAAGTCCTCGGTGGTACCAACTCGTCACCAGCCAGCCTCCTGACCCTTTCGAGCCAAGATTCGCCCTGACGCTGCAGCCCTTTGTCCTCCGACGACCCCTGTCAGCTGCATCTCATCACCTCGACACCCCTAGTCGATGAGGTGCAGCTCCATATGTCGATCTAGACGTGATGTGTGATGGAAAGATGGTGGTGAGGTTCAAGCCAGTGGCCCAGATCTGGCTAGACGTGTTGTGCAACTGCTTTGAGTGGCAGACGCCCCGTGCTTGGGCTGATTGATGTCCGAGCAGCAATTGTGCTTGTCTATGCATTGGCTCGCGTCTGCCTATTGGCAAGAGAGTCTTTGCTAGAGGGGGGCAATCAAGATGGAGGAACGGTGCAGTGGGCGTTGCCTTGAGCTCTCGGCTCGCAGTGGATTGCAGAGGCAGAATGCAAAGTGCAGAATGCAACGGGCAGAGCGGCCAGCCTTACGCCTTACGCCTCAGGTCTCAGCCGGAGGGTGCGTTAGCTACAGGTACTCACATGGCAGGAGTTGATTGAGTCATGACGGCAACAGGTCCAAACAGAAAGCAGAAGAGGGTTGGTTTTCGGTTGTCGGACGGCATCGCCTCCAGGATGCAGGGATCCGTTCCAGAAGTCTGCATGCCGCAGTTGCCCCGTGGAAGAGAGGACAAGAACGAAACAAGACAAGACAAGAACGAGACGAGACGAGACGAGACGGCCGGAGCTGGGACAAGCTGTTGGGCGCGGATATTAGGGCTGGGAGGGGGTTGTCGACGGTGGGACGAATGTAGCCAGGCCGAGACGGGCGACGGCGGAGAAGATGGATCTGGCAGCGTGTGGAGCATGGGACGGGGACACAGAAACATGTCTGTGAGGCTGTTAGTAAATAGGATGCATGTTAGTCTGTCAGTGTTGGTCTGTCAGCCTGTCCAACTTGGGTCTTGGAGGAGGGAGCTACGGGCGGACAGACGGGGTCAAGCAGTCTTGGCCAACAAGATGGTGCACGCCATCTCATCTACCTCGTCAGAGCGAGCCTACCTAGGCAAGGTAGGGGGTGCATTGTATGGGATTGGCCTGGGATTGTGCGGAACGTGCAACGGCACTAGGGAGGGAGAGCGAGAGAGCGAGATGGAGAGAGATGGAGAGAGCTGGCGGACAGTTTGATGGTGTTTCGTTTGCACGCCCGCCATGCAGATGCACCACGCCCAACGAGGAGCTATACAGACTGAGCCTGAGAGATATACGCCTATACAAAGAGATGCTGGGCAAGATGCTCATATGCACAGACCACAGCCACAGGCACAGGCACAGGCACAGACACAGACACAGACACTGACGCACACGCAGCTGCTAACTGCCCAAGCTGGCTAGGACAGGACGTGTTGGTGCTGCTAGTGCCAGTGTCAGTGCCATGATCCATCGACGGAGTATACGTACAGACAAAGAAAACGGCTTCATGGCACTGCCAACCCCGAGGAGTACATATCTACATACTACATACGTGCGTGGCTGTCTCCAGGAACAGATGTACTGTAGGTAGAGGGCATTGCCAGCCAGACCCTGCTCTGCTCTGTTGTGCTGTGCTGCATCCACGCCCCCGGGGTTGGGCGCCCTGGCCTGGCCGGGCCTGGCTTGGCTCCCGGCGCAATGCCATGCCATGCCATGCTACAGGCCGTTTCCTCGTGCAGTTGCAATGGCATGGCATGGCTTGCAACATTGCTGGATGCTACTGTAATAACCCTCTCCCAAACTGTCCAATGCCCGTCATCTACACGTCCCGTCTCAGGCACCTTGTTCTGGAAGCAGACTAGCCGCCCTCGTCCACGCCCCTGCCCAAACCCCCAAACAAGCCAGTGTCAGTCAGTCAGTCAGTCAATCAATCAGTTAGTCCTAGTGAGTCGGGAGAGGCAGGCAGGCAGGCAGGCACCGAGTTGTTTCCTTGCTCCTTCTCAATCTCTTTATCATTCGCGTGTTTCTTTCTCTGCTGCCTTGTCGGCCTCTTGTTTCCATCTCTTCTCCTTCTCAACTCGCCTCAACTCGTCTCAACTCGTCTCAACTCACCTCAACCTTGTCCCATTGTTTCTGTTTCTGTTTCTGTTTCTGTTTCTATTGTCACGCCCTGCCATCTCCCGCCTCACCTCCCCTCACCTCACCTCACCTCACCTCACCTCACCTCACGCCTCGCCTCTTCCATCACCTTCTCCTCTCCCGTCCCAGCTCCTTCCTCTATATTACCTTGTGCTTGTCACCTCAGCACCTCTGCCAAACCTCCTTTGTTACCTCACCTCAACTCACCTCATCTTACTTCTCACCACGAGGTCACTTTGGTGGTCCCGCCTCTCCAAACGCTTCTCCTCCTCCTCCCATCGTTTGGTTTGGCCATGGATCCCGCCTTTTCTGACGGCGGCCAAGTCGTTAGCTACACAAACCCTCTGCTTGCCGCCTCCGCGCAACCAAGTTCCGTGTCAGACTTCTCTGGTGCCATGGACTCTTACTACACTCTCTCGCCACACCTGTCCGACTCTGGCTCTCTCCCTTCCGGAACAGCTCTGGCAGCTCAACACCATCACCATCATCAGCAACAACCACGGCAGAGGCAGCAGCACCATCAACAATCAGCTCATCGATATGCTGAAGCATCTGTAACCTATGCTTCAATGACCTCGAACCCTCAGCACCTACCTAGAAGTCACCACGTCTGGCCTTCGCCGCCACCAGGCCCAGAAGAATTTGAAAACTATTCCTATCACAGCCCACCCACCACTTGTGGAAGCAGTCAGACTGTCTACGACCCATCGCCGGTTTCACCTCGGACGTGGTCTTCGCCTGAACAGCCATACCGCCAGCCCACAGAATCCTTGACGCATCGATATCACCAAGACCCCTATTCAAGCCTTCGCATTTGCACTCCAACTTCGGCAGACGGCTGCTCCACCGGCGGCATCAGGGCCATGACACCATACGCTACAAGCTTTGACTCTGGTTTCGACGGAGAAGTCGACGGGCTGCCTCACCACCTTTCTGAGGACGCCATGGCTGACTTTCCGTCTGGACCTTTTTGCTCTGCAGCCTCTGTCGACGAACGTGGAATGAAGACTGAAGCATCCATGGGCAGCATGGAAACATTGTCGCTCGATATGTCTGAAGAGCTCAACAGTCCGATCAGCCAGGTCGAGACGAAGGAGCTATTTGGGCCTCCGGGGAGCTCCAAAGGCGAGGAGCCATACGCACAGCTCATTTATAGAGCCTTCATGAGTCGACCAGACTACTCGTTGACACTACAAGAGATTTACCAGTGGTTTCGAGAAAACACGGACAAGACGAAGAACGAGACGACGGAAAAGAACCACCCATGGCAGAACAGCATCCGACATAATCTTAGTATGAATGCGGTACGTTATGATGAGACGTTACAAGGCGCAAGAGCTGACTGTGGGCGAATGACAATAGGCTTTTACAAAGCGAGAGCGGAAACATGCCACCGATGCAGCGACGGCAGACGGCGCCAGCGACCCAAAGCGATCAAGCGAATGGGTGCTGGAAGACTGGGCCGTGCGAGACGGCGTGCAGAGCACCACGCGGTATCGCAAGGGAAATCCATCTCGGCGAGCGGCAGGCGGGACATCTAGGGCCCCCCTGCACCACTCGTACCATCACGGGATCCAGCAACCCATCTCCACCAAGGCCGTCTCTGGACGCAAAGGAGGATGCGCGACGAGCAAGTCCAAGTTGCGCAATCGACAGTACAGCTTGCAACGCGGCGCCGTCGCGGCCCACGTGCCGCCTCCGCCGCCGCCGCTTACCGCCGTCCCCCTCTCGCAGCCTCACCCAATTCGGCGATCAACCGTATGCCAATACCCCTACGGCGGCTGCGACGACCTTTTGGGCCCGCGGCTCAATACACCGCCGCAGCAGCCGCAGCCGCACTATCAGCAGCCAGGCTACTCGCCGCTGGCGCCTGAGGTAACCCTGATGCTTCCAGAGCCGGGGTTGGCACACCACGGCACTAGTGGCGCGGGCTACGGAGACCAGGTCCAGGGTCATAACTTGTACGCGTGCGAGTTCCCCTACGGTGTCGCGGACGTCCAGGGCGTCTACCGCGGACCCCCTGCGGGCAGCTCTCATCACAGTCACAGTGCCGCAAGCGCAGTAACCGAGCGTCTCTTCGAGTCACCCTGCGTCTCCGGCGAGGCTTATGGATGGGCGGCCCAAAACACGACTAATTCCCACTCCGACTTGTGCTGAGGGAGCCACTTGGTGGTCATCAAACACCATCGAATACATGACATTGAGAAGACCGGTGAAACGAATAGCTTAGAGGATATGGTTCTTGGAGGACAATCGAGGCGCATTGCAATGAAAAGAGGTCCAATTGAACAACACTTGCGAGGACAGACCAAAACGAGAAGAAGAAGAAAAAACGAGCATTGATCTACCTGCTGGACCTGGACGCCATCCCATCATGTTTGCCCTTTTTTGCTCTGCATCTTGACTGGCCCTCGCCTGCGACATCTCTCGTCGTCCTGTTTGTGGAAAAGCAAGGTTTCTGCTTCTTGATTCAGCTGTTACCGATACGCTGGGTAGGATTGCGCCCACTTGAGTAGACCGACTGTCGGAGGAAGAGGTATTGGGCCGGAACAAGACATGTCACAAGACATGGTTCCAATTCGCAACCAACAACACGCAGCCTCTATGAAACAGGACAAGCTGAACCTGGAGGGCCTGCTAACTCTGCGGAAATCAGAATGGCTCGGATCTTCTTGAGGTCGCAGCGCCACCGCCCCCATCATTACCCAACAAGCACGTGGGCAGGAGCGTGGCTAGGCAGCGAATACTTGGTCGAGTTTTGCGTGAGCATTGGATCATCTCGTGGCGTTTTCTGTTGGTTCCATCAATAAGCTGGGCGCATTGGAGGATGATAGCGTTCCGAATTCTCGGGACGCAAACTAGG
Source organism: Pseudonectria buxi (assembly GCA_003693545.1). Lineage (NCBI taxonomy): Eukaryota > Fungi > Ascomycota > Sordariomycetes > Hypocreales > Nectriaceae > Pseudonectria > Pseudonectria buxi. The sequence goes on from QUZG01000027.1 coordinate 181,961, forward strand.
AGATCAAGTCGGTGGAGAAGAAAAGAAGCTGAGGCGTCTCCCTCCTTGACAAGACTGGGATTACACAATCCTGGAGTTGGGTCGCACGGAAAATAGAAGACGGGCTGCAGGGCATGCCAACAACGATGGCTGTTGGATGAGCATGAGCAGCGTGTGTTGAGGCTTTGTGCCTTGGGGTGCTTGGGGTGCTTGGGCACTTTTGGCGTTTTGATGGACGGTTTTCTGCTTCTATTCCCCTTTCCCATTGGTTACAGATCTATCTAATGAAAAGCCGGTGCCGTTGACGTGGAAGAAGGATGGAGTTAACAGGGATAGGAGGCAATGTGCAAAGCACCGTTGTTTGGATATGGGACTTTTGTGGCGACGACAGCAAGCAATTGCTTTCTTTTTCTATTCAATCCAAGACACCGACGTACAGAATCGAGGGTATTAGCCTTGAAACCATTTCTCTTGGGCTGGAAGAGTTTCTCCCGAGTCCTCGACTGTGGTGGTGCTGCCATGTGTCTGCTTATTCTTGTAGATGGTGTTGTCGTTGGTACTTGGCTTCAGAGTTTAGCCCAATCTGTCAGCAGCCCACTCGTAACTTGTCAGCAACTCTAGCCTCTATGTAGGGTCCCACATTGAGCTTTCAAATCTCCGACTACCCGTCTCTTTACTCTTTAGTTGGTTTTAACTAGATGTGGCTTCACGTTGGGGCTTGCGTAGTTTCTTTTTCCGATTTTGGCCTCTGCCTATCGGATCCATGCTGCCCGGCCCTTTTGGTACGCCTCTCCTTCTCATGGCATAATCCAAAGCCACACGACCTGGCTGGTTGATGGGTAGGGATATAAGTAGGCATGTATGAAAGTACATAGTTATCTATATAGGCACCTTGTATGTACGTGACGGCATCAGGTACGGAGGATTAAACGATTACTCAACTCTCCGTGTATATCTTTTTTTGTAAGGGACCAATGCTAATGGAATTCGGGTTCCTCGTTTCGAGACATGCAATGATGATCGACGTAGCAGAGGACGTCATATGGCATCCATGACCCTTGCGAAGGGGGGGGGACAAGGACCGTGTAAGCAGTAGAGGGCAACAAGACACGTATTAGTGCACGATTAGATGCGCATTCAAGCTCTTTCGAGGCCCCGGATGGCAGAGCCGGGGCGGGCCAGTTGGTGCGCGCAAGTGGTACGCCATGCCCAGGCGGGCAGTTTCTTGGACAGGCGCGGCACGATGGATGGCCTTTGGAGCACGGGGCAGGTCGGCGCAAAGTCCGCTTGGGCCTCGGCCGATAGTATGTGCCCACGGGGGTCGGTGATGGGGGGCAATGGAGGAGGAGGAAGAGGAGCCACTTCGGCTACGTCCAGGCATCATTGGATTCCGGGTAGCCGGTAACGGGCTTGCCGTCGTCAACCAACGGGAACGTGCCCCGGGGGGGGGGTCATTAAGGGTGGAAGTTGATGGCTCCGATCAAGGGTCATCCATGGAGGGCAAGCTGGGGAGTGGCAAGGTCGTGTCGGCTTTGAGAATCTGGAAAGGGAAAGGGAAGGAAAGGAAAGGGAAAAACCCCTAATTGCGACACGCAGGCATCGGACCCAGCCCTGTCAAAGATGAAACGGGCCAGGCTACGTACAGGGGCGGGAAGATGGTGCACGGAGGGGAAAGTCTGTCCGGGCCAGACGAGCCGGCCGAGGACAAGTGAGAGGAGAGAGCCATGGTGAATAGAGCTGGCTGGCTGGCTGGCTGGCTAGCTGGCTCTGGCTGGCTGAGGTTGGAGTTGCCAGGGGTTTTAGGCACAAGAGTGTGGAGCCGCAGAGCAGCCCGTGCTGCCCATCATGGGAGGAGGGTGTACCGAGTGTGTACATATAGAGTGGTGGACGAGAGATAGCGCAACTGAGCCGAGCTGCCAATCTGGGTTGGTCTGGATGGCGTGGGGGAGACGTGCTGAAGCTCAACTCTTGGTGGCGGATGGGCATGGCTCATCAACAGGGCCAGTCGATGGATGCTGCACCTCCCACCCACCCTCCCCGCAACTTGGCGATGTGGCCGTCTCGACTACCGAAGCCCTCCGATAGTACGACGTGGCCAGGAGGCCATACGCAGGCACGCAGGCGGGTTCCTCTTGGGGGCGTGGACCAGCTCGCACTCCTGTCGGCAAGCCCTGGCCTTCTCAGCTCGTCCCTCAGGCACAGGAGGGAGGGCGGTCCAATGAAGCAGCGACGTCAACGAGGGCAAGCTGGCTGATGGGTTCAGATGATGCAGCTTCACCGTCTGTGAAGCACGCCTCCGAGACGGACATGCATCTGATGGCGTACAGAAAACGTGTGGCAGAAGCAGCGCTGAGTCTTGAGGGGGCCGTCATCTGTCAACTCCAGCTGCTTCAGTAGGATGCCCAAGTACAGCCGTAAGCGCTGGTTGACGGTTTCGAGTGCCTGAGACAGTGTGAAGAGACGAGAACGAGACGTCATGCCATCTGCAGCTCCCAGCTGGATTGGGACGCGTGGACACGCTGTGCATAACCATGACGGTGATCCGTCTCTTCTTCAGCAACTTCTTTTTCCGACTGGCGCAACGTGACGTTGCCGTCCCGCCTGTCTCTCATTCTCGCCGTCTTTTCCCCCTCCTCCCCCGTTAGAGGAGTGACCGTTGAGACACAAAGACATGCATGTGCGTGCATACATGTATGATACCATACCATCCCTAGACATGTGCCCAGCTTGGCTCCATACTGCTCATTTCTCTCATTTCTCTTCGTCGACAAGCCTGGCCGGCACACGGTACACACAAACGGTGCTCCCGTCTCCAAGCCCCCAAGCAGGAAATGTCCGATCCAGACACGCATTGCACGTCGAGCGAATGACGGCGGCCTCGGCAGTTTGGCCTGAACGAACCCCCAACCGTGTCTTGGCCGGGAAGTCCCTCTCACTCTCAGGGCTCGAAACCCAGTGCTGAGACAGGCCCGTGGCCCATTGGTCGTCGTCGTCTCCGCCCCAGAGTGATATGCGCACGGCTGTCACCAACATCACGACAAAACCCGGTTAGTGGGTGTGCATGGTAGGGTCCAGGGTCAAGCTCCCCGCGGCCGCAGCGTGGTGGATAGAGATCCGGGGCCTCTGACTGGACCGACCGAGTTTCTGGCTCCGAACAGGCCCGTGGTCCGATCTTGCATGGCCGGGCCTCCTGACCCCTGCCGATTCCGCCCTCTAACATCACGACGCCCAGATCGATCGTCTCCACCCACTCTTCGGGGCAATCAAAGTCGACAGGCCAAGTTCAGCTATGCGGCATGACAGCCAGCCTGCCATCTGCCCGTACCATGCCTGTAGCGGCCGCCACACGATGGATACAGATTGTCCAATCTTGACGTGAGATCACGATTGGAAACCCGGTATCTGGAATTTCATCCCAGCTCACGCACCACAGGTTCATCTCAGTACGTACCGCGACTTGCCGGCTCCTCAGGCCAACCTGTCGTCGGCAGGGCCATCGATATCGGCCCTCGGGCTCCCCGGCTCGCCAGCCAAGTATGTTGTTGGTCTGTATCGCCACGATGTCGAATTCTTCCACGGCGTCTCACTTGGCTTCCGTCTAGCGCTGGTCTGGTATGAATAGAATAAGTCTTGCCCATTGAGCCGTTCGTAACTAAGGGGACAGACAGGGTGACTTGGCCTAGTCTGTGACCCCTGCTGCAGACGATTTGTAATGCCACACATTCCAAAAACGCCCACGTTGGCCAAGCCGGGGCATGGCGCCTGGAATTGGTAGTGTCTTTGTTGCTGCTGCTGCACCAGTCCAACTCTTGTGCCTCCCAATTCGCATGCGTGTCGGAGGAACGCCCCCGCTTCTCAAGCCTTCATCGTACGATATCTTCAAGCCTGCTTTTTTCTGCTTGGCATGGCTTGATGGCGGTTAAGTATATGGCTGCCTGCCAGGGTGGCGCATCATGATCAGTCAAGTTCTGCAATTAGCACCAAGCCACCCTCCCTCGGCATTGTCTTGGCTGCATTGCATTCTGGTCACCGTATCTCTTTGCCCCATGCCACCAGAATGCTTGTCGAAACACCTTAATCAACTAATCCAGAAATTCTCAACAAGAGAGTCGTCATCCCTCCTGCAAAGACTGCCTCGCGAGGCATGCATGGGTCATTCGCAGACGGGGAGGCGGGCCAGCTCAGACGGTGAGTCGCTATTCATGGGCTTAGTGGGTTACCAGCATAACCAGGAAGCCAATGTCATTGATTGATGGATGACTCGTTGCGGTTTCTCAGAAACTGCAGTGTTTCTTCATACCGACTCTTTGACTTGGGCCGTCGTGCATGAATATCCATGTCTCCTGGGCCTGACAAGTGTTCTTTTGCGTTCACTTCACCTGTCAGGACTAGCTGGGGAATGAGACATGCACTGTCGCATGGCAACACGTATTGTCCGTGAGTAAGGCGGTATGCACACCATGCCCCGTCCCGCCAGGATGTAACAGCTTGATGTCTCCGGGTGCTCACAGCGTGGCAGAGCAACCGCATGTTTTGCTTAGATGTTCTGTGTTCCCTTTGTAAACAGCCACATACGCCGAGGTTCCATGTACACTTCAACCAGAGTATTGACCATGCCAGGCCTCGTCGTGGGAGCATGAGTAAGGTGTTGGGGTTACTAATAAGATCCGAATTCATTAAGTGAAAAGGTCGCTAGAGTTCGATTGAAGTTGATACCTATTGTCTGTGCAATGTCCAATAAGTCGAGTTGATAGACTCAGGGTCTCACGACAGTCGCTCCAGTAGACAGCTCCTGAAGTGTTGTCGCGGACCAATAGCGAAATTCAATGCGGCTGATCTGCCGTCAAGTCTGTACAACGATGGAGGTGTTGCAAGCCTTTCGCCTAATGTTCTGCTGGCGAGCAGCAGCAAATCGAACAAAGTCATGTTCGCGGCTTCGGTCCAGCGGTGAATATCTAGAACTTGCGCTTCTTCTTGGCCGGACCTGCGGCGGCTTTTCTCTCGAGCTCCCTTTTCAGTTCCTCTCGTCTCCGATCTGCCCGCTCCTGTGACGTCTCTCGAGGTGACGGTTTCGACTCCGCATCACCATTGCCAATGGAAGACTGAGTACGACCTCTCTTACTGTCGTCGGCCGTTAGACCAGGAGAAGCATCATTCCCTTTCTTCTTTCCAATAATACCCAACTTCTTGGGGGCTGGTTTGTCTTGTGGATTTGTTGTTCTTGTCCCTTCTGGGCCCGACAGAGATTCTTGGGTAGCCGGCTCGGCAGGAGTCTTTGGTTTGGAACCGCCAATACGCCCCATGCCGCTTTTCTTAGTAGCAGCTGCCTTGGGCAGAGATTGTGGTTTGGAGGACTTGTTGTCGGGAAGCGACGCCGTTGTACCGTCATCTTCAGCCTCAGATTCTGTCTCCAAATCTACCACTTGCGGACCAGGCACACTTGTCTCTGGCGTCTTTTGTGTTGTTTCTGTTGCAGCTGCCGGAGGTGCTTGCTTATTTCGACCGAGTGTTCCAAGCCGTGGTCCAGACTTTGTCGTTTCAGTGTTCCGCTGAGGTTTTGGAGACACTGGTGGTGATACTCTTCCTATGCTGAGAGAATCATCGCCCTCGGATGCTGTATCTGTATCGGCACCAGCCAATTCCGTTTGCCCTACGGGCAACGGCTTTTGTGACTTGTGGAGGTGAGGTGGTGTTGACTGGACCTGAAAATCATCGTCGTCGTCTACTGGCACTTCTCTTACTGGTGGCCGAGTTGTTTTTGCCGAAGATGCCGCTCTGGTCTGAGATTGCTGCGACGTGCTGGATGCTTTAGAGAAGTCCTGCCACCACTTATCCAGGAGAAGGGGTGTTTCAATTGCCATTGGAGTGATGGCATGAAGACCCTCGCCGCCAAACACCTCGCTGATCAAGGAATCTGCATTGTTGGGGCCTGTTTCGTGCTTTGCCAACTCAGACTGCCAGACTCGGTGATCAAAGGGAGCAAGACCTGGCACTTTCTCTGCAGCCGCGTGTCGCGAGATCTTCTTTCTTCCCGAGAGGGGGTTGAATATGTGTTCCAGGCCTATCCCCATTGCTTCCAGCTTGTCCAGTAGTTTCGTGATGATGGTGTCTTTCTGGGTCACTAACTGAGACATTGACTCTACCTGCTGCCTCTTGACGAACTGTGCCTGGATCAAGGGGAACACCAGAGTCGATGCAATGACCGATGGGGGAGACTTTTTCAAGTAAAATGGCCATTTGAGTGGCTGCATACCGGGGAGCTCGCAGGTGATGCCCAGCACTAGGCCGCCGTCCTCAGCATCCGTATTGGCTCCTTGCATCAAGGACAAGCTCGTCTGTTCATGGCCTGGCTGTAACGGATCGAGCGCAGCCTTGAGGCTCTTGAGAAACCTGGTCATATTGTCCGGTGTGTCACTAGGATCAATGCTCGTGTTCTCGCTCCACCCTCTGATGCAGATGGCCTTCCTTTCGAGGCTCTCGGTCCACACGTTGGCCATGTCGGTTACATGAAGCGTATACGCTGCTGTATCGGTGGCCATCGACACCATAAGCGCCGGCAGGCCGGCAGAAGGCGGCAGCGGCAGCTGCAGCCACGAGAGGGTGGAAGACATGGCGCCTCGGTTGAGTGCCAAGAGGCCAACGTCCAAGTGATATGTTGCTGTGGAACACAGTAACGACTGTGACAGGCTGTAACGTTGCTGAACAGACGGCCTTGTTCGAGGACGGAATAGACGGAGAGATGCCTGGGGCTGCAGAGGTAGGTTCTAAAACGGCCAAACGACGAGGGTGTGCCTCAGGCTGGTGTGACGGACTCTTCCGAAACAGGACGGACGATCCAGGTTGGGAGTCACGGCCGAGTTGAGTAACTGGAGCTAAGGCGGGTGAATTGGGGTTACCGAGATGGCACGTAAGACATGCTCCGGGGGGCGGTCAGGTTCCACGAGCCATGTGCTGGAGATGAAGCTATCGTCGAATAGCGTAACGTTTGGCTGATGCGACACCACCGCGGATGGAAGGTCAGATGAACCCCGAGAAGGGTGACACGAGTGGATGCCGGCAAATGATTGCGTGCAACCGCGCACCGCAGGCTCGAGGAGAGGGGCGGCGTTAATGTTCTCGAAGCGAGAAAGAATATGGTATTGAAGCAGGCATCCATCGTCATCAACGGTAAACGCGTGGGCTTACGCGCAGGGTGGGGGAGGCTGCCAGCTGCTGACAGCTGCTGACAGCTGGCGCCAGCTGACCGGGATTAATTCACGACTACCCTGTACCCTCGATGGGCAAAAAACGAGCACAAGTAAAGGGAAAGCAGACAGATGGCTTGTTGACTGGAAATAGGTACACAAATGGAGAGTAGAAATATCCTTACATATTGAGTTTTTGCTCTGTTGAGAGACTACCTGGTTAGACACGGGCTCTCGAATAGCTTTGGATTTTGTTTGAACATCAATACCCCATGAAGTCACTCCGGCGACGGTATGTATCTTCACCCTGTCAAAGGTGCCGAAAGGAGTACAGCCTCTCTCGATCGATACTTTAAGGTAATCAGAACAAGAATAAATCGCCAACATGGTATTGAAACCCAAACTACCTCCCGAATTAAGCATCCGATTGTCCCCAGATAGTCTGCAACCAATTTGCACGTAGATACCTAGCTGCACGATCCAACAGTCCCCATCAACACTCCCGATCGATTCATCGTAGATCCAATTAGTGGTGGGGCCCGATCTCCGGCAGTGTCATGACGTATTTCACATCGGTCACTCAGCCAGCCCATGTCATTAATGACCCAGCCGACCTGGGAACCATTGTTTCTCTCTCCGAATCCGCCAAGATAAGAAAACTGACTCACTTTTTGCATTCAAGGGTCCTCATATGTTTTTCCACCCACCTGGATTGCCGCGACTCGTCCCCATCAGGCTTCGTCCCATCCCTCTACTATCGCCACACGGCTCACGAGCACAGTCCATACAACAGCGCTGTGGTTTCGCGTCCACATTCTCCAAAATGGCAACGCGAGCTTCCAAGCGCAAACAGGAAAGCTCCTCCGACGCGATCAGCGCCGTGAACAAGAAGATCAAAGCTGCCAATGTCTCTGATGTCCCCAACGTCTCCAATGGCTCCAATGGCTCCAATAGCTTCGATGCTACAGACATACTCCGTCAGTCCCACCCACGGGCGCAAGAAGCCGAAGACTATGGCATCGTCCTGCGAAAATACTACCCGCCCGAGATGAGCAACGCGCGCGCGCGAGCCTACAATACAAACGAGATCCCACGACCTATAGAGAAGCTGATTTCCGCGCTGGAAGACACTGCGAAAGCGCGAAAGGATATTCAAGTCAAAGATGCCATTGTCCATTGGTTCAGGATGGATCTGCGACAAACGGACAACAGAGCCCTGGCGCTTGCCTCTGCCAGGGCCAAGGAAGCAGGCGTGCCTCTGATTTGCGTCTACATGGTGAGCCCGCAGGAATTTGAAGCGCACCTCAGATCCCCTGTCAGGGTCGACTTCGTATTGAGGACGCTCGAGGTCCTCAGAGACGACCTGGCCAAGCTGGATATACCCTTGTACGTTGAGACAGTCGACAAACGAAAGCAGGTATCCCATCGTATAATGCAACTCATGGACGAGTGGGGAGCAAGCCATCTCTTGGCCAATATGGAGTATGAAGTCGATGAGCTTCGGCGCGATGCTGCCATGGTGACCGAGCTTGCTGAAAATGGAAAAGCCTACGAAGTCGTCCACGACACCTGCGTGGTCCCTCCCGGAAGTCTGCAAACAGGAACAGGGAGGCAGTATGCAGTCTACTCTCCTTGGTATCGCTCTTGGGTTGCCCATATCCACGAGAATCTGGACCTACTCGAGACCTTTGAGCCGCCAGAGCAGAATCCAGCCACGGCGCGCCAGAGTCTCGGTAAACTATTCGACGTCGCTATCCCCGAAGCCCCCAAAAACAAAGCACTCACCGACGAGGAAAAGACCAGATTTCGTTCGCTCTGGCCGTGTGGTGAACACGAGGCAAGGAAGAGGTTGGACAAGTTCTGCGAGGAAATGATTGGTGATTACCGCGATAGGAGGAATATTCCATCAGACAGCGGCACCTCGTGCTTATCTGTCCACCTCTCATCTGGCACCTTGAGTGCTAGAACCTGCGTCCGCATAGCCAGAGACAGAAACAGAACGAAAAGGCTAGACGGTGGCATCGAAGGCATTCAAACATGGATCAGTGAGGTCGCCTGGCGGGATTTCTACAAGCACGTTCTGGTCAACTGGCCGTATGTCTGGTAAGTCAGCCACCAACCTTGCGGGAACCCATGGACTGAGCTAATTCCATGTGTTGTCATAGCATGAACAAGCCGTTCAAGCCAGAGTATACCAATATTTCATGGTCCTACAATGAGGAGCATTTTGCTGCTTGGTGCGAGGGACGAACAGGTTTCCCCATTGTGGATGCGGCAATGCGCCAGTTGAATAATCTGGGCTACATGCACAACAGATGTCGCATGATTGTGGCCTCGTTCCTTTCCAAGGATCTCCTGATTGACTGGCGTATGGGTGAGAGGTACTTTATGGAACACCTCATCGACGGCGATTTTGCCAGCAATAACGGTGGATGGGGCTTCAGTGCCAGTGTGGGCGTCGATCCCCAGCCCTACTTCCGCATTTTCAACCCACTGCTACAAAGCGAGAAGTTCGACTCGCAGGGCGACTTCATTCGCAAATGGGTTCCCGAGCTCGAGGGTCTGACTTCAAAGGAGATCCACGACCCGTACAACCGGGGAGCGGGACCCAAAGCAAAGAAGAACGGCTACCCCAAGCCCATAGTCGAGCACAAGGATGCCCGGGTAAGAGCTCTGGACGCATACAAGGATGGACTCGAGAGCGACGATGTATAAAGGGGAGGATGGGATGGACAAGGCTCTACTGCACCCACTATACTTGATAATATTCTTGCTGTAATATCAACTATCACAAATGGCCGGTGCAGACGTCATCGGCTTCGCATAAACATGTCATGACCCGTATCTGTACCATGGCTAAAGACTTGAGCACCACAGCTTTTTCAAGGCCTGTTCAATCTGCGGCACGGAGGCTATCGGAGTAGCCTCAGAATCCCCGGACAAGAGGTGACCTGGTAGGGCCGTTCCGAGGAGACTTTGCTAGCCGGGAGGGTGCATATCACCACTTCATCACGTTGAGCGGACTCTGAATTCGGGTTTTCGTAGCAGCGACGTTGTCTTGAAATCGAGCCGAACGCCTCGAATTGGATTTGCTAGTTGCAGCCAACTCTAGTTCCACCCATTGCCTTCATGCCCGAACCAAACCCTGGGGTACCGTCAGAATCCCCATTCATAAGATCCGCATCCCGATTTTAAAAGTACCTAGCCAAGCATCCTGCGTTTATCGCTGGGCGTTCCAGACGTTCTTGAGGAGGCCGTCGCGCTGGGCCAATCGGTTCAGGGAGTCGTCGCTCTCGCCCATGGCGCGGATGAAACCGCAGAGGGCAAAGGTGTGGTTCTCGCCCTGGAGGGCACGGCCGTTCTCGTCAACCTTGGCGACGGAGATCTGAACAGAGCCGTGGTCCTTGGCCTTGATGATGCGGTTGGTGGCGCTGCACTTGCGGGGGACGTAACTGGTGACGAGGGTTTATCAGTATGCCGTGTGCGTTGCCATCTTTGAGCTCCAACTCACAGGTCCACGATCTCGCCACGGTCGTTCTCCATTGTTGCGGTTTGAAGAGGGGGGTATTGGGCGGTGATTTGGGTGATGTCCGGCGTGGGTTTGAAGACGTCGCAAACGCTTAGTGGGTGCAGAAAAGTTCCGTCAAAATTTGGTGTGCGTCAATTTCGTGGGGCCGAGGGCTTTGATTGTCATGTGAGCCTGCACGTGACACCGTGCTCCCCTCGCGATGCCTATCTTGCCCCTCTAGAGGACCGTTCGTGATTTGGGTGGGCCACCGTGTTGTCCATCAAAGAACCCGCCCAATCTAAACAGTAGTCCCAGCTACAAGTTTGAACCCTCGTTTGAGCCTCGTCATCATTTCGCTTGTAACTCGTCTGGTGAGATGCGCGTTGCGCGTACAGCTCCCTGCCATGGGTGCAACGGCATCTCCTGATATCCTTGGGTCATCGCCGCGTCGAAGTGTCCGGCGCGAATGCCAATTGATAGGATCGTCATCGCCAGATCTTCCGTCGCTGCGTAATATCCCACCATCGAAACCAACTCGAGCTCCTCTTCGAAGCGGAAGCAGAGCCACTCCGATACCAGACAATGCTGCTACGTCATTCATCTCGGCGGGATCCCTTCTCCAGTTAGGGGACGTCTCGGACCCAGGACCGACAGACCCTCCACCTAGCGGACAAGCACCCAAGGAGTCTTGCGATGTCGACCTGCCCGAGGATTCAGTTGTGGAGACGAATGCACCATTAAAACCCATCTCGAAACCTCGTAAGCCTCGATGCGCAAAGGCTAGTGCGGCCCGGCCCGAACCAGCAGCAAAGAAAGATGCGAATGCAAAGCCCCCGAAACGCAACAAGCCATCAAAAAAGAACAAACCTGCACCCAAGGAGGCCGAGAAAGATGGAGAATGTTTAGTCCCACGCCCGAAATCAGGAAGCCCACCGCCTGAGGCCAGAGCAACGACTAGCACGAGGAGTAATTATTTTGTACCTGTCGCTGAGCCGGTTCTCTCACCACAGCCGCCTGTCTGTCAAGTCAAGGGATTCTCAGACGAGCCTCTCCATCTAGAACAGGCACCGGCTAGGAGAGTTGACTGGACTCCCCCAAAGCAAAATAGTGTAATCAATCTGGATTCAGAAGCTTCTAACCATCAAGACTTGTCATCTCCAGGGGTTGGCCTCGGCCCAGCTTCAAACTTCACATCGCTTTTGCAGACATACGCCTGCCAAAACCAAGAATCACAGACGGTCTCTGTAGCTTCAGATGAGGAGTCAAGTTTTCTGAAGAAACGCAAGCTTATCGAGATGGTGGTGACCAAGGAAGGACCCTTAGCACCAACATTTCTAGAAAAGCCGCCGGCCAAGCAGAAAGCACCCAAGAAGAGACCTAGGACAATTACGGAACTTGCAACTGCAGCGTACAAACTACCCAGTCAACCTGAACCCGCCGCGCTATCAGCATTGCCCGCTTGTTTTCCAGACAAAGACGTGACACCCAGTGTCGAAACAGCCAAGCCTGTGGGAAAAGGAAAGGGGAAAGCCAGACCCCCGAGGAAATCATCAAAACCAACCAAGAAAAAGGTTGTGCCCCCCAAACCTATCTTGCTGTCTCCTACAGCCGCTCTCAGGCAGGTTTCAGGGCAAGATTTTGTGTTTGGCACATCAAGTCAATTGGCCAGAGAACCCTCACCGACCGTTCTGAGAGACCTGCAAGCTGCTATTCAGCAGTCGAATCATCTCGCCATGGATGGGTTCTTTACGCCGCTCAACAGTGATTCAATTGAGCCTACTGAACAACGGTCAAGGTTATGGGATGCAGCGGCCCGTGATGCCGATGGTGACCTCTTTGATGTGGAAGTTGTCGACCTTGCTGATGGAACTCTGCCTCTCCCCCACGCAAATCCTGACCTTGATCCATTTGGATACCGTCGCGCTGAAGATCAGGGTGCTGCAGCTACAGTTGGAAAAGAGGTCCTTATCTCAGAGGGCGATTCATTTGTCGACATTTCTGACATCCTTCCGTTGCCTCGAGATAAGCCGGAAACGGTGATCCGGGAAGAATCCCCGTTTTCTATTCAGAGTGATTATGCGATTAATACAGAGGTGCAACCGCAACCGCAACCTCGTTCGGATCTCGAGTCAGCCAATGTCGTCTCAGCAGCAACGTCCTACCAGAACAAAGCTGCGGGTGATCCTAAGCCCGAAAAGGAGGTACCACGGCCAAATTACGAGACATTCACCGACCTACAACTGTCAAAGGCAATCAAAGGCTACGGATTCAAACCCGTAAAGAGACGGCAAGCTATGCTTGCACTCTTAGACCAGTGTTGGCAAAGCAAGACTCGGATGGGACAAGCAAGTTTTCATGGGGGCACAACTATGTCGGCTGGTAGCCGTTCAGCAGTAAACAACGAACCCACGGAGCTTAGTCCAAAGAGGCCTCGAGGTAGACCCAGGAAAGTCAGCATCAGTGCTCCAGAGCCTCAAGATCCACCGCCGTCTGCCCAGCCACCAGAGTCTCCAAAACGAGGCAGAGGGCGTCCGAAGAAAAGCACCGCTAGTCCTACACCAGCTGTGGCATCCAGGGCGAAGAAGAGCTCGGCTTCGTCCAGCAAAGGAAAAGGTGTCGCGCGTGGCAGTCCGAGTCGCCCAAAGGCCACCAAGACTCTCGTTGTCGAGATTCCAGACTCGGCGTCTGAAAATGGAAGCGATTTTGCGTCTTCGCCCAGCCCCTCGGCCGATGAGATATTCTCCCCCTCGCCTATTGGCTTGTCTCTGACACCTGGGGAAGATACGGAGCTATCTTTAGTCGAATCGTCCTCGGATACACTCGTTGGTCTCTTCACACATATTACAAAGGCAATCACAACGGCTCCTCGGACTACCAATCCCTCAGAACCATCATGGAACGAGAAGATTCTACTCTACGACCCTATTTTGCTTGAAGACCTTACAGCATGGCTCAATTCGGGGCAGTTGACTCGTGTCGGGTTCGACAGTGAAGTTAGCCCGGGCGATGTAAAGAAATGGTGCGAGTCGAAGAGCGTCTGCTGTTTATGGAAGGTGAACTTGAGAGGAAAGGAACGGCGGCGTTTATGATTAGGGTGGGCTAGCGGAGGCGTTAATTTTCGATTCCCAGATGGTAATCTCAAGCTTTGGAGTTTTGTGGTTACACTCTCTATCTTTGGTTACCTTGTACAGTTGCATACAGTTTCTTAGTCTGATCAATACCCACGATGAGTTCCGAATCCGAGATACAGTGCCTAATGACGCTCTATCTTGGTGCTATCGAGATATTCGATATGCTGACGATGACTTTTTATCTTCTCAACACACTTGGTTTTGGTAAGTCCATCAAATTGCCTTTAGGGTGTAAGCGGTCACGGAATTCGATCAAACTTGTACATGATGTTCATACACATGAGTAGCTAGAAGCTGGAAATAGAATATTATAGAGCACGGGTATATATTGCCGCAATGGATTTCAATCTGTCCTATGTGACATTACTCCTCTCGCAAATCGCGGTCCAGTGGTGCAAAGATTCCGGGTCACTTTGTCTTGCCATCACTTCCGCTTGACGTGTCTGCATCCTCAGACTCATCGTTGTCGTCTGAGCCTCTCGCCCATTTGTCGGGGAGCTCTTCGGGACGATTCATATAATCGTCAATCGCGGTGCTTGTGCTACTAATTGGCGTTTGTTGTAGTAGTCTGGAATGAAGGGTTGGGGAGTCGAGACTAACCTTGAAGAGCTTCCTCCGTCTGGCATGATGCACGGCACAGAATTGGTCAAGCCTTTTGGTTGTAGTACGTTCGATGTCCTGGTATGATACTCTAAATAGAGTGCTTGCCCTGGTGTAAACTGGAGAATGGGAAATGGGCAGCTAAACTCCCAAGTCCTTCCAGGACCCTTAAATAGGTGACTTCAAGGCGATAGTCGTCCAAATGGCGGCATTGCATGCACGCCCAAATGAGCCTCTCGTCCGTGGACTAGTTGTTACTGCTTTGCCAATGGTGGCACTCCACATTGTCGATGAGGCTCTGCTCAGTATCTAGCTGAGACATGAGCACACCACCGGGTTCTCGCCACCATCCGCACCTCCGTGGAAGATTGAGTCCGGCCAGGATCATGCCAAACGCGATCCAATGGCGAGGCTGAATCCTATCACGATCGCAGATGCACCCCGTCCCAGAAACACGTGTCGAGATGTGGCAATGGCCTACTCTGCAGCTATCCTATGCGAAAGGAGCATCCATGGTAAGGATATCCGCAGTCTCGTGATCCACGACAAGCCCTGTAGTCTTTAGGTCCCCCACACTAATAACCAGCCAGGATGCTTGCTACTTTTGGGGTAGCGATGACAGCTCAGTATTGCATCTGGCTGGGTACGGTGAGCCGGCCCAAGTATGTGTGGGAATGGACGTGGCCACGCGGTATCGGGACATACAACATCTTGCTCTTATTCGTCAAAGAGGCATGTCGAGTCTCGGGCTTGGCAGTCTTCGAGCCGTGCCGAGCAGTCGATGGCATTGTTTCCCCTCCATGCAGTATGTCGGGTTTCTCTGTTGGCCTGGAGTCATCGGCTCGATACTGTGCATGTGCGTCTTGACTCGGGCCAATCGTTCCCTCGTTGCATGATATGCTCGGCCCAGACCCCTCCCCCGAACGTTGGCGCGCATCCTTGCGTCGTGCTGCATCCTGCTCCCAGCCAAAGACGGCCCCCGCGTAAACCTCTATTGCCACGAGCCACAGCGGAAGGGATATGCTGCGTCGGCCGATCTTGGATGGTACGCTCGGCCGTCACCGCCAGACTGCGTCACGATCGTATGTGCGGAGTTGATGAGGCTCTGCTCTGATGCCCTCAACGGAGTGAAGCCCATCCACCAACACACAGTTTCCTTTACTGAGCTCCTTCGGACCAGACTTGCCCGTACTCGACTAGTCTGGGGAATTGCCCCCTGAGTTGAATTCCTAGGCTGTTATGCCTACCTAGTCATCATTCTCATCTTTGAGACTCAAACGACGCCAACAAGGATCAGGTGGGCAGGTATCGGGTGCTTTGGTTCAAGAAATTCAGAGCCAAGGATGTTTGACGTCTTACGGGGTACGCAGCCAGGAAATGCACAAAGGCTCTCATCCGGGTGGTGATACACGTTCGGGCCAGCGGAAGAGCAACGGCGGATGTCAGGCCGGTAGAAAAGTGGAGCCTTCCGGTCTCTGGCTCCGTGTCGGGGACGGAGCACCTCCAGTTTCACGGCTGCCGAGAAGAAGCGCCGGGTCCGTACGACGGTAAAGATGGCCAATGCGTCTTTGGAAAGTGCATTTTGCTGGCCCTATCATGTTATCGCCCTGACATGCTGGAAGTCTGTTGGTCGCGTCATGCCGTGTCAGTACCCATATGGCCTTGACCTACTTTTCCATCGTGGTCGTCGTCGAAAGAAGACGAGCTTATGAATCCATTTTAACTTTGATGCTAGGCTACAGGGATATGCAATTTCCAAGGTATGCATAAGTGAATGGCAGCCGTTGTTGGCTACTTAGTTGGCTACTTAGTTGGCTGGGTGGCTGGCTGTGGGTGTTGCGTGAAGAGTGTGATACATCACAAGTGGGAGGATGG
The DNA here is from genome assembly GCA_003693545.1 of Pseudonectria buxi. NCBI lineage: Eukaryota > Fungi > Ascomycota > Sordariomycetes > Hypocreales > Nectriaceae > Pseudonectria > Pseudonectria buxi. The sequence goes on from QUZG01000027.1 coordinate 198,238, forward strand.
CAGGAGGACACATGTCCAATGGGGAAATGGTGCAGTCACGGGGTGCTATAGCTCGAAGAATAAGCTTTGTCTAGAAGAATGGGTTGTGTCATGTTTGTTTGTGTTTATGCCACGAGATAGGTTCGCTAATGTGGCTCAGGCACTGGCTACTTATCTAGTCGACGGTTGACAGGGACTGACGATCTGATTACAGCACGGCCAGCCACCATTCATCTATCCAGGCAGGATAGGTATCGAGAGCCCTGAGGGATTAATTGGTCGCTCGTCTGTATGTACAAGGTGCACAGCGTCGGGCTGGATATGGGATATGCCATGACCATGGCCATGGCCATGGTGCCGCACCGAGAGCTGATTGCCGTAAGCATCCAGGTGACTCATTGAGTCATTGAAACGTCTTTTCTTGGTAGCAATGCGTCTGCTTCAACAACAAAAGTGCCGGCTCAGCCGTGATACTACTAGTGCTTATTGGAGAGAGCTTAACTAACTTACAGTAGGTAGGCGCTATTGGGCAGCGCAGGTCGGCGGAGTCTCCTTTACTTGCTCGTGGCCATTTCCGTGATCAACAGTGGGTTCTGCGTAGCATAACGTTGGCAGGCAATCATCGTCGGCCTCGATGCTCATCCGTAGGCGGTTACGTAGGTGGGCTTATAAAGATGGATAACCAGCTAAGTAATACTCGGAATCGCGGGCTTCCTCCGTGGTTTGGGCAGGGATGGGCTAGACTATGAACGGCACTCGGCTGGGATCCCCGTTGCCATTCCGAGACCATCCCAGACCATCCCAGGCCATCCCAGGCCATCCCATCAGCAATTCGTGCTCCGCATGCAAGGGCCTCTCTCTGCTCCGACATCTCACATTTCATCTTCGTCTCCATCTTCTTCTTCTTCTTCTTCGGTCGCACAGACGCCAGATGTTGGCTTTGCTTTGCCAGATTCTTGCATGAGCCGCGCAGAGTTGAGCTGAGCTGAGCCGAGCTGAGCTGAGCTGAGCTAAGCTGCTCAACTGGGGATAGTCGACTTCACATGCTTGGTCTGTTTTGCTCAATTGTATCCGTTCCGCTCCGCGATTTCTAGCCCGCTTGCTCCCCCACCTTGAGCTCTCTTTGTCTTTGCGACGACGACAGACAATCTTGTGCAGCGATTGCGATTTTGCGACTGAGTGCAATTGCGACTGCGACTGCGACTGCGACTGCGATTGCGATTGCGATTGCGACACGGCTTCGACCCTTGACGTGTTCCTTGACCCTCTCGTCGCTGCTCCGCATGCCCGCCATCGTCGTCACAACACGTGCAATCGCCATCAAAAGAGTGCCACCATGAACTTCGACTTTGTCAGCCTGCTCGACCAGAGGGGCAGCAACCACGATAGCAGCGACAGCCATGCCGCCATGTCGCCCCAATCGGCTAAATCGACGGATCAAGGCACCAGCCAGAAGCCGCACACGTCGGGAAATGTCACAGTCTATCAGACAACCGGCCCAGAGGCCTTTACCACCCCCATCATGTCCCCCGAGTCCGGAGGCCCGGCGCTCAACCCGCGATCCTGCGTAACCTGTCGCCGGCGAAAGGTGCGCTGCGACAAGCAGATGCCATGCTCCAATTGCCGTCGTGCCCAGATCCCTTGCGTATTCCCTGCTCCTGGTCGAGCCCCTCGCCAGCCGCGGCCCAAGGATCCCCAGGCGCCCTCGAAAAACTCTAGCCAGCGCGAGCTGGAGCTGATGAAGCGACTGAGGAAGCTCGAGGGCATCGTCGAGGATCTGAGCGGGCAGATTGAGGTTGAGTCGGGGGGCAAGGGACCGTCGTCTGCCGGCTCTCCCGAAGTCTCTTTTGCAGGCCATTTTACAGCCAACAGTGAGAAGCCGGCGTTGGGGCCAAGGTTACTGTCCCATCCAAGCGTGTCCACCCCCTCGGGGAGTGATTTCAGAGACAACGATGTGCTCAATGACGATACCGATGTCTCGAGGAGAAAGGAGCTTCATCAGAAGTTTGGCCGCCTGGTCTTGAATGACAAGCACAGCGGCACCCGGAGGTACATCAGCAGCGGCTTCTGGTCAAAGCTCAACGACGAGGTTGGTCATCATCTCCCGACCTTTCATGTGACCATCTCCCAGTCTCTAACTTGTTCAAACTTGTAGCTAGATTCACTTCGGCAAGACACAACCCGGTTGACCGACGAAGACTCGGAAGAATCCGACTATGAAGCAACACCCGACGCCTCTCCTTCTATGCCGCAAGCTGACCACCATGCTTTTATCCTGGGATATCGCTCCGCTGATGTCAGTCTGGGCAACTGTTTCCCTTCGCCTTCTCAGGCCCCGTTCTTGTGGTCGGCCTACCAGCAAAACGTGGAGCCTCTCATCAAAGCCATACACATTCCGACCACGGGGACCATTATCCAGGATTCCATCAATAATCCCGAGAAGCTCTCCGCAGGCCACAAGGCTCTCGTCTTTTCCATCTACTACGCTGCCATCATCTCGCTTGAGCCTGACGAGGTAGGTTTTGCCACAACAAGCTCATACCATGTAGCGCTTAGACTAACTGCTCGGGAAACAGGTGCTGGCGGTCCTCGGCGCGAACAAGGATGACCTCATGACCCAATATCGATTCGCCGTTGAGCAGGCTCTTGCCAAGGCCAACTTTCTCAATACTTCTGACATGGCTGTCATCCAAGCCTTGAGCATCTTCCTCGTCGTCGTCAGGCGCCACGATGACAGTCGCTTCTGCTGGTCGCTGACCGGATTAGTCGTTCATCTCGCGCGAGGAATGGGCCTCCATCGAGATGGCTCGCACTTTGGCCTGAGCCCTTTCGAGACGGAAATGCGGAGACGAGTTTGGTGGGGACTGCTTGTCCTTGATGTTCGGTCCAGTGACGAGCTGGGTATGGACCTCACCATTGGTGAGATGAGCTTCGACACGCAGAAACCAAGCAACTTTAACGACGCGGACATTTACCCCGGTATTACGGAGGCTCCAGAAGAGAGGATAGGTCGTTCGGATTGTTCAGTAGCCCTTGTGCGCTTTGAGATTTGCAGTCTCGCACGCCGTCTTATGGTGTCTAGCTCAGCAACTGCGTCCATGTGCCCAAACGCCCGTCAATACAGCCCTGCCGAACGGGAGAGTATGCTGACCGAGGTCTATCAGCGGGTCGAGAGCAAGTTCTTGAGCAATGTCACCGACGAGCAAGATCCTTTATACTGGATGGCGGCCATGGTCGTGCGAGTCATCATGGCCAAGATGTGCCTCGTCATGTACCAGCAGATGCTCTTTCCCGGCTCCGAGTATGAACTCTCCTACGAGATCAAGCAGCGCGTTTATTTGGCTGCCATTGAAATCATGGAGTACAACGAGATTCTGAATTCGGACCCGCGCTGCAGGCAATATCGATGGCTGTTCAGGACATACCCCAACTGGCATGCCATGGCCTATTTCCTTCTTGAGAGCTGTAGGCGTCCTTGGACGCCTCTTGTTGAGCGCGGCTGGGAAGCATTGGTTGCCTTTGCCGTGCCTTCGTTGGAGGCGGGCAGGACTCCTGATCAAGCTGCAACGGTCCTCCCCCTGAAGAAGATCTTTCTCAGAGCGGGCAGGTATCGCCTCACAGAGCTCGCTCGTCTCAAGGCCGATCCTGCAGAGGCTCGTCGACTCGAATATGCTGAACGAATGAATCCAGCACATGCCCGCTTTGAGCCAGTTCCCGGAGCTGAAAACAAGATGGAGCAGGTTAGGCAGAAGTGGCTGCTGATGGTGTGTCCAGATGGCGGTTCGGCGCTTTCGACGGGCAGGCCAGACCTTGTGGCATCGACGACGATGCCTCAAGAGACACCGTTTCTACTCTCTGCGCCGCTGCCGCCTCAGCCACGTGCTCAAACACCAGCTGGCAACGTCGAGATGCCATCCAACATTGAACTTTCAGATGCTGCCATGGACATGATGGACGAAATCATGGCCCAGAACAGCAACTTCTCCATCACGTCGTTTTGGCCTTTAAATGACGTTGTATCGGCGGATATGAAGAATGATGCTACATTTACAAGTCCACCGGCTGCAGCCAATCTGGCTGCGCCGGCTCTTCCACCACAAATGGCAATGGATGGGTCCATGGCACCAATGGGCCAGGCGCTAAAGAACGACCAACAGCAGCCACCTTTCTTTTGGACCGACCCGTTTCATCAAACGGCGATGAGTATCAATTTTGACGAATTTGGCGGTGAGGATACTGACATGTTGGGAGATGGGTTTGACTGGCAAAACTGGAGCAAGGGGGCCCCGGACAAGAAATGGTAGGCCTTTTTTTTTGGTGGGGGGAAATGTATTGACCTGGATTATAAAGGCATGTTACTCTGTGATACCCGGTGGAGTTTCTCTTGGGCAAGAGTTTTGGTAACGGCGTGGTTAGAGGGCGTGCATGTGACGGTTTACCCATAGATGTATCATGATGTTTTTAAAACAAGGGGGAGACTCTATCTACCTGACGTGACATGTGACGTGTTGATGCTCGGTACCAGCCGCAGGTCGTCTACTATTGCCCAAGACTGCCAATGGCCCATTTACAGGTTTTCACTCCTCTTCTTGGTCTGCCGCTCTTCTTCCAAGACGTCCTCCCTCATCCGGATCTCCACATTCGTCGGCCCTCCCTTTCCAAAGCTGACCAGCACAACCCTCTCCCAGTCGCCTCCCCTATCCGAGCCCTTGAGCTCGTGGCCCGGACGGTCCAGGCCCAAGACGACCCTGCCATCGGCCTGCCTCACCAGCAGGTTGTGCGGGCTCATGACCTTGTCGCCCCAGGGGATCCGCGCGGTGCGGTGCTCCCTGCCGCGGTGCGTCTCGGCCGTGGGGACGCGGGCCAAAAAGGACAGGAGCTCGCGGCGCTGGGCGGCCAGGTCGGCGGCGTGCGGGGCGAGGACGCGGGCGATGAGGGCGAGCAGGTAGGCCTGGGGCGGGAAGAGGACGATGGCGTTGGAGGCGGCGCGGGAGAGGAAGGTCTGGGGCGGGGCGAAGACGGCGGCCGTGTGCTCGATGCCGTCGTCGGGCGTGGGGATGAGCATCTCGGCGGGCATCGAGTCGGTCGCGTCACAGAGGGGAAGTAGGTAGAGGTACATTTGGGTGGTGAAGCGCTTGGGCAGGTTGGCCGGCGTGATCCATCTGGTAAAGGGGATGAGGCCGTCTGGAAGAGGTCAGCATCGGGGACATCACTCCTACGGATGGAAGTGAACGCACCGAGATCGGGCTCTGCGCCCAAAGACGTGAGCCAGTCCTGGAAGCTTGTCTGGCTCCCGTGGACCAAGGCCCTCGCGCGATGCCTCTCGTCGGCCGACATGCTCACGAGCTGGCCGTTGCGCTTGGCCAGCAAGATGCCCGTCTCCTCGAAGCACTCGCGGACGGCGCCGAGACGGTACGCCGGTCCATCCTGGTGACGCTCGGGGGCATCGGGGCCGGGGATGGTGCCGTCGTGGAAGGCGTCGAGGTTGCCGCCGGGGAAGACGTGTGCCGAGGGGAATGACGAGGACGTCTGGACGCGATGGACGAGGAGCACGTGGTTCTGCGGCGAGAGGACGACGACGGAGGCGCTAGGGCGGGAATCGGAGGGCTCGCGTCTCTGCGAGGACACTGCGCGGTGGTGTTGCGACATGGCGATGGCGCCGCGTGGTGTTGACGGCGCGGAAGAGGCCCGAGCTACGAGATGGCAGTGTACATTGCCGGCCCCAATTCTGCAGACGAGGTGCAGGCGGCCAAGGTTGCAAAGCAATGGCGCCATGGGGGAAGCGCAGGTGCCCCAAGAGGCCGGTTTGGCTGGAAGCGGGTGGTTACGTGCCGTGTCTTTGCTTTGGTGGAAGTACATGCATTCACACGGGGCTGACGTCAGGCCGAGGTCCACGATCGCCGGGTCCCGGCCGGGGGTCGGCAGCCGGCGCTGATGGCGGGGTAAAGATGGAAAGTGAGGGGGTTCCGGCAACTTGACGGCGCATGGATATAGGTTGGATTATGTATGGGAACGGAGTGGAGTTGTCCAGATGAAATATGTATGATTTGCGGGACACATAAAGTTATCATCTTCTGGCTCTGAATTATTGTTGTTGTTCTTCTGAACAATTATCACGGCCCCACCCCGGACGTATTCGTGTGTAGTGCATCTCACATCAACGTTTGGCCGTAGCAGAAGAAACAGCACCAGCATAGATGCATAGGGTATCACAAATAGCTCTACGCTCTGATGCCAACCAGGACAATCGGTTCTCTAGGCCTCCTGTCTCTACGTAGGAGCGAGCGAGCACGAACCTGAGAGTCCTGGCTCGGTGCAGGGTAGGCTCAATTCAATCTCGAACTCGACTCGAGCATAAAGAAACGATCCGACTTGAGGATGCCCCAATGCTGCTCAATGGATATCTCACAACTCCACGCCTTGACTCTACAATGCCAGAGCATCCCTCTCCTTGACTGCTCACCCAGCTCTAAACACGATAGGCAAAAAGAATCACCAGCACGGCGAAACGCCAAAAAAGAATGGTAGTATGTATAGGAATAGCCCGATGCGGGGGTCGAACCCGCAGCCTTGAGATTGTGTACTCATAAGAGTCTCACGCTCTACCGATTGAGCTAACCAGGCCTCAATCTATTTGTTGGAGATCTATCTGTAAAATAAAGCTTATATAGATGGCTGGAGTCATATGAGGGCTTTGGGCATTTGATGGGTGGATGTGTGGCACTGCGGTGAGAATTGCTGTGATTGGCCAATGCCGCCTCCACCAGACCCGGCACTCGACTTAGACGAAAATCGAGAGTTGGGCGGGCATGTTTTGCTGGCGCGTGAGCCAACATAATCATTGTTGGAAAAAAACATAAGGCACTGCAGTAGGCTTATAAGTATGCGTTTTCGTGTAAATGACTCATCGATCTGCGACACTAGCATCATACGTGCTTGGAACGTCTTGCTCGTCCATCCTCATCCAAGCACTCACTCACACACTCGCAACAAAGTGGGGGCAGCCCACTCGTGGCACTTGGGCATCTCTGGGATGCGTGGATGCCCGCTTCGCGATAAGAGTCCTTTATCGTCACGTGAACTACACTCGCTTCCCATAGGGTTTCTCACCCCACAGATCGAATGGTAAATTTTCGCCTGAAAAGCTCCTGCTTCACGACGGCATCTCGCGACACGGTACAATTCCTCACGAAGTAACGCCACACACAACCCGATACAATGGCCAAACTCTCGTAAGTCCCCTTCGACTCATGACTGTCTGCCTGTCTGCCTGCTTCGCCGGCCTCTTGCCCAATTTTCCCTCGTCGACGCCCGAGTCTTGGTGCAACTGGGACACCATGTCGAAAAAAACCTACGACCACACGAACGGAGAGGACGGAATGCTAGTGGAGGGCGTAGACGACTTGATGCGCATCGAAAAAATGATCGACGGCAATACGGCGAGACGAAATCATCCCGGACGCAATCTGGACCCCTCGACGCACTGCGCAAGAGCAAGAATTTGTTCTTCGCACAAGACTCTCGGGGCCGCCCCCTCAGAGTGTCAACCCCACAAGACGCCAATATCCAACAGAGCAACCAACCCATGACGACGGCAATCCAAAGCATCTGGCACGCGACCCAGGACCTCCTCCGCGGCGACAGGCAGAAACGTGACCTCGAACGAGAGCAAGTACTGACAATGCTTCGCACAGGCGTGGTGCCCCTGGTGGCAAGCTCAAGATGACCCTCGGTCTCCCCGTGTACGTTGTCACCTCCCCCGCCTGCCCGCCCGGCCGAGAACTAACGAGGCCTTTTACAGCGGTGCCGTCATGAACTGCTGCGACAACTCGGGTGCCCGAAACCTGTACATCATCGCCGTCAAGGGTACCGGTGCTCGCCTGAACCGATTGCCCGCCGGTGGTGTCGGCGACATGGTCATGGCCACTGTCAAGAAGGGAAAGCCTGAGCTCCGAAAGAAGGTCCACCCTGCCGTCATTGTCCGACAAGCCAAGCCTTGGAAGCGCTTCGACGGTGTCTTCCTGTACTTTGAGGACAACGCTGGTGTTGTACGTCCACGCTCCCCGATCCATGGTGGGAAACGACGAGTTTCCCATCCTCGGTCCCTCCCAAATCATGAGATCTTTCCTCCCCGCTGACTTGTTTGTTCCAGATCGTCAACCCCAAGGGTGAGATGAAGGGCTCCGCCATCACCGGCCCCGTCGGTAAGGAGGCTGCTGAGCTCTGGCCCGTAAGTTTAAACCCCACTTTCCACGTCAGCCTACGCCAGTCGCATCTAACACGTCTTGCAGCGTATTGCCAGCAACTCTGGTGTCGTGATGTAGAGTGCTTTAAGCGAGGAAAGACAAAAGGCGTCGTTCTGTCCCGATGCGATCAAATAGAGCGCGAAGGCCCCTTCTTCCTTCAATTCGGGGATTTGTTGGAATGGGAAGTTAGTCGCTGGATTGGCAGGCTCTGCATTTCGGTTGCGGCGTGTAAGGATGATTCATACCAGGCATCACATCAAGGACAAAACAAAATCACTTCAAGTTTGGGTCTTCTCGTGTCAAGTGTAGTCATGCTGCTCATCATGGCATTCTATCCTGCCATCTGTGATCCCTTAAAAACTCATCCTACAAAATTGCTCGTCGTCACGATACTGGTTGATCGCTGCTAACCTTGTTACAATTCACGTCACTACCCCTGTCATGAGTCACATAAGTTCAGGTAAAATGTATTGGTCGTGTATGTATGAACCGCATCAAGAGTACACTGCTCGCACCCTTGTGAAGCGTCACGTCTGCGCGCGTTTTCTGGAGCCCAGCGTTATCCCAGAGCTGGAATACTACCAGATACCCAATCATGCAAGAAAGAAATCAAGTTGAAGAGCAAGGACTAAGAAAACATGGAAGAGCAAATGAGACGCAAAGAAACAGTCTATTGTACAGACCACGCGAGGCATCCAACATGAAAAAAAAAGAAAACACAAAGACACTCCCCAAGTATGAATGAATATGCGTCGTAGTGTACAGAGCAGTGTATGTACTTCTCTCCCCCAAACAGGACAAGCAGGGGTTGTTGCTAATCCTCCAATTCCTTCTCGATCGAATCTCACCAGAATCGAAATACTTTTTGTGGTTTCAATCTTGTTCCGCTTGCGTTGCCTGCCATGGGATATGTCGATCAAACGAATGATTAAACACCGTGTCGGTGATACAAATAATGCAATGTTTGCAAGTGCAAAGGCCATTAATGCCTCCTACCTCACATGTGTGAGTATGGATAGCCCATGCCGGGCATGCCATGGACATATTCGTGTCCAGCACCTTGCGGCGGCGGAGGAGGCTGGTGGGGCGGTTGGCCGTGATGATGCATGTACTGCTGCTGCTGGTACTGGTGATGTTCGAGCTGCTGTTGATGCTGCTGCTGCTGCTGGTACTGGTGGTGCTCGTGCTGCTGCTGCTGCTGCTGGTGATGGTGATGGTGATGTTGCTGCTGCTGATGCTGCTGCTGCTGCTGCTGCTGCTGTTGCATCATCATTTGTTGCTGCTGTTGCTCTGCGGCCTCTTTCTTAGCCGCGGCCTTGCCCTTGGGCTTCGGAGCAATGATTCCCAACTTCTGCTCAGCAGCCGCTTGCGCCGCCTTCTTGGCAGCCAAGGTAGCCTTGCGTTTCTCAACAGCTCCAGCCATGTTGCCGTTCGCCCAGCGGTCTACATCATGTTAGTTCGTTGCCATGCAAAGAAAATACCGCACGGAGAAAGCACTCGGGGGAAACATACTCTTCATGGATGCTGACATCTTCTCCGACTTGGTCATCGATTTGTAGTCCTTTGTAGGCTCATCGCCATCCTCGGGAGCAATAGTAGTTGAGACGGAAGAGCCATTGCGGTTCTCACCCGTGGACCGCACAACCTTGATCTTCTGAACCTTGCGGTTGGCGGGGGCCTGCGCTGGCTCCGGAGTAGGCCAGTTTGAAGAAGAGACGGCACCGGGGTAGTTTGCCTCATCAACCCCGCTGGTTCGCTTGCCCCTCTTCTTCGGCCGCCCTTGGGCAGCCTCCTCACTCTCCTCAGGGTCATCACGGAAGCGCTTCTGCCGCTTGGGGCGGAAGGAGTATGAGGACTCGGCAGTGTGCGAACTTGACTCGGAGGACGCCGTGGAGGGCCGAGAATCACCGTTGTCCGTAATGGTGGACGACTGTTCACTGAAATGCTTGCCCTTTGGAAGCTTGAGCGTCAGCAAATGACGCCTGGGTTGCTTAAGCTCCGGCTGCGGCTCCTGCGGCTCCTCATCCTCGAAGTCGTGAGGGTAGACTTGGTTGTATCTGACAACTGGCCTTCCGCGTCCTCGGCGGGTCGTCTTGGCGACCTCTTCGTCAACCCCTCCATCGTCTTGATCAGGCCCAGAAGCAGCATCATCCGCGTTGTTGAAGAGTGCAGCTTTGCCACGGGGGCCGCGCTTGCGCCTGGTCTTTGGACCACCCGTTTCGCCATCGGAGCCAGCATCTGTGTTGAAGCTGACTGAAGGATTGGTCTGGCCTTCCTCGCCATCGGCATTGCCATTCTTCCGTCTTCGGCCTCGGGTTGGAACGGGCGTCGAGCTTCGACTGACGTCTTGCATTGCCGGATCGAAGAGCTGTACCGGTTTCCGTTGTCTCTTGCCTGTCACTTCCTCCGTCTCAGTGGCCTTAGCAGTCTGTCTCGGCTGGTTGCGAAGTGATCGTCCGCGTGTCATGATTCCAACCTGCTGTGTCTCTGGGTTCTGTTTACCAATCTTGGAAGGATGCGGGTCGTATTCGAAGCCGTAGGTGGCCGCCATGATGCGGTCCTGAGACTGGAGGTAGCGAGTCTCACTCACGCCCTCCTTCTCCCGAGACTTGTATCCCTTGACACCAAAGTCTGGCTCTTCGTAGTTGATACCGTGCTGGTGCAAGTTGCGAGTCCGAGTCTCGTACTTTGCATCAGCAGCCCGACGTCGTAGTGAGTTTTCGTAGTCATCTACGACCTTTCCAAGACCGGTCCATTCCTGTTGCCACTGGACCAAGGAGACATTGATTGCGTCGAGGATCTCGTAGAGATCGGCTGTTGGCATATCCTCATAGTTCTCGATGGCGGAGATGTACTCTTCCGGATCACGAAGCTTGCGGTACTTGAAGAATCGCCGTCTCTCGGGAGGTTCTTGTGACTCGGAGACGTCGTCATCCTCGGGCTCCTCCCCGGCAGGAGCGGGAGAATTGAACCTCGTTGGATCAATAGATTCAGCAACAGGAGAACCACAAAGGGGAGTATTGAGAGCGGGCGTGGGAACCTCTGCAGCGGGATCTGCGTTGTCGTCGTTGTCTTCCACCATGGGCTCCATGTCGACAGCATCTCTGTCAGTGTCCTTTCCGTCGGGGGTCGGTTCGTCGCCAGTGCCCCCTTCCTCGGAACGATTCTTCCTTTCGGGATATAATACATACTCACTCTCGACATAGGGAGTGAGATTTGACCAACGTCCAACAGGTGTTGGCTGTGGCTTTCGTAGTTTCGGCTGATGGATAATTGGCTTGTGGTTCGTTTGCTTAGCCTCGAGCTGAGCAGGCTGGGAGGTTATATCGGCCAGAGGCGAATATTTGGCAAGTGGGGTCTCCATTGAGCCATTCTCAATTTGCTTGTCCTTGGTGACAGTTTTGCAAAGGGCGTCGGCGGCCTGGGTAAGAGTTGGTGATGCAGATTCCTCTGGCTTCTCAGTATTCTTTGACTCCTCAGAATCCAGTGGCGCCTCAGTCTCTATTGGCTCACCAGCCTCGATTGGCTCCTCAGATTCTTCTGGCTTATCAGATTTCTCTGACATTTCAGGTTCTTCTAATATGGCAGATTCCTCTGGCATCTCTGGCATCTCAGACTCTTTTGGCTTTTCGGGTTCCCTTGTGCCTTGAGACTCGTTTGGGTTCTTGGGTTCACCGAGAACTTCGTCAACGTCCATGGTAGTTGTGTTGTTCACCTCGAGACCAGTTGATGATTTTGTAGTGGCTTCATCGACTTCTGGCGTTGATACCGAAACACCCGTCTCTGGGTCTTGTGGTTGTACTTGCAATGTGACATTGACCGAAACGGAGTCTTGAGCTTGGTCAATATCCATCACGTCGCCTTGGCCTTGTGCGGGTGATTCAGGTACACGACTGAGAAGTCCCTGCTCCGGCTCCTGCTTGACGATGCTGGGAGGACTTTGTACTTGGTCTGGGATAATCTTGGCAGGAGTAGAGACAGAGTCCCCATTGACCTGCTGCTGGCTGACGGGAGCTTGGGATGACTCTAGTGCAGGGTCGATTGCGAGAGTCACCTCTTGCGCCTCTTGAGGAGAAGGAGTACGATGCTTCGGAAGAGCATCCATTTTGGGACCCACTTCGGCAGACGGGGCAGACGGGGCTGATGGCTGGCGGCCAGTTGGTGGTGCAGCTTCTGTCAGAGGCTTCTCAGCAGGCGTAGGGGTTTCCGAGGCTCGCTCGGCGGTGATGTCGTCGTCCTCAATGGACGGGCGGCTTTGGTCATTCTCGCCGAGCTGGGAGGGAGAGGCCACATGGTTGGGCTGGGGCGTCGCCTTGTCTGACGCTGGCGAAGAAGGATTTGACCAGGCAGGTTCACGGAAGTTTGATTCACCTTCCATGTCCGAGTAGGAGACGCCAACTTCAATGGTGTCTTGGACGTTGTCGTCGTGGCCCTCAAACTGCTCACGGTAGGCCTTCATCTCACTCGACTTGCGCGAGGGATTCCTCCGGCGGGTAGACGGGGTGTCGGCGCCCATCGAGGCACCCCTGCGTTTTAGCTCTGTGCTGTACATGTCTTCAGCATCGTGGTTGGCATCCGACCTGCGCTTGCGGCTGCGGGTGGAGGACGTCGAGTTGGGGACGACGACATCGTCGTCTATGTGCTCAAAGGTGTAGTCGACGCGGGCGCGCTTGCGGAGGCTGTGGCCACCCTTTTTGGGGCCATGCTTGTCCTCGTCAGCAACAGCAAAAGAGGTTTCCATGGCTGTGGCGGAAGAGCGTTTCCTCTGGTTGGGGCCACGGCTGGACGAGTTTGGGGTGGAAAAGGTAAAGGCGTGTTGAAGAGGTTTGCTGGAGCGGCGACCAACGGGTGCGGTGTGAGAGGAAGTGGTGGAGTGAGCAGCCAAGGGGCTCGTGGATGAATTGGCATCAAACGAGTTGTCAGTAACTGACGGGGGCGAGGCAGAAGAGGCCTGGGTTCGACGGCGATAAGTCGTTCTGCGGGCGCGTTCCATGATCCAGTCAGCCCAGAAGGGCTGGACGGGTGTAGAGCAACAAGGACGTGGAGCGGCCAGCCAGCACCGCGCGCAGCGTCATGCGAGAATCAAGAGTCAAGCAAAGGCCGTGTCTAATTAGGAAGCCGGGCAAGCAGAAGCAGAAGCCCAAGTGGCAGTGCCAGTGGAATCAAGGGCGGCCGAGATTTGGTCTGCGGGCCGTGATGGTGATGATGAGGTTTATGAGAGAGCAATGGGATGGGGGAAGAATTTGTGACGGGGCCTCGGGCAAGTGTTAATGCAACAAGCTCGGCAGAGGAAACGGGAGACTTTGGCCAGCACAAGAGAACAAAAGAGGCGTCAAGACGATGGCAGCAGCCCCAAAGACGGCAGGCCAGAGATGAGCGATGGCGATGCAGCCTCTCCTTTGGACTGTCAGTGAGTGTCTGTACTGTAGCTGTCGTTTTTCTCGAGGTGTCGTGGTCCGAATAAGCCAGGATCCGCAACACCAGCCAGCCAGGCCTAGCAACTGGCAGCACCTGGCTGGCACTGGCTGGCACTGGCTGGCACCCGGGTTGGCACTGCGAGCCGGTACGTACCGGTACGTACCCCGATCCCCCAAGGTTCCGTTCTCCGGGGTTCCTCCGCCGGGCACCGCCGGCCAATCAGCGGCGTCTGCACGGGACGATACGGCGCTAGGCCGGCTTGGGCCTGGCGTGTGGCCTTGTTGTTCAGTGTAAGCTCTTCAATTTCACCCTTGTTAGTGGTCACGCAGGTTTTGTATGCATCCATAAACACCGCCGATACAGCAGCCCAGCATGAGACGTCATGTGAGATGGGCCAAGGCCCAAGCCCAAGGGAGACGTTCGAGAGGGAGAAAGATGGCGGCTCAGGAATCCATTTCACAAGTCTACTGCCTATTTTCTCAGCTCGTCAAGACTTGGATTCTTTGCTCCATTACTCAAGTGCCATTTGGACAGAGGTGCCGATCAATACGATAATTACAGCTGTACTCCGTACCTGCTCTGGTGTTGACTGGAGCGTACGTAGACACTCCAAACCCCACCAGCCAGCTTTCAACCTTACACCTTCACCTCTCACCATCTCTTCCATCATCGCTTCTTCCCATCCCCTGTTTTCTCCAGTCTTGCTGTAGCTCTAGCCGGCGTCCCCGCTTCCAGCCATGGCTTCCAAGAAGACCAAGGCCGCTGCCCCTGACGACAACCTCGACGACCTCTTCTCGGGCATTGGCGAAGACACCAAGACCAAGAAGCCCTCCAACCCCAACCCCAACCCCAAGGCCAAGCCTACCTCGGCCGCCTCCAAGGCCATTCCCGACAAAGATATCCTCGCCGATCTCGAGTCAGAGCTCGCCGCCGAGCAGCCGTCCCGCCCGCACACGCCCCGGCTCAAGGATGCCGCCGCCCGGCGTTCCACCGCCACGCCGCCGGCCGTGACCGTGGCCGATGACAAGCCCCCCACTGTCCGCAAGTCGACCGACAGCGCCCACAGCCTCAAGGCGAGCTTCACCCCGAGCGCGACCAGCTCCGAGCTCTACGAACCTGAGAAGAAGAGCAGCCCCGAACAGGAGCAGTCGCCTGCTAAGCCTGCCGAGTCCTCTGGCGGAGGATGGTGGGGTGGACTGCTCTCGACGGCCACTGCTGCCATGAAGCAAGCCGAGGGCGTCGTCAGTCATATTCAGCAGAACGAAGAGGCCAAGAAGTGGGCAGAGCAGGTCAAAGGACTCCGCACAATTGATGTCAACGCCCTGCGAAGCTACGGTATGCGCAATCCCTCAATGAACACGTTCCATTCCCCCAGGCTGACAAGCAATGTTTAGGCGACGAGCTCCGCCATCGTGCCCTCCCGACATTTACCAATATTCTACACACTCTTGCGCCCCCGATTAGCTCACACGAGCGTCTCCTTATCCACATCACTCACGATCTTGTCGGCTACCCTTCCCTCGATCCTCTCATCCACGGCGTCTTCGCCCGCGTCATGTCTCAGGTCGAGGGCGGTGATCTTCTCGTCGTCCAGCGTGGGCAAGAGAGCGGAGCTCGGCGCGCCAACGAAAGCTCTGCTGGATGGCGCGATGGTCCTTGGTGGCGCCACGTCGATGCGCCCCGCGAGCTGGGTCTGATCAAGGGTCTAACAGAAGGAAGCAAGCTCTGCCGTGCCAGCGCCGAGTCGTATGCAAACGAATACTTTGCTGCCAACGGTGGCCTCGAGCAGGCCAAGGCCAGGGCCACCGAGTCGGCAAGCGAGACCAATCCCGTCCGAACATCCGACATCTTTATGGCCGTCCAGGCTATCCTGACGGATGCGGATAACACTCTATTCGCCCGCACCGCTTCAGCCGAAAAGGAGACGGAGGCATCCACCGTGCAGGAGCAACAGAATGACGACGAGCAGGTTTACTTTGCCATCTTCATCCTCGACCCGGTCCATGAGATTGAATTCTCCACCATCAGCCAGTCCGTTCCAGCCAAATGGATCCGATGGCTCGACGCCCCGATTCCTCAAACCAACGAAGAGGGCCAGGAGCTTCCCTCCGGCGGTATCCCCGAAGAGATCCGAGAGATCATCGAGGGCGGAGGTGTCGACCCTCGTGAATGGGTTGCAGAATGGCTGGAGGAGCTTCTCGACCTTTCTGTCGGTGTTGTTGCGCAACGCTATGTTGCGCGCCGCATGGGCGTCGGCGAGGGCGGCCTTGGCAAGGGTAAGAGGCCCATGGAGGAGCTCGTTGGAGAGGGTGGAGGTGAGGCCGCGCGAGCTGGAATCATCTAAGGCTCAGGGGGGGTATTCACAGGCTAGGTCGGCGTTACTGGATCAAAGACTCGCTTTGGTATAATTATTCCCTCTTAGTATAGTATCGAGTCTCACTGTTGTGAGTATTACTGCGGGAGTTTGCTATCCACGTCTCCCGGTGTTACAACGCGCCGTGCAAGTATTAAAAAACAGACTGCAAGGGGAACTGGCTATCCATGTCCCCACGAGCCTCTCAGTCTCTGTCAGCCGCATCAACTGTCCCAGCTTTCTTAAGCTCCCCCTTGGCGGCTCGACTCGCGCCCTCCTTTCCCACCAGCTTCAGGGGCCGATACACTGGATCCCACATTTGCTCACGGATCCACGCATCCAGGTCCTCGTCGGATTGAGGAATATCCTTTTCAGTAGCCTCCCCCTCGCTTACCGCCGTGCGGATGACCCGGCGGGCGATGCGCACGCTGATATCGCGCACATTTTCCACGTCTGGCAGCAGCGGCGCCGAGGGGTCGAGGCGCGCAGGGCTCTGTGCGGCAACGGCCTGGGCGGCGGCGTAGATCATGCCGTCGGTGAGGTGCGCGGCGCGGGAGAGGACGCAGCCGAGGCCGATGCCCGGAAACACGACCGAGTTGTTGCACTCGGCGACGGCGACGGTGACGTCGGCGCCGCCGTCGCCCCAGGGACCCGTGACGGGCTCAAAGGGCGATCCCGTGGCCACGAGGGCCTTGCCGTACGTCCAGGCCAGCAGGTCCGCGGGCTTGGCCTCGTGCAGGCGCGTCGGGTTGGAGAGGGGCAATATGAGCGGGCGCGGGCAGTGGGCGGCCATGGCCTTGACGACGCTCTCGGTGAAGGCGCCGGGGACGGTCGAGGTGCCGATGAGGACGTTGGGGCGGACGGTTTCGACGACTGCCTTGAGCGACGTGTCCTTGTCTTTCCACTCGGAGCCATCTCTCGCGTAGCCTTGCTGGGCTTCCGAGATGTCCGTGTCAGTCGTCAGCAGGCCCGGCTTGTCAATCAGCCTATACACGGGTGGTTAGCAAGACGCACAACGACTCTTGGTTTTTGCTTTGGGCGTACCATATCTGCTTCGACGCTTCGTCATGGCCAATATCAAGCTCTGTTGCAATCGCATCGCGCAGCTGGTCTGCGATGCCGACGCCGGCACTCCCAGCCCCAAAGATGACGATGCGGACGTCCCGCAGCGTCCGCCCGTTGACGTGTAGCCCAGCCATGACGGCCGCGAGCGTGACGGCGCCTGTGCCCTGGACGTCATCGTTGAAGCACGCAAAGTCGGGTCGGTAGCGGTTGAGTAGGCGACGGGCTGTGCAAGGTCAGTATGACGCAAGATGAATCGTCGCTCGAGGGAAACCAACCGTTTGTAAGGCCAAAGTCCTCAAAGTGAATGTACGCCTTGGGATAGAGCTTCCGCGCAGACTGGACAAAGGAATCGACAAACTTGTCATAGTCGTCGCCGCGAACACGGCCTTCCCGGAGGCCCAGGTACAAGTCGTCGTTGAGGAGCTCCTCATTGTCGGTGCCGCAATCGAGAACAACGGGCAGAGTGCGGTTTGGATGGATGCCGGCGCAGACCGTCGTCAGGAGGAGCTTGGCAGCAGAGATGAGAATGGCACCGACGCCCTGGTCGCCAATGCCGAGTATCTCCTCGCCGTCTTTTGCACTTGTTCAGCACTGTGATACGCAAAGGGGGGGGGGTTGCCGCGCGACTAACCAGAGACGACAATGTAGTCGACATCCTCGGGCTTCCCCCACAGCGCCAGGTCATCGTAGACGCGATCGGGGTCGCGGATGTTGAGATAGCAGCCCTCGGGTCTTCGGAAGAGGCGGGAGTAGTTCTGAATCGCCTCGCCCTCGGTCGGGGTGTAGATGACGGGCATCATCTCCTTGAAATGGAGTTCCAGCAGCTGGCGGTTGCTGGTGTCAACGGACCCTTCTGGCTACAGCAACGACGTGCTCACCTTGTAGAAGAGGACCTCATTTTGATACTTGAGCGACGACAAAAAGGTGTTCTTGGCCAAGTCGCCCTCGCGCGTCGAGTACTGCTCATAGGCGCGTCTGCACTGCTGCTCGAGCGTGTGCACGCTCTGGGGAAGAAGGCCTGTGAGCCTGAAGCGCCGACGCTCCTCGGCCGGGAACGCAGAGCCCTTGTTGAGATAGGGCGTGTTGAGCAGCGCGGTGCCGGTGAGGGCGCTCTCGATAGGGCCCGAAGTGCTGAGCGGGAGATGGCTGAAGTTTGCTCTACGGGAGGAAGACATTGTGCACGGGGGTATTCTATGCTGCAGAGCAGAATAGCAGCGACGGGCGTACATTGATTAGAGGAACTGCTGTTGTATTGCTGTATTTAGGTAGATGGAGTAGCTGGCATCTGAGGAGCGCAGCATGGCCTGACATATCGAAAACCGTAGTCTGCCAAGTCTACTCGTAAATACGCTCAGTGAGTGACGTAAGGCAAGATGATGGCTTCCCCAGTTCATGGCATCATGACAAACAAACTTGCCCAAGTAGGAAGCGAGCTGGATCTTAGCTCAGCAGCCAATGCAACCAAAAGGCCAAAGTCAAAAGCAACAAACAAACAAGTAACTAACTTAGACTAGATACCTACGAATAAATGTCGAACGCCTGGAGCCACGCCCGTGGAGAAGTCGGCCAGCAAAAGAGGCCAGACGGGCATGGACTATGATGGTGCGTTTCACTCTTGCAGCTCGCTCCAGCAGCCCTCTCCCCGAGAGAAGAGCGCTGCTGGAAAGCAAACGAACCGCCAGCCTACTCCGGCCGCGCAATGACAAAACGCCTGCGCGAAGGAGATGCTCCGCGAGCGAAGACTTGTGGTGGGATACCAAGTGGCTGGCGCAACGACGCTGCGACGGAGAAGGAAACAAAAACAAAGGGAAAATAGCATGAAAAAAACCTACATTGGGCATCAAGGTGACACATATTCCATGGGCGTCACCTTGAATGTCAACACTGCAGCAGCAGCTCGTCACACATCTCGACTTGACATGCAGAGAAACCAAAAGCTGAAGAGAAGCGATGGGGAAGAAAGGGAAAGAAAATTCCGTTAGCGCAAAGTGGCATTTGAGGTTTCGGGGGCCAAACGCCCGCCGGCTGCTGCCAGCTGGCGCCACATCAGCACTGACAGTCGTCCAATCACGTCCCGTTCTGCTGTCAGCTCGGTACGTACCATCTCGACTAACCCTGTCCCAGCAACTTGATCCACCAATCAATCGACAACCCAAATCATGCATCAACTGCGACAACATCAGAAGAAGCAAAAGAATTAGCAGCGAGTTGAAGGCTTGAGGTTGACATCTCCAACGAGTCTCTATTCCAGACTTGAGCTACAGCATATCGATTGATGGCATGGATGGATGAATAGCTGCCAAATCTTCCAGCGCCTCACACAATAGAGAGCTGACCAAGATACCCGAGTCTCAACACGTATAAGTCGGCATATACACGGATCACTAAAACCACAGAAAACCCCCCCTACGTGGCTAATAACCCTAGCTGCATGTCTTCTGTATCAAGCCATCATGTAGGTTGTAACCAAAATTGTAGCTTGCTTCTAAGCGGCTGGCGCAGCAGCAGCGGGTTCAACACACTGGGAACATTTACCAAGTATCTCAACCGAGTGCTGCCAAACATGCACAGTGTTAGTACAGGGTCTCCGAGGATATCTCGAGCGAGCAGATCTGCAGAATACGACAGCTGTCGTCGACTCTGAGTGGCTACACCACAGGTAATGGAGGATCGCATGGTAGGCGGTGCACATTGTATAATGGCAGGGTCGCTGGAGCAATGCCTCATGTGGACAGTGCAGAGTCGAAAGCTCCTTTACCAGTGGCTTAATTGTACACTCGTTGACAGTTTCGTGCGGGTCCCTCCTCATCTTATATCATCATACACGTAGTGAATCTTGTTCGCGAACAAGGTGCAAGAAACGCAATCACTGTCCTTCCGAGGAGCACAACTTATCTACTTTGATGGGTGCTTCATAAATACATCGCCACGTCGAATCGTGACTTGCAGTATGTCTTTACATTTGCAACTCACTGTCTCGGTGACAGAATGGATCAGCCATCGAGCTGTGTCCGGACCCCGTGGGGTCGAGTTCCGCCACGGTCACGCATGATCATCTTACCCATCTACTCGGGAAACACGCAGGGTCATGTCCATACTAATGACGTGGATTATCATAGCTTCAAGCCTCCCCGATAACAAGATAGAGTACTATATCATATAGCCCTAGCAAAACGACTCTCAGTTGAGCATCCCGAGATACTGCGTCTTGATGACAGTTCCGTGTTTGGCACCCTTGACACCCACAGTCACTACTTCTCCTGGCACAATGTCGACCAAGTTGTCATCAAACTTGACATCCTCCTCCTCACACTCGAGAGCGACACCTTTGATCGGTACCTCGGCACTGATGCTGACAGTCTCAGAACCATCACTGAGATCCACCTTGAATTGCTTAGGCTTCTGCAGATTCAAGTACTTGAGCGGCTCAGGCCAGTTGACATATCGGGCCAGCTGCTTCCCTTCCTTATAAAGATAGGCTGCGACGACGGTGCGAGCCTCCAGATCCGCATTGGCGGTTTCGACAGGAACGTCTAGAGTCGAAATCTCCGTGGAGCGATTGCAAGGCAGCAAAACAGAAGCCGAGACAGTCTTGGAATAGGTCTCTTTGCCGGTTTCAACATCCCAGGCCTTGACAACGCAATCAGCTGTGACATCCTCCAGCATCAGGTTACTGCCCCAAATCTCAATCTGAATCTTTGTGTCAATGTAGACACGGGTGTACTTGTCCTTGGGATGCTTGTGCTCGCGGCGCGTGATTCCTATCGAGATGGGAGCCATCTCTCGCTTGACGGTGAAGTAGGCATGCTTTGGTCGGAGGTAGTAGTCGCAGATGGCCCAAGAAGTGACTGGCCAGCAGTCATTGATTTGCCAGACTAGAGCGCCGGCGCAGTACTCCTTCTTCGGGCCTCTCCACTCTCGCTTCCATAGTCTGTAGGCCGAGGCAAGACATTCGGCCTGCATCAGTTGCGTGCAGTAGACGAAGTGCTCGATTGGATCCGGCGCATATCGCATATTCTCCACAAGGTACAACGCGATGCGGCGTTCATGGCCGTCTGCCTTGTTGTGGAAGTCGATGGTCGAGGACTGGGGATATCGATCAGGGTCGTCCTTCCCCAGAGGTAGGAAGGCATCGATGGTCTTGATGCTCGGGAAAGCTTCCATGCCAAACTCTGAGACGAAGCGACCGACCAGCTTGTCAAAGTTTTGGTACTTTTCCTGCGAGCCATGCCAGACATTCCACTGGTGTATGTCGCCCACGGTTGGATCGTCGGAAGCCTTGCCGCCCCAAGGACTTCCGTAGTGGTAGTAGGTATCTGGTACCAGTTCCTTGCATACATCTGGAAGGATCTTTTCGTAAATGTAGCGAGCAGGAAAGTCAGTCCGGAGCCAGCTCTCGGAATCCTTATTCTCAAAATCATAGGTATAGCCTTCGCCTTCTGCCAGTGCGTAGTCCTCATTGTTGCCGGCAAAGATGACAATGGACGGGTGGTGTCTCAGAAGCTTGACATTCTCCTTGGCCTCGCGTTTGATGGATTTCAAGAGTTCAGGCCAGCAGGGGTAGTTTCCGCAGCCAAACATGAAATCTTGCCAGACCAGAATACCCAGCTCGTCACAGGCATCGTAAAAGTGCTGCTCCTCATAGATGCCACCGCCCCAAACTCTGATCATGAATTGGTTGCCTTCGGCCACAAGCTTAACCCAGTCGTGATATCTTTGCTTTGAGATGCGGGGAACAAAGTTGTCTGCCGGAATCCAGTTGCTGCCGCCGCAAAATATGGCAACGTTATTGACCCGGAAGAAGAAGCTGGTGCCTGGCTGACCGTCCAATGCATGCTGGACAAGCTCGACCTTTCGCAGACCAATCCTCTTGGACAGGCTGTCCACCTCTTCTCCATCATCAAGGAGGGAAGCAGAGACGTTGTAGAGAGGCTGCTTGCCATATCGGATAGGGTACCACAGCTCAGGGTCCTCAATGTTGAAGGTAGCCGACGCATTTCCATCTTTCACAGTCACCTCCTCGGAAGCGACTTCTTTGTCGTTGAGAGTAAGGAGGAATTTGAGCTTTGAGCCCTTTCCTTCCGTGACAGCATGAGCCTTGATCTTGGCGCTCTTTAGGGAGTCCTCAACATGGACCTCAGTATAGAGATCAACCACTCGAGATTCGTAGACTTCGAGGCTGATGGGCCTCCAGGGGCCGCAGGTATTGAGCATTGGGCCCCAGTCCCAGCCCTGTCGACCAGTCAGCTGAAGAGATTGTAACAAGCATGAGGACATAGTGGCTCACCCAGTGGTACTGTGCCTTTCGAACAGCTAACCTCGAGTCATCGCCATTCCAACACTTGTATTGGTGGTCGGGATGCTCCTCGACCAGCTTCCACCCTCTCAGATAGGCGCTGTCAAAGGTAATGACGAGTTCATTATCGCCGTCCTTTTGCAGCTTGCCGGTGACATCAACCCGCTCCGGAATGAACATGTTGTCCGTTTCAAGAATCTGTTTGCCGTTGAGAAGCACCGTGGCAAAGGTATCGAGGCCATCAAATGCCAGCACGGCCTTTCCGCCCTCGCTTATAGCCGGGCTTGAAAAGGTCGTCTTGTAGACCCAGCTGGCCTCACCGACCCACTGAACCTGAGTCTCATTCTTACCGATGAAGGGGTCGGGGATTTTCTTGTGATGAAGGAGGTCCAGATGAATATTGGTTGGGAACTGTGAAACTGGCAGATAGGAGCCATCGTCGTCCGAGGCCTGCTTGAACTGCCAGTTCTCACTGAGTGGGAGAACGGTGCGAGGAGCCATCTTGGAGGATTGCCAGAGAGCTGATGGCGCAAAAGAAAACAAGAGAATGTTGTGTTTGATGAGGGAGAGAGCAAGCTGTAGAAGGAGGGAATTACGCGATAGCTGCAATCGACTGTTGATCAACCCCGCGAACGGCAATGCATAAACGAGGGCCAATGGAAGGTGAGGGGTACTTTTGAGGTATCACGCAGGATACATACGATGATTGATGATTTTACTGCGAGATAACCAAATGTACAGTACTTCTATGCTATATAGAACTGGTTATGTTGAAACAATCCTTCTTTTATATCGCCATGCCATCAGTCCATAACCACCGCTTCCCGAACCCCTCACCAAACCGCATCTTCGCACCGACGATCCGAAGAGCCAATACGAGACAGCCAGATTTAGCCGGAAACCGACTACGACTGTCCATGGACATGATCAGATGCCGAGCCAAACGAGTGGAGATTGGGTCAAGTCGAACCGTAAAGTGGACAGCTTGTTGGCACGCCTCAACTAAACTACAGTAGCACTTACATGACCTCACTGCAGAACTGACCTCACTGCAGAACTATACCTAACAATGCACATGTTGAACTTAACGTACCATCCGTGCAGCTTCATCGTCCTCTGCATGGACTACTCCATCAGAAAGAGTCAATATTACGGAGCAGCATTATCCGGTCGCCCAGAGGAGCATCACACTGGCGGGCCATCTCTAGGAGCGGTTCCAACCACTATTGCCAAGACCCTACCAGCAGGTAGGACTCTCATATATGTACTGTACCTACACTGAAAAGAGTCTTGCTTTATGTAAGGTACCTTGCTATTATAAGGGGCATGCGAACACAATCGTGCTCTCGTAGCCTATGCCCAAGGCCTCAGACGCAGCGCTTAAAAGAATGCCTCAACGCCCATCTCTCCCTGCCAGTCCTTTGCAAAAAGGTTGTGATTACGGGACATGAACTTCCCTAGAACGTGATGACCCTACGACATTCTGCCCCGTCGTGGTCATCAGCAGCATCCTCCACCTCTTCGTCGGCTGTTGAGTGTAAACACTTCTTCCCATTCTCGCAGACCCCAGTTCTGTGTCCTGGCCTTGCCTCTGCGTCTCCTCCTCAAGGCGTTGGCACCGTCGTCAATCGTCGCGCCCGTCATGGAACTCTTGATGCTGCCCCCGTCGCTGGCAGCATTCCACCCTCCGCTATCGCCGTACTGGATGCCGCTCGCTGGATCGTCGGGATCGATTTCGCCGAGTTCGATTTTCGTAAGAATCATCCGCGCCAGCCGGCCAAAGATTTCGTCCACGCCCTCCCCGTTGAGTGCACTCGCCTCTGTCACGACCGAGATGCCCGCCGTACTGGCCCACCGACTCGCCTCGGCCCGTGACACTTCCCGGCCCTCTGGCGCAATCGTGGCTCGTTGTCGGTTGCCCGCGCTGATGGAGCCGCTGTGGTCTCTCGTCCCCGTGCTATTTGATACCGATGCTGAATAGGAGCTTCCCGATGCGCCGGGCAGGTATGTCGAGGTGGAGTTGACGCTGCTCGGAGTAGGAGGCGGCAGGCTGGTGTCGATGAGCGACTCGGCCGCTAGATCTATCTTGTTCCCCACGAGCATGAGGCTCAGGTTGGGAGATGCGAGCGCCTGAGCGTCGTTGAGAAAGGGCTGGAGCGAGCGAAAGGACGTATGCGAGGCCACATCGTAGACGAGAATCGCACCCGCAGCGCCGCGGTAGTATGAGCGTGAGACGGATCGGAAGCGTTCGGTACCGGCCGTATCCCAGAGCTAGATGTAAGTCAGCGTCGGTCCGTAGGGCAGAGGCGCCAGCGCTCGCCTAACCTGCAGCTTGATTCGTTTCCGCCGTGCTCCGTTGCCAACCTTGATGATCTTGGTCGCAAACTCGACACCAATCGTTTGCGACGAGAGAACGCGCCACTCATTCTTGACGAACCGGTGTAAAAGACATGACCTGAAACAGGCAGAAGCCGTGGTCAGTACGCGACGAAGGGTAGAAGGGAGGGGGGGAAGCTCATACTTTCCCGTTCCGCTTGGGCCCAGTAGAATGATCTTGGCCAAGTAGTCGTACATGCTGCCCAGCTCCTTTGCTATCATGTCAGCGACCGGCTCTAGACGCTTCCAGTACACACCACGTGTGAATACCTGTTCTCGGGTCGTCCCCGAGCTCTCTTCGCTGCCGTTGGACAGTCCGCGAGGCCTCGTCATCGTGGTGTTGGGAGAGGATGCAGTCGTTACGCGATCACGGCACGTCGCTTAGGTCTGGTTCTGTTTGGAGTCGCGGGTGTCGATCGCAGGCGGCGGAGGCGTGAGACTCTATTAGAGATATAGGGAGGCAAAGGGCGAAAGGGGAGTAGGGAAGAGAAGAGGCTAAGGATGAGGATATCCCAAGCCGGCTTATCAGGAGTGGTCTGTGGTATCGCAACGATTGGGCTTGTCTCTACGGGCGCTGCGAGGTTGCGACAGGGGTCCTCGTTAGCGCCTCATGCGCTGTATTAGCCGCCGTTGCGAACCAACAGCAGTCACGCAACGGTCATACGTCATCGCTGTCGAGTTCAAGAGCTTCCATCGTCAACTCATGATGAAGCTACATAGACATCTACTATGTAGGTATCGTAGGTAGGCAAGGTACTAGACATCTGTAGCAAATAGTATTCCATGCTTGATCTGTCGGTTTTAAAGCCATACGATAATGAGGTGATTCCTTGAGATCCTCTTGCTTAGCTTGTATATCCGCGTCTTGGTTCCGTCTCGCATCTATCGCTTCGTATCAGACGACGCAGGAAACGACTTGCTACCTAGTTGGTAAATCTCGACTCGGCAACGGGTGCCCTTTTACAATCCCCAACTCGATAATTCAACATGAATATTTATGAAAGCCCCCAGCGCAGTACTTTGCATGGCAAAAAGCAAAAGCCGAGGAGAGACATACCCTGCATGCGCAGGCGGTAGGCATCAAACATCTCGACCCTCTTCTTAAGCTCTCGACAATGTTTTTGGATTGCTTCACTCAGCATGAACTTCCGTCAAGGCAGCACTCTGAGCCTAAACTGTCTAGAATATCCTCTCAAGGTGCATGCCCTCAAAAATTTCAAAACCCCATGTCCAGGTTTCTTTATAAATACCTTGGATCTGCTCCCATCCATGCCAGTCCGTATCCTCTCTTTTATCTTCAAATCATCTCCAGACTTATAAGTTGGCTCTCACTACATCAGCCATGCAGCTCTACAATCTCGCCCTCCTCCTCCTCGCGGCACTTATTGAAGTGGACGCTTTGCCCACCCCAAACAACCGGACTCTCACAGTCCCCGAAGCAAACCACATAAACACAACTGAGCTCAAAGCATCGCTCCAGCCCTCATCGGCCCCAGAAAGCAACCTCACCAAGCCGGCCATTGAGAAGACCGCCGAGCTCAAAGCCTCGCTCCAGCCTTCATCGGCCCCAGCAAGCAACCTCACCGAACCGGGCACTGAGAAGACCGCCAAGCCCTCGGCGGACAATACCGGTCCCGCGTGCGAGAAGGCCGACGTGGTTCGAGCCATCCTGCGGAACCACGGTCCGGACGACGATCTCTCGGAACTGGCAAAGAAGCTCTGCGACAAGCCCGCACCGGCCGTGGGTCGTCGGCCCGAGCCAATAAGGGAGAATCCTTTATTGTCATTCCTGAACCCAGTCACCTTCTTCACGGAACCGCATTGATACTTATTTACAATAAAGGCGTTCTGACAATACCTGCAACCTTGTGCCTTGCCGTGCCTGTAGTGTCCACTGTAGAGAACTGTCAGAAGCGAGCTTAATAGGACGGACCTTGCCGAGATAAGCCTCGGCCAACCCCCACGTTTACGCTTGGAAAGTAAAACACAACCAACAGACATCTAATCACAAACACATTCATCCTACGAGTTGACCCTAGAGTATACATTTCTTAAAATGAAAGTCGAGGGTCGTACATTCATCATTTCTGGCGGGTAAGTCGCTACACATCCTACCTTGAGCGTTGTCACATGCTCACTTCGTGTTAGCGCATCCGGCCTAGGCAAGGCCTGCGCCGAGGACATTTGCGAGAATGGCGGCAACGTTGCGATTCTCGACCTGAATGAGGAGAATGGAGAGGAGTTTGCCAAGGCGTTGGGTGCATCCGGCCGATTCTTTGTCTGCGACGTGCTGGACACGTCAAGCATCGCCAGCGCGGTTGACGGAGCCGTGAGCTGGGCCAAGGAAACGGGCAGACCGCTCGGCGGCGTCATAGCAGCAGCTGGAGTGTCAACCCCCGCAGCAGTAAGTGACTCTCTTACTCCAAGAAGTGGCCATGGCA
The DNA here is from genome assembly GCA_003693545.1 of Pseudonectria buxi. Taxonomy (NCBI): domain Eukaryota; kingdom Fungi; phylum Ascomycota; class Sordariomycetes; order Hypocreales; family Nectriaceae; genus Pseudonectria; species Pseudonectria buxi. Next base: position 225,412 of record QUZG01000027.1, read on the forward strand.
ATAAAGCACTCCCCCTAACGGATATATCGTATCCAACCTAGATTCTCGACCGGAGCGGCGCGGCTTTTAGTCTCGACGACTTCGACTTCGTCATCAACGTCAACCTGCGTGGCACCGTCGACCTGGTGCGCCAGACGCTTGAGCATCTAGCCAAGGCTGCGCCCCAAGGCCCTGACTCGGAGCGCGGCGTGGTCGTCATGGTGGCTTCATCGGCCGCGTTTGACGGGCAGCGAGGCCAGGTATCGTATGCGGCTAGCAAAGGCGCCGTGACGGCCATGACGCTGCCGATGGCTCGGGATCTGGCGCGCTACGGCATCCGCGTCGTGACCGTGGCGCCTAGCCTGTTCGAAACCAACATGACGAGCGTCATGTCCGACAAGGTGCGGCGGAGCCTCGAGGGCGCCATGGAGTTTCCGCGCCGAGCTGGCCAGCCGGCCGAGTTTGCGCAGCTGGTCCGACACGGCATTGAGAATGCCATGCTGAATGGAGCCGTCATCAGGCTGGACGGCGCCATGAGGATGCCCAGCAAAATGTAGTCTCACCGCGTATCCGTATCTGACTTGGAAATGGCTGAGATGGTTTCATCTGCGAGTGTGGCTGGTGTCTTGGAATAGTATTGTCTCGGGAAATGGGTTGAAATTCGAGGATTTCGCATTCTGTTAGGTAGCAACGCATTGGTTGCAACGTCGTGACTTGACTGGCTGAATAATACCGACCGGCCGTCGCCATAGGTTGCCAACTCGCCCACCACCACTTGTGACACAATCCATTTCTCAATCCCGCCCAAACAACGGAAAACTTGACCGCCAAGCGTGCAAAAAAACAAACAAAAAAAACCCCCCTCTCAAGATGCCACGTATCAAGGTCGCTGTGCTCGACGACTATCAGGGCTTTGCCGACACCCCCTTCCAGAGGCTGGATCCCGAGGGGTACGACGTCGTGTCGATCAAGGACACCTTGCGGCCATACAACCACGCGGACACGACACAAAACACAAAGGATGAGCTAGTGAAGCGTCTCGAGCCATTTCAGGTTATTTGTGAGTCGCGTGCGTGGGATAGAGAGGACAAGGCTAAGGACGACACGGTGAAACAGGCACGATGCGGGAGCGTACCCCTTTCCCCGCAGAACTCGTCGTCCGGTTGCCGGCCCTCCGGCTCTTGGTCACCACTGGCCTGCGCAACAGAGCCCTTGATCTGGATGCTTTCAGGCAGCGCGGGATCCCCGTGGTCGGCACCGTGGACAAGAGCCGGCTCGACAAGCGCACGGCGGGCACCGACAGCACCACGCAGCACTGCGTCGCAATGATGCTCGCCCTCGCCCGCGGCGTGGCCAGCGATGACGCAGCCGTCAAGGCGGGCGAGTGGCAGACGGGATTTGCGACGGGGCTCACGAACAAGACTCTTGGTATCCTTGGACTCGGCCGCCTCGGGACCAACGTGGCCAGGATCATGCACGTTGCCTTTGGCATGAGGGTGGTTGCGTGGAGCACCAACCTCACACAAGAGGTGGCGGATGAGCAGGCGCAACGTGTTGGGCTACCGGTGAAGAATGCGGATGGCGAAAAGACGTTTAGAGTGGTAAGCCGAGACGAGCTCTTGTCTGCATCCGACGTTGTGAGTCTCCATGTGGTGCTGTCCGATCGATCCCGCGGGATGATCACCTCGCAGGATCTCGCACGAATGAAGAGATCGGCACTCTTAGTCAACACATCGCGCGGCCCATTGGTGGTTGAGAGAGATCTGCTCGACCATCTCAAGGCTGGGCGTATCAGAGGGGCGGCGCTCGACGTCTTTGACCTTGAGCCGCTCCCTGCCGACAGCGAATGGAGGAACCCGCGCTGGGGCAAGGACGGGACGAGTCGAGTTCTGCTGACGCCTCACATGGGCTATGTGGAAGACGAAGCAATCTGCTCGTGGTATGAGCAGCAGGTTGAGGTCATTGAGCGTTGGGCTGCAGAGAAGCCGCTGCAGAATCTCCTGACCGAAGCGACATAGGAGTCTGACGACGCGTCATTTAGAGAGGTGAAATAGACAACACCAAGCATTGTGACATATCATTCACCTCTGCTCAGCCGCACATGCAACGATGCAGAATCTCCGGGGTCATCTCTCACCGGGCGCTGCTGCGCGCCACAGAGGCCTGATGACGGTGGCGAGCTGCGGGATCCTTCAGCACGAGGTGCAAGGCAGCGAGATCATCTGCATCGCTACCTGTGACGCATCGTCTCCCAGAGAGTGCTCACAGCGCAGGGCAGCGCCGCACAACACAACACAGGACAGCGCAGGACAGCACAGTGCAGTGAGGCCCTCGGGATTGCGTGCGTGGCGTTGGTGCTCCGGTATCCAGGCGGCTGCCGCATCGCATCGCATCGCATCGTGGTGGATGCAGGCAGACAGTGCAGGTCGCTCAAGTTGCCCAAAGCTGTCGTTTGCAGAACGTTTCATCCTTGCCGAAAACCCCCACACGCTCTGTTCTCCGCGTTGAGTATCAAGTCCGCGGCAAGGATGCTGGGTCAAGGGATGGGAGGAGGGGGGAATGGGATGAACGAAGCCAACCTGGGGAATCCCTGCCTGTTGATCCCGGGAGCGAGAAGGTCGAGGGCCAAGGACGATGCGGCATTGTTCGGATCGGGGTGGTGGTGCAGATGGGAGCCGGATAAGTTTCCAAGACAGGGAGGCTGGATGCACGTGTGGCAAGGAGACGGGAGGGCAATGGATTGGCAATGGATTGCTGGGATCCGGGCAGAGGGTTGAGGAAAGTCTGGCTATACGGAGTAGACAGATGGTGATGCGGGAGTCTATCAGAGTGAAACAGATGGACACCGGGTGTACCTGACGACGACGCTGACGACGCCGCAGAGAGGTAGTGCTAGGGCTGAAGCGAGGGCGGGCTTGCCGGGCCGAGGGTCTTTGGGATAGACAAGATGGTATATTGGACGGGACTAGTTGTGGCCAAAGGGCCGATGGTCAGACGCTTGGAGGTTTGCCAGGGGTTGAGCGGTGCTTCGGCCGAAACACAACATCGGGCCAATCAATGGTGAGCCGGCCGTTGGCGGTTGGCGGTTAGCCGTTGGAGAGACGGATGCGGCTACAGCCGAGCTGCGACCAAGTGCAACCCAACGGGAGTCGGGAGATGCGACTGATCATTGTGCATGCAATTGCTGCGATGCCGTGACTGGCTGCACCATGATGTATGTGTATGTGTATGTACATTGAAGCCTCCCGGTAGTACGGAGACGGAGACGGAGACGGAGTACCAGGGTTGTTTTGTTTTGGCGAGCGTGGGGCATGCATGGCAATCCACAAAATCTCGGCAGCCATCGATGGACTTGGCAATGATGTTCGCCAGCCGCGCTGGATGGCGCTGGGGATAGATGGCATGCTGAGGCTGAGGCTGATGCGAGCCAAGAACGGCCAAGTCCGTTGCCAGACGGGAGCCCGAGCTCTGATCGACTGACATGGTAACGTTGGATAGGTAGTTAGTTGCAGACTATTACTACCTTTGGTAAGTAGGTAACTAATAGTTGCACCATCAAAATGACCAGATCCGGGAGCGTGCAGCAGCGACAACAGCTGCTGCCACTTGTCGCCCTTTGGACCTTTGGACGGCGCTGGAATGTCGGCATGGGCAGATGACGTAGGACAGGGTGAAACCTGGCCAAGAGGCAGGGATTCTTTCTAGAATGTCGTCGTCTTGTCGCACAGCTTGGAGTCGCACGCACAAGCAATGGCCCAGACCAGACCGGCCCAGCCCAGGCCAGGCCAGAGATGCCCTCACAAATCACAGGCAGTCACCGAGGGAGGGTTGCACCAGGGTTAGAGCCAAGAAAACCTGAGACGGTTTCGCCAGGGTCCCCAACCGTCAAGCCAACCCGGACACTAAGTTACAGTACCGGTCGAAACAAATCTCCCGCGCGAGCATGGGTATCCGGGTGGCCAGGGCCCAGGGTCCAGGGTCCAGGGTCCCAGCGTCGACTAGAAGCCCTTCAACTGCTTCCTTTGGGCGGACAAGAAGCAATTAGCAATATCGCCAACGGGGGGCCAGGACGGGGTCAGGACGGATTGGAGGGTCGGCACGGAGCGCGGGCTGCCTGATGACGGGCCACCGGAAACGAGGTCCAAACGAGAATCCCATTGCCCCCTATCCCATTGTATTCTATTGCTATTCTATTGCTGGTGCTATTCTCGATTGTCTATTCGATTCGCTATTCGACCAGTATCAGGATGGATAGCCTCTGCGCCGGCGGATGCCAACGAAGCCACGATGCCATGCTGCAGTCCATGTCTCGATGGCAGAGCCAGCAGACAAGTTAAGTGGCATCGCCGTGGACGAGATGGATCGGCCAACCCTTTTGCGCCACTAAACCAAACTGAACCTGGTGTAGATCATACAGTAAGTTGGGCCAAGAGATGTTTCGCAGCCTCTGGCTGCTAACGGCGCACCAGCGGCGCACCAGGCGAACCTAATCCCCACACCGCGTCCGCTGCGAGACAGACAAGACGCCATCAACGGCAATGTCAAGATCCCAGCCAAGCCATCACGTTGAAGCTTTTGCCAGGTCCTGGGCTTCATTCCGCCGCCGCCGCCGCCCATCTCCCGCAATGTTTCCATCTAGTCTAGTCTAGTCTAATCTAGTCTGGCCCAGCCTAGCCCAGCCCTTGTCCCATTCTTCATCTCGAGTCGACCAGCGCCATGTCGGAGCCTTTGGACCGCCACCAAGTGTGCTACTGTAGTTGCTTGAATAGCCGACGCGTGTGACAGGCAAAGTCTAAAGCGGTGGAGAGGGTGCCGCAGACGATGAGAATACCGGTATTCTGCACAACTGCCCTGCCCGCCTAGGGATTCCAATGTCGTCACCCCGTCCATGGACGCTCGACGCTCGACGCTCGACACTCAATGTTCGATCTTGGCCTGGCTCGATCCCGCGCCAGAGGCAGGTCATCGATCCCTGGTCCAATGCGACTGTACATGTTCTCCATCGCACTCTACACACATAGTAACTATGGATCCTACCTACATAGTATAGTATAGTATACCGTCTACTAAGCAGCTTGCAGGGACCAGGAATGCCATCTGGGAGGGCAAGAGGGCTCGGTCAGGGCTCAAGGGGGAGTGGACCCCGTCATCTTACCCAAAGCCGTTTGGCACAAGAGAGCGTGGCTATGGCGATGCGATGCATCATGGTGAGACGGCGACTGTATCAATGTGCACCGTGAGCACGCTATGCCGCCACCTGCCCAGTTCTTCCCGTCTGTCCTCTCCTCTCTCCTTTGTCCAGCCAAGCAGTCACTCTACTCTACTCTACTCTACTCTAGTCTCTAGCCATCCATTGACCATTGGCATACTCACAGACTAGACTGACTCCCTCTCCAACATGATGACATGTGGCTGGCTGTCGTGCCTTCTTCCACTCCCCAACCATACCTATATATGACCCCCTCGAAGCCCTTCCCCCTTCCATCATCAAGCCTCCTCCATTGTCTCACCTTACCTCAACCTACACGCATAGACCTCGGCAGCTCTTTTACACACAGCATCTCTACAGCATCTTCACAGCATCTCCACAGCACAGCATTCCTATAGCATCTCTACAACAAAACCTTCACCATGTCCGCTGCTACCCAGCCCTCCTTTGACCAGAGCGGCCCATTGGAAGCCGCCGCAACCCCCGAGAGGAAGCGCCGCCTCCCGAGCGCCATGCGGAAGCTCATCGTCATCATTTTCGGAGAGTTTTGCGGAACTTTCATGTTCTTGCTTTCCTCCTTCATTGGTGCCCAGACGGCTATTACCACCAACAATCCCGCCGACCCTACCTCTCCTCTATTGCCCTTTAGTCTCATGTACATTGCCGCCGCCTTTGGTACTTCACTGGCCGTCAATGTCTGGATCTTCTACCGAGTCAGTGGTGGCATGTTCAACCCTGCTGTAAGTCGTCGTCTTGTTCTGATGCCCTTTTCACCCGAGTCAGAGACTAACATCATCCCAGGTCACGCTTGGTCTCGTTCTCGTCGGTGCCGTCAAGCCCTTCCGAGCCCTCTTCATTGTTCCCACTCAGATTGTTGCCGGAATCGCCGCCGCCGCCGTCGTCGATGGCCTCATTCCTGGTCCTCTCCTCGTCACCAACACTCTGGGCGCGGGAACTAGCGTCGTCCAGGGTCTCTTCCTCGAGATGTTCATGACGGCACAGCTTGTCCTGACCGTCTACTTCCTCGCCGTCGAGAAGCACCGCGGTACCTTCCTCGCCCCCATTGGCATCGGAATTTCCGTCTTCATGGCCCACGTCTCTGCCACCAACTACACCGGCACCTCCATCAACCCTGCCCGCTCCTTTGGCCCGGCCGTTGTGGTTGGCTTCGTCGACTACCACTGGATCTACTGGCTGGGTCCTCTTATGGGTGCCCTCCTCGCCTTTGGTGTCTACACCGTCTTCAAGTTCCTCGAGTACCAGACTGCCAACCCCAACCAGGACGGTGACGATCTCGAGAAGATCTACAAGCCCTTCCAGATGCCCGAGAAGATTGAAAAGGCCATGCCCGCAGGATCTCGCCTCGATGCCTTCTCTCCTCCCCTACCACCAACCATCAAGCGCAACGACAGTGTCATTGATGGCCAGATCAGCCACATGCACTAGAAGCATTGCGCAGACACACACACCACCATTATGGTATCATGGCACACGGGTTGCTTGATGAGGGCTTGGTAAACTACAACTTGTCCAAACATGTGCCAATGTGGGGGAAGGGAGATTGGAAAGGCAACGGGTTTTGCCATGGTCCCTCGCTCTTCCAGAGGTTTTAATGACGGAGTTTTGCATTTTTCCCTGGCTAACGACAACAATATCAGTATGAATATCATGAATTTTGAACTATACTCTTTCTCATCCCCGCCGTGAAGTTGTCCAATGTGTGAGAGTCTACGAGTAGCAAGGACTACGAGATGAGAGCAATGATGGACATGGAGCTCTAACCCCCAACATACTCTGGTCAACCCGACGCGTCACCTAACTACACGAAGCACATGGAGGGTGTGAAGAGAAAAATCCTCAGACAAGACATTCGGGTTCGTACGCTAGCCAAGTCGCATGGTTCACACGGTTGGCTCAGGTTTCATTCATATTGGAAGCAGTAAATGCAACTCGTCCAACACCGTGGAGTCGTCCTAGTCCCTCTGCACTGCCCCCCGGTGCCACTCACTCACACGGGTGTTGGATGGGGATAACAAGATGGCTGAGCATATTGAAAGCAAGATTAAACTAAGGGAACATATCCAAAACTAGGTACATGGCAATCCGTACTGCGGGAAAAGAAAGTGTCCAGTGGCCAAGGTAGTTGGCCGACCACGGAGCAAAGGGGGCGGCGGCAGCCCTACAATCCCCAAACTTAGGCATTCTCAACATTGACAATCTCTCCACGGTGGTCAATGTCCACCTTCTTCTTCTGGGTAGACAGCTTGACAGGGTTCTTGGCATGGAAAATCTCGTCAAGCTCTTCCAGCTGTGAGGACTCAATGTCAGTAACGCTTCAGCGGTGGCGAGGGGGGGGGGGGTCCACTTACAGTTCGTCCCTTGGTCTCCGGGATGACAAAGTATATAATCGTGACTTGGACAACGTCCCAGACGAAGAAGACAATGTACGTCTTCCAACCAATCTCCTCCATGGAAACAGGCCAGGCAAACTGGTTGAGAAGATTGCCAGCGTTGACGGCAAGGTTGGAAAACGCCATGCCCTTGGCACGCATCTCAAAGGACAGAACCTCGACCGGGTACAGTGCCTGCAAGGGGGTGATACCGAACGAATAGACCGCGCCGAATATGAAGATCATGGCCAGCGAGGCCTTTGAAGCAGTCGTGTTGGAGTATATTGCTTCGCCTTCCTTGTCAAGGCCCACATATGATTTCGCAAACTGGCTCGAGGAGACAATCATGCCAAGCCAGACAACGGCGCATCCGCCAAAGGAGAAGAGAAGCAGAGGTCTTCGGCCCAATTTGTCGACGAGAGCGGCGCCTAGAATGGCCCAGCAAAACTGCTGGCAGTTGTTGATGAGCGTAATATTGGCTTGCGCGATGGAGTCCTTGTATCCAGCCGTGTCTAGAACCGCGCCGAGGAAGTAGGACAAGACGGCGTTGCCGGCCCACTGGCCAAAGATGGAAATGAGACAGTTGCAGGCTAGACGATAGGCCGAGGCGCGGTCGCGGAACAGCGCGCGGTAGTCCCACCATCGCTTGTCGGCGCCGTCCATGACGAGGAACTCTTCGTACTCGCGGAGCTGCAGCGAGACCCAAATGGAGTCAGGGTTGTTGTTGCCATGGTATTTGGTCAGAATCTCCCGTGCCTTTTCCTTCTTGTTGTTCACATACAGCCATCGGGGGGACTCGGGGATGAGAAAGCAGAAGAGAACAATCAGGCCGGAGAAGAGAGCCTGCAGCCAAGTGATTAGGCGCCACGAGTAGTCACCACCCACATTGAGGCCACCTCGGGCAGAACCTGCTGAGATAATGGCACCGCTAAACCACAGAGTGTTGTACATGGCTGCCATGAGGTGTCCTGATTAGCTCCTGGCTCTGAATGGCGCCTCATCGCGACTATGACACTTACCTCCAACAACACCACGGTAAGCCGGGTGGTTCATTTCAACAACGTACATGGGACCGGCAGAGGCAGCGATCGAGACGCCAAAGCCTAGGAGGAATCGACCGCCCCTATAATTAAGATTGTCAGCTTCCAGCAAGGAAAAGGCAGGATAAAAACGCTCAACTAACATGAACTGGCCTCGTCCGTTGCTCACTCCTTGAATGATAGTCCCGATGATGACAGTAAGAGCCCCTACGAGCATGCCAACACGGCGGCCCCATCCATCAATGCAGGGACCAACAAATGGCAGAGCAGCGACACCACCAATGTTGTACATTGACGACACAATGCCGGTCCAGATACCCACATTCTCAACCTTGTACTTTTCCTTGAACCAAGGGTTCTGGAGCAGGTTGTTGATGAGAGATCCGTCGTAGCCGTTCATGGTACTGCAGAAGAAGCCGACGAGAGAGAAGAGGTAGATGAATATCTGCGCCTTTGTCCAGGCACTCGGTGGTTCCTTGATCATGGCTTCATTGTAGGCTGAGTTGCCAGTGACAATCTTTGTCTCGACTACCCTCTATTTGGCGTGTCAGTCACGTACATGATTTGGCAGTGCGTTGTTGAAACATCCAAAATACCTTCTCATCGACCTCATGGCTGTGCTTCGAGTGGATATCAGCGGTACCGATCTTTTCCGCCATCGTGCTGGGTAAGTGGACGGTCGGTCCAACGATTCTCTGAAAAGTAGGTTTCTAAACAGCTGCTATCCCTGTAAAGGCAGGTCTGAGACAAACAATGTCGTGTACCAATGTGAGTGAGGAGAAGGAGGAAATAATCTGGGGTCCTCGTGGGACCTATATATTCCAGTCGCGAGCAACCATCAGGGAGTGACGCGGTTGCCCGTCCTGGTGGCACGCCATCCACATGGCTCAAGAAGCTTATGTCCCGGAAAGAAAATGTTACTGAAGCTGATCATGCCCAGACAGAAGACTGGCTCGATTCCGTCGAATGGGCCAGTTAGCGGGACTTCGGAAAGGATCACCGGTGGTTGGCCGTAGCGAATTGGCTTGTGCCGCATCTTCGCGACAAGGATCGCGGCATGAGAAACCGGGGTACCATTCAACTCGCGAATGAGGCGGCCAGGTCTATCCTCCCCAAAGGTAGGAGGAGATCGGTTCTCATGCCGAAACTGAGACAGAGCCACACGTGACAAGCAAAGGAAAATGCGACGTCGCTCTTCGCGTCTGTCCAGGCACATGGGATTATGCGTGGCGCCCAGCAGGTCGCTTCGAGGTGACAGGGCTGTCGGCTCGGTTCCCTTGATTCCGTCAACCTACCGTGGACTGGCTACCAGGGCACACCACCAACTTGATAAGTCTGGACCCTCGATCCTGGCCCCTCCGAACCAGACGGCTGGATCTCTCGGACCGCTGCGAGAAGCCGTTGAGTGTGCTGCCATAACGCATCTTTGTCGAGTTTGGTCAAGTCGGCGTTTAGCCTGAGGGGACACCTCTTCCCCAATCCCCAGATGCGAATGCCAGATCACACATACTCGTCGAGGGGTGGTGAGTAGGGATGGTGGAGTGACTGCAGGTGTGATTTGTCTGCTTGAGCTCACACCACTTTGACTTCTCACCCATGGGGCCAATTTTACGACTCAACACCATGCTCAACGCAGTACTTGTTGGTCAATCGCTCCGCGGTCAGTGTCGCTTCACCGGACCGTTGCTTGAAATCGAAACTGCGCCATGTATCAGGTAACCAAGCGCCACTCATTGAGGCCCAGCCTGCATCTCGCGACAACCACGCCGCAAGCCTCGTGTTGGAATGAAATTAGCCTTCTATAGTCTCTGCTCGGGTTTGTTGAGACGTGACAGGGCCCATGGCACGCTCGAGCCTAACAAAAAGCATGGAGCTGGGGCCGTTTGGACTTGCTCAGGTTTCAAATCGTGACTAGCTGGTATTGATTCGAGGTGCTCAAGCTTGCAAGAAAGCTCTTCCACCGGGACCAGATAGCAATGCATGGAGTAGGTGAGAGCATCTCGTAGCTTTTCAGCAGTTCAGCTCCACAAGATCTGTGGGGATGGGGAAGGATCTGGGGAAAGCCTAACCGGGCCGTTCCCTGCATTGCTTATTCCATGGTCGCATCAATTGGTGACGGTGACCAGAGAGAAGGCTCAATCGTCTGCCCATAGCCCGATGAGAGAAATGCAGTAGCTGGATCCTGTCTTTTGCTCCGGGACGTGGCCCAACGCCTCGCAATTACGGTCTCTCGGGTAAGTTTCAGCTGCAGCAATGCTTCGTCTCTCTGCCCTGGGGTATATTCCTGGCTTTATCGCCTGGGACCGCCGGCCGTCTGAGCCCAAGCCTAAATTGACCAACGGCCATCGACAGGGGCTTGTTCGTCAAGCGTCGCCGTTGGAAATTGACAGGGGTACCGGCGCGGGCTCCCGATCGAGGCATGATGAGCTCGGAGGCTTGTCCCGCCGTCTGTTTTCAGCCTGATCTCGTTGGGAAATGCTTGCGTGCAGACCAGATGACTCGTTTCTGTTGTATTGAGCTCGGGACGAGGAGCTTATGCCGACTACTTAACCCATAACCACGTGCCATGCATGTATTCCAAGCGTTGGATGCTATCCCGGCCGTGTGGTGACAAAACACTGGTTTGGCATTGCTGATATGATTCGGCCGGGCATCAAAGCCGGCGGCTTTCGCAATGTCGGAAACACACACTGAAGTGTTTTGAGTTGACCAGTCTAAGAAATATTCAGGCATATGCCTGTTGTTTCTGCAGCCAACATGCATCCACTCTCAGTACAAGCCAGACAGACGTTGGGTAACGACGTGACACGGCAAGATTTCCACTCACAATGACACGAAACCATGAGTTGGTCGTTGACTCAAGGGTCGAGTTGAGGTGTAGGATTACAAGAATATTGCGACTTAACAGTTGAAAGCCAGTGGATCATAAATATGTTTGAATAGCATCAGTGAGCGATGGCAAGAGAAAGCCATAATAGCTTCACGTGACTCTACCGAATTGACTGCAGGTCGTGTCACGCGGAGTGGGGCGACGCCGAAAATAGGCAACCACCACCAAGTCCCCGAGCTCATCTAGGACGAGAATTATCAAGTTATCAAAGATATCTACGCTATAAACGAGGCAGAGAGACCTTTAATCCAGCTAGGGGAATGCATGCATATTTATTTCTGGGTTCTTGCCAGTAGTTTGTAGAGCTATAATTCGTGTCGAGAGAAAGAAGAGCAACATCGAGTCACTTGACAACTCACCCACGTTGTTGCGAGTTGCAACTCAAGGATCCGCTTCCTGACGCAGGCTGGATCGAAGCTGGGACGGGACTGGCTTGGCAAGGCCGGGGATAGGGTCAAATCCCACTTCCTTGTTATATAGACGACGACTCTTCCCAAATGATAGACATTATAATAGTATAACTACTATCTGGAGCTTGCCGGACCCGGCCAAAACCCAAATGTGTCGGGTGTCCGCTTTCCCCCGAGTGGGGCCTCGAACTCGTCCAACTCTACGCCAACGCCAACGCCAACGCGGGGAATTCCTAACGCCGCTTCGCAACAAAACGACCAGCCGGCGAGTTGACCAGAGCAGAATTTCTCTCACGACGCCGGGCCCAGAAGCATGTCGTCGGTCAAGGCCACCAAGAAGAGCGCCTTCTCCTGCGAGCCCTGTCGAAGACGCAAGGTAAGCAGCCGCGCCTTCAATCTCAGCCTCGCGTGCTATGCTCACAGACGTGCTCTCTCTCTCTCTGCAGGTCAAGTGTGGAGGTGAGCAGCCCATCTGTAACCGCTGCGCAGCTCGAAGCGATGAGTGCATCTACAAACTGTGAGATGAACCTTTTCATTGCCGCGTCGTGTGGTTACACACTTGCATCACGGGGCCTCACTGCTGACCAACCGTAGCAACCCGACCTTGTCCTACACTCAACGCCTAGAGGAACGCATCAAGGAACTCGAGGACCAGATTGCCTCGTCCAGGACACCGCCCCCTACTGCTCACGCCTCTGCTCATTCCAGCCCTTCAGTCTTTAATGGGTCCGGCCAGGAGTCTGGTGGATATGGCCGTTCCGGTGGACATGCCGACGACCAGGCCATGACGCGGAGCTTCATGGGGCTCAAGATTGATGAAAAGGGCGGCATCACCTATCATGGGCCCACCAGTCTTTTCCATCTCCCAAGTGACCGGGACAACACGCACAGCGACTTGCTGGCTTCATCCGACACAGACGCTCATAGGAGAGAGCGACTCGTCACCAATGCCTGGCACCAGCGTGCCATGGAGAACCTCTCCGACATACCTGTGAGTGAGACCTTTCAGATCAGACATGAGCAATACGGCTTACACCCGGCCTACAGCAACCCTTTCAATATCTCCTAAACGTCCATTGGTGCTGGATTCAACCCCTCTTCAACTTCATCTACCGACCGGCATTTACTCGTAAGCTCATTCTTCTGGCCACAGTAGGCCGTTTCTAATCCTCGTCACAGGCGACATGCAGTCTCTCGGCCCTTATTACTCGCACACGCTCCTCAATGCCATCCTATCGCATTCCATCCGCTGGGGCAAGAGTGACCCATCAACCAGGCGGCTGCTCGATCAATCGTACGAAGGCGGTGCCATCTTTGCCAAGCATGCGAGAAGTATGCTCTTTGACGAACTCAACAGAGGAGTTTGCACAATCCCCACCGTCCAGACGTTACTACTGCTGAGCGCGCAAGAATGTGGCCTCGGAAACACAACTCAGGCTTGGGTGTACAGCGGCCTAGCCTTTCGACTGATTGATCATTTGGGAATCTGCGTCGACAACCAGAGATATCCCGGATCGGTTCACCTGTCTGACGAAGAGGTCGAAATACGGCACCGGCTCTTTTGGAGTTGTTATTTCTGGGACAAGATGATTAGTCTCTATCTTGGGCGTTCCCCTTCTCTCCAGCACTCGCTGGTCTCGCCGCCGCAGATTATGTGTAGGTCAACGCTTGTTCCTGCAGGCGACCAGCATATATCTGACTGACAAACAAATAGTTGATGATTCGGCCGAGAACGAACTTTGGATTCCCTTTGACTCACCTCAGGGAGGCGATTGGAAATATCCGCCAGCCACTGCTCACTCGACATCATGCTTCATGAGCACATGTCGCCTCGCCGTCATCTTCAACGAGATCCTCATCCACATGTACGACCCTCTCTTACAAAACACCGACGCAGAGATGCAGGAGTGTCTCCAGTTCCAGGACCCTGCACTGCAACAGTGGTGGGACCAGCTTCCGCCTCACCTGAGGATCGACCCAGCTGCCTTGCCAGCCCTGGCTCCCCCATCACACATTGTCACAATGAAGTAGGTTTCCAAACATCAAAACTCTTTTCCCCCTTTCTCTCTAACCTAATCTTTAGCGCGCTCTACCACACTTTCCGGGTATTGCTGTTCAGGCCCATGCTGTCCCGTCGCGTCAGTCCCGAGGGCGAAGGCCCGCATCCGATCCAGGGCTATCTCGTCGAATGCGTAAACTCAGCCACGGCAATCATTGCGATATTCGACCTCTTTTGCAGAACATTTACCATGAACCATTGTGTATTGTCACTGTCCTATAGCGTCTACATAGCCGCCACCATCTTCCTGTTACAAGTGCAGGCGTCACCCGAGGACCAGCAAGCGCGTCGAAAACTCGGCTTCTGCATCCAGGCCCTGGATCAGGCCAAGTCTATCAATACCGGTCAGTCCCTGCGTGTAACCGCGACTATTCTTACACTTGTTGACTTGTAATCAGTGATATCGAGCGCCTTGGGCCTCATCACTCGCGAGATTTCCAGTCTGGGAATAATTCTCGACGTGGTAATCCCCCAACAGCAGCACCTGCCTCGGCCTGAACAGCATCGGGCTCAGCAGCATGTTCACCCAGCCCAGGCGTCTTCAAGTACTGGTCCCGCGATGCCTACCTCGCAGTCCTCGTACCAGTCCTCAATGGGGACGCCACCTCAAGCTCCCTATCACCAGGAGCAATTGTTCCAACCCCCTTGGCCCAACAATGTCGACCCGCACTCGATGCCTGTGGACCACGGGGTGTTTGAAGCATTATCCTCGTTTGAGCCTCTGAGCGTGCGCGTTGGCGCAATCCATCAATCGGACAACAACCAGGGGCCGATGGGATAAGTAGAGCTCGCCATCAGCAGCTGCCGCCGAAAGAGGCTATTTGCAACACCCGGAGCACGCCAGTTTCAGTAGTGAGACCGGCTGGGACGTCCTTCAAAGACAACCACGACGTTGTCGTGAAGGAGAATCACCAGATCCTTGACGAGTAGCTGATCAGACTGAGAAGTAGTCCTAGTTTCCTGTGTTGGGAACTTGCTGGCCGGGCTGGAGAGCGGCTTGCTTCTCGAACCCCATACCTTGGCAGGAGGGTGTTGCTGCATCAAAACATCCTCGGTAGTGGATGACCACACAGTTGCTGCAATATTCTCCCCACCTGGTGTGGAAACTGATGAAACAGAGGAACCACCAAATGTGGGACACGAAAAACAAGCCGATAATCTCGTCGTGGTTTGTGCGTCCGACGTTGCCGGCGCGATCCTCGAGTGTCAGTTCTGCAGGGCAGTGGTCCTATGTGTCGGGCGTCGAGAAAGCCAAACGTTGCAAGTTCCGAAACTTTCAACTTTGGAAGGGTAAAAGGCGACATATCACTCGTGAGCCGTGTCCGTTGGGGATACAGGGCTGCATGGACTTGTCAAACGAGCAAGCCGATGTGGAAAACAGGAAACGGGCTGGACTTGTCATTCGGGGAGCGACTCTTGTAAGACAATACTCGCCAGCATACTCGGGCGAGTCTTGACTCCCAACACGCCTGGTGAAGAAGGGCGTCAGTTCCGAAGACGAAAAGCCAATGTAATAAAAAATGGATAATTAAAATACCCGGACGACTTTGGCCCGGCTTTATGGTCATGAAGGTATCCAAATAACGGGCTGCAGCCCGAGCCCACGCTATGCAGTCAACAATGTACAACGCCAACGCTAGTCAAACAATGTCGCAAGTCGGTCATAACGTCGTAGCATTCCACAGATCCTCGGCATTTCCCCTAAAGAGCCTGTCGGCGAGAAAGGCATCGTCTCGGCACCAGTCGAGGACATTCTCGACCCAGGGTCGTATATCGAGGCCCTCGAACCGGGTGTGCGGCCAGTCTGTCGCAAAGACGACGCGCGAGTTGCCGCCAACACGAACGAGTTCTCGAGCGATGGGTTCGACGTCTCTCAGATCGTCGCGCTGGCTGATGCGGTACGGCGCAGAGAGCTTGACAAAGGCGTGGCCGCTCCGTACCATGCGGACGAGCGACGCGAAGCCGGGCAGCTCGTAGGGTTTGATGCTGCTGCTGCTGCGGTGGCCCTCGAGGCACGGGTGGCCGAGGTGGTCGATGCAGAAGCGCACATTGAGTTTCGGCACAATGGGTTCGAGAAGATCGACTAGGCACATGGGAACGTAGACCTGGACGACCCAGTTGAGAGGCCGCACGGCGTCGGCATACTGGTGCAAAAGGTCTGACAGCTCCTGGGGATCAACACAGCGGCCCACGGACTGGACGTTGAAGCGTACGCCGCGCACGCCGAGTTGGTGCCATTCTCGGAGCTGGTCGAGAGTTGTCGACGTCGGGTCAAAGGACACGACTCCCCGGCACCTCGCCGGACCGAGCCTCCTAAGAGCATCGAGCAAGCACGAGTTGTCGTGGCCGTAGATGGATGGCTGAACGAGGACCATCTTGCCGATGCCGAGAGAAGATTCAAAGCGAACGGCCTGATCGACGCTGTGAGAGGTGGGGCGGTAGATGGCCTCCGGGGCAAGGGTGTAGTTGTCGACATCGACGACGTGCATGTGTGAGTCCCAGGCGCCTACGGGGATGCGATCGGCGAGCGACTGCTTTGGGCGACGGGTCGCAAAGGCGTCGAAGCCTGGTTCGGTGAGGGCCGGAACATGGTGCAGGCGGAGCATCTTGTGGATGGCGACAAAGGTTTTGGCTAGTTTCTCGAGAAGGCGTCTCTGGTCCGGGCGTGACAGCGACTGCTGGCTCGGATCCACGTCACGATCACGAGCTCCGGCTCCAGAGCTGGACCTCGGCGAGGGCGCCTGTGTCAATGGTGAGGGTGAGGGTGAGGGTGAGGGCGGCTGACGCATAGCTGCGTCGCCGTGGTGCTGGACAGCGGATTGGCGGATGCCGGTTCTGGATGTGACGGTGCTGAAGGCAGGGCGAAGAGTGGTATGCATCGCGTGACGAGGCCGGCGTGCAGCATGGTAAAAGTGCGACAATGTCGAGGACCAGGTCGGCCAAGACGATGTTGCAGAGGGCAGTAGATATGGCCGAGTGAGACCGAGACGACGACGACGACGGAGGCACGGCCAGCCAACGGCGTCTAGGCCGGCCGCGGTTCCAAGGGCTCGGTGGGCCATCGGCGAACACGTCCCATCTCCCCGAGGCGTGCTGTAGATCTCAAGACGACGGAGGGCGATGGAGAAATGGAGACGGAGACGGAGACGGAGCCGGTAGGCCAGTTGGCAGCGCGGCCACGGTCCATGGTGTAGTATTTGAATGGGAAACGCGGGCGGGGTTGCGCCTAGGTAGGTATCGAAGCTCAAGACTTGGAGGACAAGTACAGCTTAGCAGGTCGAAAAGGGTCGAAAAGAGGCGTGATCCAGACCGGCGAGGACGGAAGTTGGCCGAGCGGGCAGAAGCGTCAGCGGCAGCGCGGTGGAGATCGGCCAAGTTCCGCCGGCTCCCGACAGGCTGGGCCGCGCGGAACGTAGCGGAACATTCATTTTTCCCTCCACCCACAACGAGGACTCGCCAGTAATGTCACGATGCCATCTCCAGCCGCGCCAATTCGACGTCTCAACTCTCCAATCCAATCCACACCCAGCCCGACTTGCACGCACGCACGCACGCACGCACGCACTCACGCACTCTCGCCGAGCCTCGCCCGAGCCTTGCCTCGCCTCGCCCTGCCTCGCTTCCCCATCCAAAGGACGCGCATGCTGCGGGGCATCCAATCAGGTATCTGTGGGGGATGAGCACGGCTGCCTCGGATAGTTCCCGGCCGATCGTCCCGGCGGCTGCGTGAGGCTGAAGCCATCCATCCACTCACTCACACGTCTTCGTCCTCTTCGTCGTCGTCGTCTGCTTCTCCATCGTCGCCGTCGTCGTCTTCCGCCCCGCCGCCATCATGGCGAGGCGTCGTGTCAATCTCAATCGCAGTCTTAATCTCTACTATCTCGTCACCATTGTCGTAATCGCCTGCGGGTCGATCCCCAAGGGTATGTTTCCGCCCTCTGTACATACAGATAGATCACTTGCTCTTCTCCATCATCCCCACAATGACCATGTACGATCGCATCCCCGGTCCATTCCCCACACGATCCTCAATGTCTCAACCCCCAACCCCAACCCTCCGTCATACGTTGTGCTGTGCCGCTGCTGCATACAGGGGCGCCGACGCCATGCATACCATGCCAGCGCCACAAACAGGACCAAACTCAACAACTAACGAGACTCGCATGCAGGCTACGACGAGGGTGGTTTCAGCGCGGCCACCAACCTCCCTTCCTTCCAGCACGACTTTGGCATCGCCAAGGATGAATGGACCGGCTCCGACTCGGCCTTGGCCTCTCGCAAGGCCAACATCTCCTCGTTTGGCGTCTTGGGCGCTGCCTTTGGCGCCATCCTGGCCCTTGCCCTGACGGACCGCTTTGGTCGCTTGCGTACCTGGCAGATATTCATGGCCCTGTGGATGTCGGGCTTCTTCATCACCATCTTCTCTTCCGGCATACTGGGGTTAATTCTTGTTGGCCGGCTGTGGGGCGGTCTTGGCGCAGGCGGACTCACTGTCGTTGCACCCCTTTATCTTTCGGAGATAGCTCCAGCTCGATCCAGAGGCATGGTTGTGTCCATCTACATGGTGGTGCTCCTGTCCTTTCTCATGATCGGTAAGTCAACGCAGAGAGCCATAGTGGCGCGTTGGGCTGACATGCCCATTTTCTACAGGCTTCTTCATCAACTATGCCGCCAGCAAGACTATGCCGCCAACCCGTGCTCAATACCGGTTGGTGCTTGGCATCCCACTCATCCCTGTTGGCATCGCTCTCATCGCCTCCCTCTTTCTCACCGACACCCCCCGCTGGCTGGCCTCGGAGGGTCGCAGTGACGAAGCCCTACAGGCACTGGCCAAGCTGAGACACTCGGACATTGACGACTTTGAGGTGAGGGGTGAGTTTGCCGAGATTGAGGAACAGCTTCAGGATAAGCAGCAGATACTGGCAGGCACCTCGACATGGGCCATTATCCGCGAGATTGCCACCATCTCAACCTATCGCAAGCGGTTCTTGCTCGGCACTGTGATGCAGACTGTAGCCCAGTGGACAGGCGGCAACGGAATCACATATTACATTCCCGAAATATTCGGGTATGCCGGTGTCACTGACAAGAACCTGTCACTCATTACTTCGGGTGCGTACGGCGCCGTCAAGCTCGTCTTCACCATGGTCTTTACGTGGGGACTGATTGATGTGTTTGGGCGCCGTCGATGTTTCATGACGGGGCTTTGCTTGCAGTGCATAACGCACATTTACCTGGCCGTGTACATGGCGCTCTGGAGAGACTCGCGCAACGTGGCGGCTTCAGACGCCGCCATTACGGCCATTTTCGTCTACGCCGTGGGCTGGTCCGTAGGCCTCTGCACGGTGCAGTACCTCTTGGGGCTGGAGATTTACCCCACGCGCATCCGCAGCGTCTGCTACGCGGCCAACATGATGCTGCACTGGTTCTTCCAGTTCGCCGTCGTCCGCGTCACGCCCAACATGTTTGTCACGCTCAACGTCTGGGGCGCCTATGTGTTTTGGGCGTGCGTGTGCGCGGTAGGCATGGTGGTCCTGGGACTCTGGACGCCCGAGACAAAAGGCGTGGCGATGGAGCGCATGGAGGAGCTGTTTGAAGGGCCTTGGTACATGGGCTGGAAAGCCAAAGTACACGACGGGCCGATTGGAGGCCCGGCGCTTCGGATGACCTCGTGGGAGCAGCACGAGGCTAGCCCTCGGCACCGCTTCAAGAGGATGCGCTGCAGAGTAGAATAATGGCTTCTGTTTTGTTTTAGTGATTTGGCGAGCTCGGCTTTGTAGGTTTTGGATACCGCTTTGAAGACTAGGATACCTATTTGTATGAATGGAGCTTTGCATTCATGTACGGGTGGCATGTACGGATAAACGGAGTCGGTGATTTCATCCAAGGGTCCAACAGTAAGTGAACCAGTGTCGTCTAAGCTGTACTATGCAGATCCAAGCCTGTAAGAAGCTCAAGAGGCAGACGCAAGTGGTAGTAGATCAAGTCTGATCAACTGCCACCACGTGGCTCGTGCTCATGCCGGTGCATCAGCCACACCCGTCCCGCGCTCCACTCGGAAGCTATGGAGACGATTTTGGAATCAATTCCGTCATCCAGTAGCAGCAAGCTAGCTCCGCTCGGTATTTGTCACCACCGATTGACCGACGGTGGCCAATTTTGTGATTTATGAGAGTCATCCATTGACGACTTCACACCTTGCGATTTGTAAACCCATATCTTTCGCCAGACTCAACTTTGACTAGATACTACACTCACTCACTCACACACACACACACTCCACACCGTAAACCGACCCCGCCCACGATGCCCTCACCTTTCCTCCCGCCCTTCCTGGCCCGCCTGGCGCAGCCCTTTACCCAGTCGGCGCGCCTCTCCATCGCCCCAGACTCGTCGGCCGCCCTCCCCGCCGACGCCCAGCGCTGCACCGTCGCCGCCGGCTGCTTCTGGGGCGTCGAGCACCTCTACCGCAAGTACTTTGTCGACAAGGGCCTCATCGAGGCAAAGGTCGGCTACATTGGCGGCGACCTCGAGAACCCCAGCTACCGCGCCGTCTGCGGCGGCAAGACTGGCCGTAAGCCCTAGAATCCAGAACATCTGTGGATGGCGACTAACACCCGCAGACGCCGAGGCCGCGCAAATCATCTTTGACCCGGCAAAGGTCTCGTACCGCCAGCTCCTCGAGTTCTTCTACCAGATGCACGACCCGACCACGCTCAACAAGCAGGGCCCCGACACGGGCCCCCAGTACCGCTCCGCCATCTACTTCCACGACGCCGAGCAGGAGGCCATTGCCCGCGACGTCACGGCAAAGGCAAACGCCCAGTGGTGGAAGGGCGCCGTCGTCACCGACATTGTCCCCGCCGGCAAGTGGTGGTCTGCCGAGGAGTACCACCAGCTCTACCTCCAGAACAACCCCATGGGCTACGAGTGCCCCAGCCACTTTGTCCGCCCGTTTCCCAAGCTCGAGTAAATGTCTGATGTAGCAGAGGGGAAATGTAACTAGGCACCAAGCATGGAAATAGAGACGCTATAGCCTCACATGTGAATCTGCGCTTCACTTTGTTTCTGTAATCAAGTCGTGTGTGCAGGTTTTCAACGGTTTATTCCTTGATCCTACCCTAGTTTCACAAAACACGGACATAACGTCCACGGAAAAAGCATTCTAAACCCAAACAGGAGGGGAGATTCGTAAACCTCTTGCATACAGTGCTCTGTGGCTGACAAAGGAGAAAGATTAAAACAATACAGTGGTTTTCAAGGCTCCTTCCAGCCTAGGGTATTATCTACTTGCGTCGGTTCTGCTGCATCATCAGGATCTGAACCATTCGGATAAAGATGTTGAGGAAGTCGAGCTCGAGCGAGATGCTCTCGTTGACGGGGTCGCGGCGCATGTAGCCGGCCTGGGCCAGGCGGGCGTGGTGCAGCACCTTTTGCACGTCGTACAGGGTGAAGCCACCAAAGACGGCCAGGCCACCGTACAGCCAGATGCTCTCAGTAAAGGCAAGCGTTCGGACGGCAGTGGCGGGGATGATGAGAGGGGCGAATCCAGAGACGGCAACGATGGCGGCACCGGCGAGGAGGGGACCACCAATGTACAGGTACTTCTCCTGCTTAGCGGTCGCGCCCACAATGGACAGACCACCCATCATGGCAGCAGTGTAGAGACCAGCGCGGGCAAGCAGGGGACCGGGAACGAAAGCGAGGAGGGGAGCGACAAAGGCAGCCTGGGTGGCGTTGAAGGCGGTCCAGAGGGCGTACTTGGGGATATAGCTGCAAAAGTCCAATGTTAGAAACCAGTTAATCATGGCAGTCGATAAAAAGGGCCACTTACTTGTCGGGGCTGATGGATCGGGTTCCAATCATGGTGGCAAAGCTGAGCGCAAGACCGCCAATGCCAACAACCCAGGGGTTGGTGACCATAATGCGGTAGACGAAACCAGTCTGCACCATCTGCCGAGCCGTCAAGCCAATGATACCAATGCCCAGACCAGTGTGCAGGAACGTGTTGTTGAGGTACTCGCGCTCATAGACGGGCATGCCGCCATCCTCGCGGGTCTCGCGGTTGAAGACTAGGTTGATGGCCACGAGAGTACCGCCAAAGACGGCACCGCCGATGAGCAGCTTGCGCGTGCCCGCCCCGGGGGCAGCCTGCTGTCGGGCCGCCTCCTGGTAATAGGATCGTGCTGAGCCGCCGCTGCGCTGGAAGACGCTGCGCGTCGTCGTGGCCGCGGTGGACACGCGCGAGGTGAAGAAACCGGGCGCCGGCTTGGCCGAGTGGAACTGTCGGGCGGACGAGCGCAGAGCTGGCTTGGCAAGCTCCGGGAGCCGCTGGGCCAGGCGGGCAGGGCCCTGGCGGAGGGAGAGGGAAAAGGACATGGCGGGCTGTTGGGTTTGCGTTGAGCGCCGGCCGATGGCGATGCGAAGAGGTGGTGGTGAAGAAGGAATTGACAAGTTCCCAGATGTGTGTGATGCGGGGAGAAAAGACGCTGGCCGGATGGCGTCGGGCTTCTAATTATGCCTAGAGCCTCAGGCGGACAAGGCAAGGAATGACGTTGAGACCACAGTGGGGCGGATCAAGAGGTCCGAGTGTCACGTGGCAGAATGCAGTGGAATTTTCCGGCCGTTCCTGGTGACTCAGTTGGTCAGCTGCCGATAGACGAGCAGACAGGTCCCTAACCTCCAGAGACTTAACTCCGGGAGCCATTCGCAACTCCGATACACGTCAATTGAACCAATGACATGGATAATAGGTAGTCCCTAGGCCCTTGCTTTTGAATCATTCATTGACTCATCCTGGCGTGCGTATCATGTGACAAGATGCTTACAAAGTACTATACGTGACTCCGTGTCTGATACAGTTGCATACATCTACAACCAACTCCATCTCAGGGTATCATGCCATGTATCCCATCCACAGAATACACTTTATCCTCCAGCCCCCAAAATAAACACCGCATATGTCCTGCTTGCAATCCCATCAAGCGCCATCTCTCGCCGGTCGTCATTGCTCACCAAGCATTGCTCTCTTCTCCATCATGTCCAAACTAATCTTTGTACCGGTATCCTGTCCATCGTACTTTGCTCCATTCACCTTTGATATGTTCCGTCATTCGTCACCTTAGACCTCCCGCTCCCTTCTCGACCACAAACCGCACCGGTCGTCTGGCTTTCCTTGCCTTCACTCCAAAGCCTGGTCGAGGTACAAAGTTCTGCGACGTCAACATGGCAACGCTCATGGCCTTTGGAGCAGGTTCCTCGGCCTCTTCCACCTCTTCGGCCGATGCGTCAAGTTCACTCGAACGCCTTTCTGTCACCGGCTTGCCCTGCCGGTCATCGTAGCCCCAGTTCTCCACCCCTCCGGCACGAAGCCAGCCTTCAAGATTGCGGCATTGGCTCACATCAATCCATGAAAGCCGCGCACAGCCCGTCATTACGTTTTCCACGCCTCTGCCTGTCACGCGAACGCAGCCTCGCACGCTGAGCGCCTCCAGGTCGTTCAGGTGGAGGGCGACGCTCTCGAGACTTGCGTCACTGACGGCACTGCCGCAGAACGCCAGCCGGAGTTCCTTGAGCTTGGGTAGCCGAAGCGCCACCACCTCGGTTGCGGTATCCGACAGCGCGCAACAAAACGACAGGTCCAGGTGTGTGAGATTCTTGGCCGCATTGACCAGCGCGACGACTGCGTTGTCCGTCAAATAGGTACAGTCAGCGAGACAGAGCCGCGAAAGTTTCTCGAATCGAAACGCCGCCCAAGACTGAAATCCGGCATCTGTAATGGATGTACAACGGGTCAGTGAGAGCGACTCAATGCGATTGGAGGCATGAGCAGCAAGATGGGCCATCGAACGATCCGTAATGTGCTTGCAGTAAGACAGGTTCAGCCGGCTCAGCTTGGGACAGCCTATGACGGTGCCTGGTGGAGGCATATTCGCTGGCGTCGCCTGTTGCTGTTGCTTCTGCTGTTGCTGCTTTGACTGCGCCCTGGTTTTCGACCTGGTTGACGTGTTCGAGATAACGACCTGTTTCGGAGGAGGAGGCTGCACTTCTGGTACGACCCATCCAACAACCCGGCCCAGAAGGTTATCTCCAACCTTGCGGCAGTTACTCCAGTCCACCTCCTCAAGCCCCTTGGAATTCTCGCTCATCTCCAGGATTTGACTCGCCGAGACGTCCCAGACCGACTTCATGTTCCATCGCTTGACGTTCTTGCCGCAAGTCCGCCACAGCGCCGCGAATCCTTCGTCTGTGACATGGAAGCAGTTGCTAAGGTCTATGGAAATCGCTCGTGTACTGATAAACGGCGCCAGAACCTTGATGATGAGCTCGTCGGTGATTCTGCGACTATAAATGGACAGATCTACATGCCGACAGACTTTGGGGGAGGTTGTGACAAGCTTGCGCCAATGCGTACTCACGAGGCGCAGGCGGAAGAGATCTCCAATATCAACATGGTTGAAAATGTAGATGAGTATCTCATCGGAGAGTAGAGGTTTGCTGAACGTATTAGGACGACGGGGCAACGTCTTGACTCGTTTGGCTGGCACATCATCCATATCGGCTCCTGTATCCGGGGGAGACTGAGGATATGACAATCTGATGGGCGTGATTTCGGACTGTCGAGACCGTGCTCCATTGACGACCGATCCGGGTGTTTCGGGCTGTGGCGTAGGCGGCACAAGGGATAGGCGGCGACGATTACGAAGGTTTTCCATATCAACGCTTAGGAACGGGTCAGGATCCCGGGGGCTCATGAGTTCTGAATCGTCCTTGGCGGGAGAGTTTGGCTTTGACGATGTGGTATAAGTAAGGTCGGGCAGCGGTGATGCAGGAGTCGAGGGGTCGGATTTGCTCTTCTCCTTTGCATCAGCGTCAGCCATGTCGACATCGTCTGCCTGAGTTTTGATTCGTAATCGCGCCGTCTCTTCAACCTGGGATTTGATGTCAGGTGAACATCGTCTCCAGAGCTCGTCCAGCACCTCGCCAGTGATCATTATGCATTCCACTGCTGTGATGGACCTGACGGTTGCTGTACGCAGGCGTGAGAAACCCAAGCTGACCACCTCTCCAAAATACTGGCCCGACTTCAAGCGTGGTCGCATCTGGACTGATCGAGACGGTGTATGAAAGCTGGCGTTGCCACCTGGCTGATCGTGAATGACTTCAGCCTCCCCATGAACGATGAAGAAGATTTCATTGCCAAGGGAGCCCTGCCTGACAATGTCTGTAAACGGGGGATACGTTTTTGGCTGGGCACTCAGTCCGAGGAAGTGTAAAATATCGACCGGGAGTGTAGAGAATAGAGGAAGTTCTTTGAGCGTCTTGCGAATGTTGACCAGACCGCTTCCCAGCGCGCTTCCAGCAGAAGGGTCCTCAATTACTCCGGGGCTTGGCGATTTTCGCTTCTTTGTATTCACCACGGCGCCATCTCTGATGGCTCCTCTCTCTCCAGTTAACACCTCCCCAGGAGCGGATTCCCGCGCTCCGAAATCCGCCTTGGGAGATTTAACCAACTTGCCGCTCTCCTGCCGTCTCTTTTTGAGAAGATTCAGTCTCTCTTGGGCCTCATCGCGGATTGCCTTTTCCATGTCGGGGAACCTAGGCATGACGGCCTGCAGGTCTTCTTTTTTGAGAATTACGAGTAAACATTTGGTACGAGCGACAATGGTGGCAGTTCGAGGCATCTCCATGAGAACGCCAATCTCTCCAAAGAAGGCACCAGCTTGGAGTTGCGCATATACGGCTTCGCCGTCGCGAGAGGTAACGGCTACCACACCCCTTACCAGCCAATACATGGCCTTGGCGTCGTCGCCTTCGGTGATGATGTGGTCGTTGGGGGCGTGGACTTGTGGCCTGAGGTGGTTCCCGATGGCGACGAGAAAGTCTTCCGAAGCAGACATGAAGAGCGGGAATGATCTCAGGCGGTCGACCAAGTCGAGGGGCATGTCTCTAATGGTGGACGCTGTGAGCGGGGAGGGCCTTACCGGCCGAGTCGGATTGGTCTCGACATTGAAAGACCGAATGAGGGAGACTGGATCGGAAGAGCCGGTCCCTGAAGCCTGGTGACCCAGTGCCCGAAAGGGCGAGGGGGAACTGGGAGAGCGACTTCGTCTCATTGTGACAAGACGGGATGATTTATTGGGTTTTGTTCGATATCCCAAGCAGTGAGACAAGGTGTAGCCTCACGCGCGGATGGCTGTCAGCCGCCGCGCCGAGCCGTTGGGTGATGGCGATTCGGGCCCAAGACAAGAGTTTGAGACAGAAGCTAGATGCAGCGAGTAACGTTTCGAGGTGCGATGAAGCTGGCGCGGGGACCGTTCATGCTCTTTCGCGGCAAATCGAGGACGTCGAGGTTGGGGCTCGAATGCAATGACGCAGCCGTGTGTCGAGCGCACAGAGTCGGGGAGGCCTGTTAGGGACGCTGGGGTGCTAGGATGAACGGAACGCGGGATGCAAGCTGCGAGCTGTGGGATGCGGGATGCGTGATGCGTGATGCGTGATGCGTGATGGCAGCGCCGGATTTGGACGGGCGCGGAGCAGTGCCAGCAGCGTACGGATTGAGTGTTGCAGTGGCCGGTGCCGAGACACAGCGACGGGGGCCAGGCTTCTGCAGGCCAATGGCTATTGGGACCGAGGCGCTGTAGGGCGATCGGCCGGTCGTGGCGCGAAGCAGGTCGGAGTCGAGCTGACGGGCTTGTAGGCTTGTGAGGCGGGACAAGACCAGGCGGCGGGCGAGAGATGGACTACACCGACCCGACGAGGCGAGGCGAGACGAAACAAGACGCGAAAGGGAGCGGGGCTAGACGGCAGCTGATTGATTGAGCCTCACTTGGGAACTGAGATGGCGACCAAGGTAGAAGATGCAGACAAAGGCAAAGGCGGGACGAGAGTGGACGGGACGCGGGTTTGCCTTGGCTGACAGTCGACAAGATGCAAGGCAAGGCAAGGCAAGGCAAGGAAGCAGTTGGAGCGAGATCGGGGATGATGAAAGATTGCAGTTGGGGGCTCTTGCTGCTGTTGCTGCTATTGCCTTGCTGCTATTGCGTAAGGTCGGCGGGTCAAGGCTCAAGTGGAAGGTGCTGTCGGTGGAGTGCCCCGGTACCTGCTACGTACTCTACACTCTACACTCTACCTCTTCCACATCTACAACTACAACTCGTCATCTCTCGGCTTTCAACTCTCTACCTACATCCTGCACTCTGCCGATACCGACAACTGTCCGGGTATTACAGAGACATGACCACAACACCTCTCCTTCACCTCACCAAAGCAATGCGTGCAGCTCGATACCTCCCTCCCGGTACATGTGGGGTAAGCAACCTGACTTTTTTAGTTGGCGCACGCGCGCACGGGCAGAGCCGTCGCCTCCCGGATGGATGTTTACGCATTGGACAGATCTGGCAAGCAATCAGCAGTGGCATCAGCAGCATTGTAGCACCAGCAGAGGCACCAGCCCGTGTTGGCAGGCGTGCCAGGCAAGGCCGGCAGCATCGACAACATGCAGCGGGATGAAGCAGCCACGCCAAGCAAGCAGCATGGGTATCTGTACGGATGGATATCCAGGGTACATGACTGCCCTGCTCAACTCGGTGACAGCCCGGGACAGGCAAGTTGACCACAGTACAGTACGGATACAGATACCAAGCACTTCTTTTGTTGCTTGTTGCCTGTATTTGTACCTATGCTCCGTAGGTACAGAAATCGGCGATGATGCGCATCGCGGCAGCAGCATGAGAGTCCCGCGGAAGCTGCAGAACCAGCAATCCAACCATGCAACGCGCGGCACAGCGTCCATACTTGTTAGTTGTTACCACCCGCTGCTGGCACCGCGATAATAGCGCCCCCTGCTACTGCCATCTCCTTTTCCCTTGGGCATTCTTCGTGGCCCCCATGCCCTTGCCCATGCCCATGCCCATGCGATGCTGTGCCGGCGTTACAGGGGCATACAGATTGAGGGGCGTTCCTGGCGGGCTGTCGGTGACGCAGATTGCCCATTGAGCTCAGCTCTACCTAGGACGCACGGGGCACCAACGGGCCCCAGACTCTCCGGCTTAGCACGAGATCAGTGCTGGCCACCGCTGAAGCCGCACATTATTCCCTGGACCCTGCGATCGACGGATATGGACCCATGAGCCGATCACGACCAGAGCAAGCTGGCCCTGTTCCTGTTGGTGCTGTTAGCCATGGCCACCAGCTCGTTTCTCCTTGCTTATTGCTCGCTTCTCATCCTCCCCTCCAACTGCTTGTTTGCGGCGGGCTCCAAAGTGGCCCCCCCCTGGCTCCCTCAGACATTGGAGAAACACTGTCTGCAGCAGATCCCACCACAAGCCACATGCACTAAGATTGTCCTTTAGACACCCACTAATGTCACCCTCCATGCATCCGCACCAACCAGTCAACCCAACCCAGTCCGAGGTGAGGTCAGTTTTGGATGGATGCCATCGTCATCGTCATCATGACCTTGCCAAGGGAAACCTACCAGACAAATAAGGGACCGTTCCTACTCTACATACTCTACTGTACTCTATCCAGCCAACATGCACGTCGAGATGACTTCTCAAGAGAGGATGGTACGGCACCACAGCCATTGGGTACAGTACTGTGGGAGCGGTCAGCATGGAGGTGTTGGTGGCTTGTCTCGGCGTCTCCTAATTTCGTCTCCAGCAACTAGTCTAGTCTCTACCTAGCCATGGTCTGGAAACCCGCTAGAAGCTTGTCATCGACTTCAAGCTGCTTCTTATCCTCGATGGCGCCAAAATGTGCTTTTTCATTTCGCGCACCAGGTTCATAGCTTACGGTTCGGGAAATCCGCCATGTAGTTATCCTATGCCTAGTGTAGGTAGGTGGTCACCGCACATGGCTGTGCCAATGCATGGGCCTATCCACACCAGCCGATTCCACAGGTACGGTAGTCACAGATTCACAGCACCTGGAATTGAACAGTCCACTAGAAAAGCAAGTCTCTTGATCTCTTCAGCCTGAATCATTCCTATGGTTTGACCGACAGACGATGACCTCTTCCCTCGAACTACCGGTATGTCCATATCACCCGCTCTATACCTGTCTACCTACTCATATGTACTTATGCTAACCTGAAATAAGTCGCTAGAATGGAAAACCAGCACCGAAGAATGACAACGGCCTTATAAACTCCTCCCTTCTCCCAACGCCGATCAGTCACACGCACCCATTTCTGGCCAACCTCAGTTGCGCAGAAACGTCTTGAACACCTGTGAGTTGGTGCAGTCCTCGTACGGGTACCCGATCTCGCGAAGGAAGCTCTCGAGCTCAGGCACCTCGTCATCGGGACACAGGATACCCGTGACAATCTTACCCACATCACCGCCGTAGTTGCGGTACTGGAAGAGGCTGATGTTGAACTTGGGTCGCAGAGTGACGAGGAACTTCTCCAGGGCGCCAGGTCGCTCCGGGAAGGTGAACATGTAGAGCCGCTCATTGGGCACACCGGAGCGACCGCCGACGAGGTAGCGGATGTGGCTTTTGGCAAGCTCATCGCCCGACAGGTCCGTGACTGCCATGTCGCCAGCCCTGATTCTATCAAGGAGTGATTTGAGCTCCTCGGTGCGCTGGTGCACGGGGGCCGTAAGCGACAGACCAATGAGGATGTTGGCCACCTCTTCACTGGAGTGACGGTAGGAGAACTCGGTGACTGCGTGTGGCATGATGGACTTGATGAGCTCGACAAATGAGCCGGGACGTTCGGGGATCTGGACAGACAGCAGCGCCTCCTTGCCCTCTCCCAGCGTTGCGCGTTCGGCAACGAACCTCAGCCGGTCAAAGTTCATGTTGGCGCCCGAAGTGACGGCGATGAGGGATCGCTTCAGGTCTCGAGACGGGTTCTTCGCGACGTACTTCTTCAAACCTGCAATGGACAGAGCACCAGCTGGCTCCAGGCCTGAACGGGTATCGTCGTACATGTCCTTGATGGCGGCGCAGATCTCGTCAGTGGTAACCTCAATGACTTCGTCAACAACCTCGCGGGCGATGCGGAACGTCTCCTCGCCCACCGACTTGACGGCGGCGCCATCTGCGAAAAGCCCGACATTCTCGAGCACCACGCGCTCGCCCTTCTTCAGTGACTGGACCATGGCATTGGCGTCGTACGCCTCAACGCCAATGACCTTGACATGGGGGGCCATTCGCTTCACATACAGGCCGATGCCAGCAATCAGGCCTCCGCCTCCGACGCAGCAGAAGATGGCCTCCACCTTGGCCATGTTGACCTGGGCAAACAGTTCGTTGCCAATGGTGCCCTGGCCAGCGATGACATATGGGTCGTCAAAGGGCGGGATGTTGATGAGCCCGTCCTGCTTCTCGCGCCTGGCACACTCCTCCTTGGCAGCATCGAAGTCGGCACCGTGCAGGACGACGTGACCACCGAGGCGAGCAACGTTCATGTGCTTAATGCTGGGGGTTGCCTCAGGCATGACGATTGTGGCAGGGATCTTGAGCTTGCGAGCCGAGTAGGCAACTCCCTGGGCGTGGTTGCCAGCTGAGCAACAGACAACACCCTTCCAGCTGTGGGCGGGATCCAGGTGAGCCATCTTGTTGTAGGCGCCGCGCAGCTTGAAGCTGAAGACGGGCTGCTGGTCCTCACGCTTGAGCAGCACATTGCACTCGAGTCGGTTGCTGAGGTTGATGGCGGGGGTGAGCGGTGTGACAACGCAGGCTTCGTAGACGCGGGAGGTGGCGCTGGCGATGAGGCGGAGGTACTATCAACGCAAACAAGATGTGGTCAGCCAAGTGTTGGCCCCAGACAGCGTCGTCTACACTGTAGAGGTCTCACATCGGGGTAACCCGTGGGAAGCAGGAAGTCGTCAGGGACAATCTGCTTGATGCGGTTCCGCTTCTCCTCCGAGGGCGTCGAGGGGTTGATGCTGTACTCGGTCAAGGCCATGCTGCCGGTAGGCGTCGTAGGGCGAGGGCGCCCATTGGCAATATCGGCCGAGCCATTGGCAGCATCGGCTGAGCCATTGGTAGGTACGGGAACGGCGTGAGGTTCTTGGAACGAGGGCATCGTCATCGGGAAATGGTAGTTCTTTGTTAATGGGAAGAAGGTGAAATGAGGACTCACCGCCGATCGGACTTTTGATTTTTGTTATCATGGGTTTAGCACAGGCCCAGTGTTGATATGGACCCCGCAGTACTTGTGTCGTGGTGGCGACACCCGTAAGAAAGGAGGTACCTGTCAGTACGAGTCGCCCTGTTGTGACCGAGACCGGCAGTCAAAGACACCGGCCAACCAGTCTGCAATGGGATAGCGCATGAGTGCGGCTTTGGCGTAATAACTTGACTTTCCTCTAGCCTCGCTATCTAGATTTCAGGATCCTGCTTCTCTACTTTACCAGAGGGCTTCTATACGGATGGGTATTTTTCAAACCCGCTGTCCGTCCAACACGGTAAGAGAGTGCTCTGCGTCACTGGGTCATGTTTTGGCGGGGCTTGAGGAGCCTCCATGACATTTGCAGGTGGTCTCATATGGGATCCAATCACAACCATCTTATTGTGGCATGATGGCCAAAGACAGCAAGTTGTTGTTTCAACCCACTTCCTCAACATCTACATACACAACTTGCAATTTGAACAGGAGCAACTGCTTATGAAATGGAATTGCCAATCGTCTCGATTGACTCGATTCACATGTCTGAGCTCCTATCTGAATGCTATCCATGCATGCCACCGCTCTGTTTCCCAGGAATGCCAGCATCCCTACTTGGACCAAACTCACAACGCCAACTCCAAAGCCCCTCCTAATTGTTTACACCCAACCTTTAGTTTTCTCTTGTATTGCTCTGATATTCGTAAGGTGGCGGCGGGTCTTGTGCAAACTCGGGAGGAGACGGCTTCTTGCCATTATCCGCGAGTCCTCGATCCTGTCCCTCGTAGCGACGCTCCCCTTGGGCCTCCCTCCCTCCTCTACCCTCGTAGTACTCGCTCGCCTGCCCGCCGTTGTAGCTGGTCCCCCCAGGACCGTTTGCCGGATAGCTGGGCCCAGCAGACTCCGCCGCCGGGGCAGCTGGCGGGGGATTCCGCCGGCCGGCCAAGGAAGCTCCCACTGCAGCGCCGAGGGCCCCGCGGAGCCCACCCCGGCCGGCCCTCCCTGCCCGCATCTCGGAGAGCTCGGCGCGCTGGTAGAGACGCTCGGTGCGGCGGTCTGCCATGCGGCCGCGCGGCGACCGCATGAGGGTTTCGGCCATCCTCGACTGTGGCTGCGGCGGTGGGTAGTATCCTTCCGGACGGGGGCCGGCTTGTTGGCCACTGGGCCCGGGGTTGGGAGCAGGTTGTTGGCGGCTGTCGACAACCGAGGAAAGAAGACCTCTAATCATGTTTATGGCAGACGATGGAGAGCAGATATGGAGATGATTGTTTTGGTGTAGAAAGTCTGTTACAGACTAGGTTAAACGGGAACTGAAGTTGGAATGCTCGAATGGAAACAGAGTCAGAGAGCCCGGCTCTCTTATACCCAACATCGTGTCTTACTTAGTTGCTTACCTGCCCCAAGACAAGTCCCCCCCAATCTTCCGTCATGGCGCAGCCACTGAACTGGCTGAGGCATCCCATCTCGAATGCGTTGCCGAATCGGGCTCGGCACGGGCTGCCGGCCATCCGACCGGACCCACTTTCCGGCTCCGAGACGGCGAGGCCTCCTCGGTGGCTGTGTCTCGGGAATTGAACAAGAATCATCATCCTTCGGAATGCACTGCCGCGCACGAGATAAGCCACCGTGTCACGGCATTCCACATGGGAGGGAGCCCTATATCATTGCCCTGGGCCGGTCCATCTAACAAGAGTGATGAGTCTGGACCCCATGTCATACAGACGTGATCTTGATCAATTTCAAAGACTTGCCTAGGATCCAATGAGAACCCGAAATGATGCTAAATACCTAGTCTGCCCGGGCAGTTCATGTACACATATATAACCCATCGCCCCCTTTCCTACCTGTCATAAATCATAACCCGGCACATCCATCTGCCATGAATCCATACATCAACTCCTCATAATGCTTGCGAAAGTTCCCAATACGCTCTAAGTAGTGCGAGACCTCCAGTCTGTGTCTCAATCGTCCGTCCTCGGCCCCGGCCGTTGGGATCTGCCCGACGCCCAGCGGCACCATCGCCAGGCGGTGTACGTCGAGCATGTCGAATCCCTTCCCCTGCCTGAAGCGTGCCGCCCATGACCTTTTGGGGCACGCCTGGCCGAACCACTCCCCAGTGTCCTGTCCCGGGGAGCCATCTGCGGTTGCCTCCCCAAGTCGCGTCGTCGGGCGTTCCCTGGTTGCGATAGTCGGTCGTGTTCTCTGCGTCGTGATCAATCCCGTCATTGTCGCGCGTAACAATGGCGTCAAAGATGCCGGCTCCCCACCACATACCAAAACGCCCAGCGCTGTCGCGAGTATCCAAGGCTGCCAATGCGTTGTGTCTCACCCAGCCAAGGTATGACCTACAGGCTGTGGTGTGGGCCTCTCTGACTTGGTCGTATCCCTTTGTATCCAGAAAGGTATCCTCTCCGACGACCATGGAATTGAGCGGCTGGCAAAATGCTGTAAAATGATGCATGAAGACACCTTTGAACGTCTGCCCATCTTGAGAACAAGTGCCGCTAGCATCGCATTGCTCCTCCAATATGCCACCCCGGCCCAGCCCTCGCCAGCGTGGCAATTGGCCAGGAAGAACGTGTCGTGCATCGTCCATGGGCTTGCTCTGCTGCAGATCCCATCCTGTGGCTGCAATTACAGACTGGACCAAGACATGTCCGTCCTCGAGGTACGATGCCCTTCCGCTTTCAGCCCAGAGCCCTCGCTGGCCTGTCAGCAAGACGCCTTGGTTGTACGTATAGACCATCTCATCACGAAGATCACACCTCGTGTTGCCGGGCTTGCTCGCGTCAATGTGGTAGCCATCAACAAATAACCCATCGCGGTTCATCATATCGACGTCCATGAGCCACTTGTAGCCTTTGATGGCCGCCTCGAGGTGAGCAGGGTCTCTTGTTGGGAAGCTGACACTGTTCCGGACCCAGGGGGCTGTGAAGTTGTCTCCGGGGAAATGCTGGTACATGGACACGGACGCGGCGATCCAGAGCTCGTTTGTAATGGCATTCTTGTAAGGGTTGAGACGGGGGTTCCAGACCATGCCTCCGCCACAGAGCCGCGTCTCCCAGCCGTGGGTGGCGAGGTTCCAAAAGATACGTGCCCGGTGGGCAAAGGACGACATCCAGTTATGCCCGTGCCATGGGGTGGAGTTTATGATTGTCTGCAGACCTCCACCAGGGGGTTTGGCAGGCAACGGGTAATGAAGCTCTGAATGTGTGTGGATAAACTTGATGGCCTCGATCCAACCGAGGGCAACCCAGAGAATATCATCGTACGCCTTGAAACGGATTCGAGTCAGCTAAAAAAAAGAAAAGAATAGAGGAAAAATGTTGCATGGGTTGATAAGGATAGATTTACCTGGCCACGAATGGAGAGCACGTCCTGTCCGAAATATGAACCCACGAGCTGGTCGAAATAAGACGAGATGAGATTCTCCTTGGCCTTCCAGTTATCGATTCCACCCAAATCGACCAGGACCAACGACTTGGACAAGGTTATGAGCATGCCAAACAAGGCGGTTCCAGTAAAGGCGCCAGTCCATTCGATAGCCGAAGGCCACGTTCCATAGTCGGGCTCGAAATACTCGTCCTGCAGAACGGCCAGTGCCGCAAATGCATCCTCCAGAAACTGGGTGTCGACGGGGAGAGGCTTGGGCGCCTCTGCAGAAAAGGCCAGAAAGGTCTCTGGGAGTGGCAAGCAGGCTTTTGAAGGCTCAGTGTAAAAGACTGGACAATACTTGTAGGCTTTGTCGGTGTGAGCATGAGTGCGAGTCGTCGATGATGCTGCTGATGCGGCTGATGCGGCGACTGGGAGGACTAGGCCAGCGAAGAGTGCGGCTGCGATGAAGAAACGGGCCATGGCAAGATTGGGTGACGGGAAGCCCAAGAAGACATGTCTTGGGCTTCTGGACGAGATGATGGGTCTACGGAGTAAAAGTAAGAAGGAATCCAGAGGGATTTCAGAGGGATTTCGGGGAAAAGGCGCCGAGATCCATGTCTAGGGTGGAGTGTGGTTTATCAACCGCGCGGCGAGTCAGGTCGCTTCAACTCGCACGCAAGCAAAGCAACCCTTGAATGGGAAGAAGAAGCGAGGCTGGAAAGGGAAAGTCGGAGAAGGCGCTGCTGACACAGTCAAACAGGCGAATAATGAGGCAAGTTTGGGGGATGGCAAGTGTATCACGGCAAAGTTGAGGGTTTTACCATTGTTACTGAGATAAGACAGCGAGTGTGAGACGAAACATGCGCTATCGATGGCTCAATCATCAATCGCTCGAGGTTGGTAACAAAAGTGGACCTGCCTTGCAAGTGTTTCGCGGGGAAGCGAAGCTGCTTAATAGTGACTCTAACGCCCATGGATGGAGCCGGGACGTGATGGAAGCTTTTGAGAGCAGGCGGCATGCATATATACCTAGGTACCTAGGTAGTCAATATAATGTACAAAATATAGAATGTCCCAGCATACATCTACTCATGCCGACGCCCAGTTGCATATCCCGGGTTCCACTCATTTCATGTTCCGCTTCCTCGGACTCAGTCAGTTGCAGCTCGTTCCCAGTCATGGGCGCGTACGAAGCACTGTCATTTCTAGGCTCGAGATGCGCGATAAGCACCTGATAGCCTCCTGGGAGCCACCAAGAATGATGAGTCACGGTGTGAGAGCGATGAATCCTTTATACTACCCGACAGCTGATTAAAGATGAATTAAAGATGAATTAAAGATGAATTAAAGATGAATTAAAGATGAATCAAAGCATCAATCGTCCTTCTTGACGTGGATTATGGAATTGCGCGTGCAACGATGGGGGCTGTGAGCTGATTGGCCGGCCTTTGTCAGTCGCGCAAGGGCAAAAAGGCGCGAGTGGGGCTCCTTTTTGTTTACTTTCGTCCCAAAACAGAGCACCACAACTTTGCCATTCTCATACTCATCTACCGCGGCAGCTGCGTCCTCGCAACTTGGACTTTTCAGAATCGAATCCCATCCTTTTCAGCTCTTTGTTGGCCCATGCATGGCCCCTACACCAACACGTTGCACATAGTGTTTAGTGGTATTCCTGCTATTCCTGCTATTCCTGCTATTCCTGCTATTCCTGCTATTCCTGCTATTCTCGCTATTCTCGCTATCTCGCTATTCTCTCTTACCCTTACCCCTGCCGCGCCGTCTGATCGCGTCCATCTCTCAACACGTCCGCGTCCGCGTCCACTGGGTGCGTGCGTTGGTTCGTTCGCATTCGCGACCATCTTGCTCCCCAGCTCTTGACATCTTCCTGTCGCGCAGCGCACGGCAAAGAAAGAAAGAGCCATGGAGACAGACACTGCCACTAGATATCGCTCTCGCATTCTCAGAGAAATGAATGCCAACCGCGACAACCCCTTCAACTCTCCTCCCTCATCCACCGGCTCCCACGGCACCGTCAGCCCGACCATCTCCTCCGTCTTCTCCGACCCCGACGGCGAGTCAACGCGCCGCCTCAACGAGGACATTGCCCGCATCACCGGCCCCCAGAAGCCCCCCGTCAACTGGGAGGCTGCTCACCGCAAGTGGCCCGAGTTCTTTGGCTTGCCCAAGTCTCGCAACCTGCCTCACTACGACGACGACAACGACTTCACCGACACCCGACCATTGAGCGCCGAGTCAAAGGAAAACAAGCCTCCTGCCACTGCCGTCCACTTCGTCGACGACTCAACCCAGGATACCTGGCAGGGCTCCAACAGGACGCGCGCTGAGATGCAGCCTCGCGTCGACAGCGACTCCGATCTGTCGTCTCTTCTCGCCAAGTCGCCAGTTCGCACCCTGTCCAAGGGCGCGCACAACCCTAGCCCCCTCTCAAAGGTGCACACACACCGCCGCTCCTCCTCAGCAAGCCGCCACAGCCATCGTCGCGAGTCCATCTCGGACGCGATCAACCGTCTGCGAAGCGCGTCGCGAAGTCCCAAGAACCATGAGCAGATGACCCCTGCCAACAACAGCCATTCGCCCCCAATGTCGTCAGCCAAATCAAGCCTCACGGCTGTTCCACCCTCGCCTGCCTCCATGGCTAGCCCGGGGCACAACGAGGCCCACGCCCGCTCGTTTGCGATGCCCGACGTATCCTACCTCGGCGACTTTGTCACCGGCACTCTGAAGTTTAGTGGTTCAATAAGGAACGGTGTCCCGATCCTCGTCAAGAATGGCAGAGTCCATGACCGGCTCGAGAGGCCCTCTGCCGTTAGCCACGCCGATGTGGAGGGACTCGAGGTCCCCCATGACGAAGAGAAGATCTTTGTGTCTATGGATATGATCCGAGAGGAAATCGTCTCTCTCCAGGAGCACTACGACACCGTCAAAGAATATGCCGAGAGCCTTCAGCAAAAGGTCGAGCTGCTTGAGGCCCAGTTGAGCTCCCGCAAATCCGTCGAGGCCAGCTTTAGCTCTCAGCATGCAAATGAGAAGTTGATGGCCCAGAAGAACCGTGAGTAGAAATGGTCCCCACTATGAAGTCTTTTCACTGACCCCTTTTTCTATAGGATTGGAAGTCGAGTTGTCCACGCTACAATCCCGACTGGAGCAAGCTTCGCGAAAGATGAGTCTTAATGACATCGAGCACGATGCTCTTGCACAGGAAAGGGACCGGGCAGTCCGAAAGCTTCAGGAAGCTTGCGAAGACATCAACAAGCTGACCCGCAAATTGGGGGTCAAGGAAAAGGAACTAGAGACGACACACAAGCAGTTGGAATCCACTGAGCAGATCCGCAATGACAACGACACCCTGCGCCGCGACTTGGTCAATCTCAGACACGGCCGTGACACTCTCGAGCTCGAGATTACATCTCTCAAAGATGACAATGAAACCCTAAGACGCGCCCAGAGCAGCTACAAGGATGAGATTGAATCTCTTCGAACCGACAACACTACTATTCGCCGTGAGCACGAGTCTCTGACTGGCGAGAACAAATCGCTTCGAGAAAGCAACAAGTCCTTGACCGAGGAGAACGAGGATCTTCGCGAGAACCTAGACGGTGCCCAGCATGAACTTGATGCGGCCAGAGAGGAGATTGAGACTCTCCGTCGCGAGATTCAAACCATCAACCAGGAGAAGACTACGCTTCGCCAGGACAACGACAGCCTTGTGCGACATAATGAAAAGTACTTTAGCGAGAACAAGATCCTGCGACGTGAGAACTCTGGATTCGAGCGCAGTATTCACGAGCTCCACGGAGAGAGCCTCAAGCTCAAGGACGAGGTCGAGTTTCTCAAGGAGCAGTTGGATCACTACCGACCCGTCCCCAAGGAAGACTTTTCTGCTCGGCTTGACGAGGACACCGATGAAAACATGACGTCGGCCTTTTTCATCCCAGATATCACCATCAACAGCGAGTCCGGCGCCGCAGAAAATACCGAAACTAGGGAGTTGCCCGAGTTGACTTCACAGAGCAACAAGGTGTCTGTCATCCCTGACGTGACTGACCAAGAGACGCGCAACTCAACTAAGCGAGACCATACCGCCCACAGCGACAAGCGTGAGGCGCAGCAGAAGACGCGGAGCAAGTCTGCATCTACCAAGTCTGCGTCTCAGAGCCAGAAGGTTGCCTTCTCGATTCCAGAGAAATCATCGCGCAAGAGCAACAGCCATGTGGCGAATCAGGGCAGCAAACGTCGCAGCTCTACCCAGTCAGGCGCCCGCAGCTCATCCAAGAGTGCCTCAAACGGCCGTTTAGATATGATAAACACCGATGATGATACGACAGGTCTTCAGTCTCTTGAGAACACGACCCAGGATCAGACTCTCGAGCTGAACACAACCCCAATGGTTCAGAGGACAGACCGTATCAAGTCAATCGAGGACGGTACTAGCCACAGCCAGAAGTCGCAGCATGGTCGCTCTCCGTCGCGGACCTCACAGAAAGCCATCGCGATGACTGATGTCGCTGCCAAAGGCGCCAAGAGTGTTGACAAGGATAACTGCCCTACCTTGTCCATCGACGCCAGGCGGGTGCTTGACGATCTTTGCGGGCACAACTGCCGCAATTGCACCGTCTGCAGCCGAATCACGTCCCACCGCGGCGTTATTACTTCGACTGACCTCGCCTCTGGAAAGAAGCGTGTCACTGTCCCACGGCCCATCCCCGTCACTGACCGAGATTTGACCGTCGAGGACCCTACGATGCGACCGTCGCAGTCGCCCGGCCACGCCCTTGCCATGGTCATCAAGGGCTTGGAAGACGAGTCCCGCCACCTACAGCTGGAGCTTTCCAGCCTCCAGGCACGCTACAGCAGCAGTGACAAGTCGCTGGGCCGCCGGGAGCGCCTGAAGATGGCCGAGGGCATCCGCATGATGCTCAAGCGGCTAGAGGTGAAGAATGACCAGATCTATGGCCTCTATGATGTCCTGGAGGGCCAAAAGGCCGCTGGTCAGGCCATGTCCGAGGAGGAAGTCGAGTTGACTGTGCTCAACATTACGGGCATGACTGTGCGTGACGTGACAAACAACAGCGACAACATGACCTGGGAAGGCATTCAATAGGCGTTTGGAAGAGATTGAGGAGGGTTGGGCTTGGACCAAAGCCTGGGTGCATAAAACTGGAAATTGATTACTGGTTCGGTGTTTGGGCTAGGAATTGGTGTTTATTTGGATTTTGATGTTTGTTTTCTCTGGTCGGATGGCATACCTCTGGGGAGTTTCAGGGACCAGGCTTGTATGTTTTAATTGTTCAATAACGGCCTTGCT
Source organism: Pseudonectria buxi (assembly GCA_003693545.1). Taxonomy (NCBI): domain Eukaryota; kingdom Fungi; phylum Ascomycota; class Sordariomycetes; order Hypocreales; family Nectriaceae; genus Pseudonectria; species Pseudonectria buxi. Next base: position 265,209 of record QUZG01000027.1, read on the forward strand.
TGGCTTGTCGCCAGCATGAAATCCAATGATTGCTCTACACTTTTACTTTAAACTTTGAGATTTTCAACGTCGACATGTGCAAGCGTGATGCAGTTGAGAGTAAAAGGAACAGGTAGGTATCCTTGATTCAAACATAAAAAAAACCCAGACAGTAACGACATAACATCTTGATGGCCAATCTACAGACCCATGGAATCTCTTTCTCTTCTCTTCTCTTCTTCTTTTTTTTCTTCTTCCCTTTTCCAACGCCCTTACTCATCATCCTCATCGTCATCTTCCCCTTCGCTGACGCTGTCGATAGCCTCATCCTCTTCCTCGTCATCTTCCTCTTCTTCCTCGTCGCTCTCATCACCCGCCTTGTCATCGAGCTGCGCCTGCTCGTCCTCGCGGCGCTTGCGATCGTCCTCGCGACGGGCCTCCTCGAGCAGCTTGGCGCGCTCGGCGCGGGCCTTGCGCTGGCCGACGACGTAGGCGCCGAGGGGCGTCTTGGCAATGTCAAAGTCGCGCAGGAAGGCGTCGACCTGGGTGCGGTCCCTGGGGGCAAAGTCGACCTTTGCGCGGCGCTCCTCGATGAACTTTGCGCTCGTCTCGAGCTTCTGGACCAGCAGGACCAGCTGGGCGACGAGCTTGGCGTTGTTGTTGCCGGATGAGCGGTTGCGGGCCTGCTTGAGCCAGCGCTTGAGCTGGATGATGAGGGGCAGGACGAGCTCGGGGAAGGCGACGGAGGTGGCCCAGAGGAGGAAGTACTCGCCGAAGAGCTCGACAACCTGGTCGCCGACGGCGTCCTGGTAGACGCGGGTGCGGAGGTATGACTTGGGCGCCTTGTAGGCCGTGGCAAACTCAAAGGGCTTGAGGGTGGCGGCCTTGGCCGACTTCTTCATCTCGGCCGAGTTGAGGACCTCGAGCAGGGGGGAGGCGAGCGGGATAAAGGTTCCGGTGGCGCGGGAGAGGCGGAGGAGCGAGCGGATGAGGTGGAAGCGCAGCGGGAAGTAGGTGGACGTGGGGATGAGCCTCATGGCGCCGAGGGTGACCTGGACGAGGGGGTAGATGAGCAGCTTCAGCTGGCTTTCCTTGCCGGCCTCGGCCTCCTTGATGGGGCTGCAGTGCTCGGCGAGGACGCAGGACCAAAAGTCGAGCGAGTGCGTGTACTGCCAGTTGTAGACGATGCGGAAGGCGTCGTTCTTGTTGTGCACGATGCTGTTGCGCAGGTGGATGGCCAGCTGCCGGATAAAGGTAAAGGCGGTCGTGTAGCCGACGGCAGGGTCGATGCCCCAGAGCTCGGCGGCCGAGTTCTTCATGAGGTTGATGCCCTGGACCGTGTTGGCGTTTGTGATGCGGCAGCCCTGGATGAGACCCTGGTACGTCGCCTTGAGCACCGTCTCGCGGATGCCCTTGTCGCCAATGACGACGAGGCGGCGCAGCACCAAAAAGGCGGTGATGCGCGTCGTCTCGGAGCTGGCGGGCTGGGCCCAGAAGTTGACAACGGCCTTGGCGAGGGCCTTCATGAGCTTCTTGAACGAGAGCAGGTAGGGCAGGATGGGCGTAATGGACGACAGCGTGAGCTTGAGCGTCGCATCGTCGGAGAGGGTGCCGAGCAGGTGCATGATGGACGACGTGTACGTCTTGAGCAGCAGGGAGAGCGACTTGAACTTTTTGGACTCGGTCTGCACGTACACCTTGCCGCTGGCCGACTCCTTGACAGGGAGATGGTGGTTCATGACTGTCGGGATCTGCTTGAGCGCCAGCACCACAATGTCGTTGTAGACCTCGGGGCTGTTGATGGCGTATCGCTGCTGCGACTGCTCGTCGTCGTCCTCGTTGAGATGCGCCGCGCATCGGAACGCCAGCACCACCCGGCGGGCTGCGCGGAGCGAGTGCTTCTCCTCCATGAGCTTGCGCCAAGAGGCGATGAGCGGGCGCGTGAGCTCACTGCCATCGACCGGGGGCTCATCGGCCGCGGCCGCCTTGTCCTTCTTTCGCTTCTTCTTGGGCTGCTCCTCTTGCGGCTCGTCCTCGCCGCTGCTGAGGTCGTCCACCTCGGCCAGGTCGGCATTGTCGTCAAAGTCTAGCGCCTCGGGGTCGTTTTCCTTGAGGAACTTGTAGAACTCGGGGTCCTTCTCGGCAAGGTCGTCCATGGTCTTCTTGCTCATGCCAATCGCGTCCTCCGCATCGTCGTCGCTGCCGTCGATGACGGGCATCTCGTCAGAGTCGCTGGCCTCATCCGCGGCGGCATCACCTGCGGCGCCGTCCCGCTTCCTCTTGCCCAGCTTGCCGGCAGCCTTGGCGTCCTTATCGTTGATAATGTCGTCGAAGCCGCCCTGGAAGAACTCGTCGACGCTCATCTCGGCGGCCTTCTTGCCCTTGCCAGCGGGCTTCTTCACCTCGGCGGTGCCCTCCTCATTGCTTCCCTTGTAAAAGTCTGCATCTGTGCTTTTGCGGGCCACCTTCTTGTTCTTGATCTGCTGGCGCTGCTTGACCTTTGCAGCTGCGTTTCGCTTGTCGAGGACGCCCTTGAGATGCCTCTGTTCAAACTTCTTGGTCGCCTTGATATTCTTCTTGCCGGCCGCCATCGTGAATAGCCTCAGCGCTCCGGCGGGACGCGAATTGAGGAGTTGGGGATGTTGAGGTTGACGTCGGGGTCGTGAGAAGTTGGTTGGTGAAGCAAACGCTCTGCAGGCCAGTGCTATTTTCTGTACTTCCAAAATTTTTGCGGCGGGCTTATCGATAGCGCAGACCGCGGTGAATCGGCAGGCGGTGAGGGGATTCTGCCGCCCCAGGCGACGTAACTGCCAGTAGTCGCTCTCCTCCACGCCATCCATCGCATCCCACCTTGAAAGGTGCGTCATTGGAAAACCGATGCCTCATCCATCATGATTCCGCGCCAAGGCTATGCGCCAACGCCGCATAGCTATGTTCCGAATACGAACCTCTCTGCGACTATCAATCTCGACGAAGTGCGTCTTCAAGTCCCAGATACTCAAGCCAATCCTCCACGGCAGGCAGTGGTGTTCCTAACAAGAGTTCCAGGAGGTCAAGTTGACAAACACTCGCGCCGAGCGCGACCTGCAAGAATCCCTCGCAGAGCTCTTCAGCATCATCATCACACTCGACGAACTGGAAAAGGCCTTTCTCAAAGATGCTATTCCCGAAGCCGAGTACACCGAGATCTGCGAGCGGTCGCTGAGACAGTACAAGGCGCTGCTTGCCGACGAGACGATTGCCAAGGAGTTTAAAGATCTCGACGAGTTCAAAGCCAAGTGGGATGTAAAAACGCCCCATAGCTCAGCAAACATGAATGAACCAAGTACTGACAGGCCCAGCTCGAGGCTCCCCGCGCAACAGAACGACTCCGTGTTGGCATGCCCTCGACAACCATTGACGCCGCCGCCGCAGCTCCCGTCGGCGCGCCCACTGCCGCCAATAACACCAGCGGCGTGCTGATTCTCGAGGCCACGCAGGAGTTCATCACCTTTCTAGACGCCGTCAAGCTTGGTCTGTTGTCCAAGGACCAGCTGCACCCGCTCCTCTCCGACGTGATCCAGTCTGTCAACCGCGTCACCGACAAGGACTTTGAGAACCGTGGTAAGATTGTGCAGTGGCTCATCACTCTGAACCAGATGAGAGCCACCGACGAGTTGAGCGATCAGCAGGCTAGAGAACTAGAGTTGGATATCCAACAGGCGTACCAGGGCTTCAGGCGTACCCTGACTTGATTATGGGATGCTATAGCATAGGGAAGCGGAGCTGAGCGTTTCTATCGAGCTCATGTGTTGTGTGCATGTTGTGCCATAGGGCATTGTCTGTTTACTCTACCGAGAATATACCCGCGCCGTTGCTTCAGTGTGTCATACCAGAAACGTCCAGAAACTAGGATATACAAACTCCTCCTCAAAGATTCTCCTCACTTGCTCCAGCACAAACCGCTCCACCTTGCCCACATTCTTGAGGCTCTGCTTGCCGGGTTCCCTCTCCCCGATTTCGCTTTCCACCCGAATCTCCTGCAGAAGCCCGCCGAAGCGGCCCTTTCCGGTCCCAGCCTGGTCCTCGCCGCTCTCGTCCCGACCCACGGCCGCGAGCGCGTCCTCTGGGCTGAGGAAGCAAAAGTGGACGCGCTTTCGAATGTGCGCCAGGACACCCACTCCGTCAAACGAAAGGCCTGTGATGTTGAGCTTCAGAGGGATGCCGACAAAGCTCGGCATGGGATAGTCGAGCAGGATCTCGGCCGTGAGGTTAAGCCGGATATCACCACCGTACCGAATCCGGAAGACGGCCTGCACGTCCTCGACGCGTGGCTCCCTCCGCCGACTCTCATGATGCGGCGACTCGTCCCCTCCCTCGTGTGGCTCGTCGTCGTCGTCATCCTCCTCCTCGCTACCCGTAAGCAGCGTGTCCCTCGTCGGGGGCCGTGACGACCCGATGGGCGTCTGCGCCAGCGTCGAAACGCTCGACTTCTCATGCAGCTTCAGCCCTCCGCCGCTGCCGTAGTTGTCCAGAGAGCTGCTGCTCTGCGACCGGTTGCGGCTATGGCTCGAGCTGGGACTGTGCTGGGGCGCGTCAAACGGCAGCGACATCCAGCTGTTGCCCAGGTGGGCGCCCGCCACGGCCGCCAGCGGCGTGTGCGTGCCCGTGCCCATGTGGCCCTGGAAGTAGCTCAGCCCGGAGCCGCCGAGGAAGCCCGGCGTCGAGGTGCCGAGGAACGGGCTCCCGAGGTCGTGTCCGGCCATTTCGCTCCGCAGCCCGCCGGGCCCGCGCCTCGTCGAAGTCCCCGGCCGCTCGCGCTCAATGACGCTGGCAACGCCGTCCTGCGAGTCACTGTCGCTCTCGTCATCATCGTCGAAATCCTCCTCGTAAAAGTCCGGCAGCGGGTCCGTAATGTCCTTGAGGTCCAGCTGCGGCGGGATGGTGCCAAAGTCGAAGCCGTGGACCGTCACGGAGCGGATGAAGCGTGGCAGCGGCACCGTCTGGAACTTGTCATGGATAAAGGTGCGGATGCGCTCTGCCAGGGCTTCGCCATCGGGGCCACTGGTAAGCGTATCCCAGTTGAGGTCGATGGACATTTGCGCGATCCTTGCGACGCTGCAAAGCTGAGTTGAAGATGGTTGATGGACGAAGTATGAAGCTATGACATGGAAGCTATTGTGGCGCTGGCCATCCAGTGGCGCCCACCTATCGTACAGTACGGAGTAGCGCTAGCCACATTCTCACCGACTACCGTCACTTACAGCTTCTTCCCACGGCTGGTCAAGCCATTGGTTGTCGAGGCTCATTAACCCAGTACATCCTCTTTAAAGGGGTATCTAATGCCACCATTGAAAATCATTATCGAGTCATCAAAGTCCCTCCCTCCCTCCCTCCAGCAAAAACAAAACAATTCATCACCTGCCCGTAACCTCGCCATGACCATGAAAAAGCAGTTCATCCATCACGCCCTCAAACACAACAAACTCGCCGGCGTACAACGACAGACGCCCCTGTCTCAAAACTTTTCTGGCTCCTCAAACCGAGCCCGCCCATAGTAGTGAGGGTACTGAGGATTATTGAATAGATGCCAACAGTTGGGCGCTTGCAGGATGTATCTGGGCCACAGTTAGAATCGGGTTGGACAGAAAGATGTCAAGAACCAATACATACCGAGCCATGGCTTCTCGGAAGCGCGACTTATACTCCTTGGGACTCGTCACGGTTGGCCTGTTGCGACCTCCGCCTGCGAATCGTTGATCCTTGATCCAGCTCTCTAGTTTCTTGTCCCAGGTGTACGTCCTGATGCAGTCGATGATACCAACAACCAGCTCCTTACGAGCCTCGTCCACCGCAATCATCAGAGAATAGTCCATGACATTCTGTCTGGCCAAGAAGAGCGTGTCGTTCCACACTGACGCTCGCAGCAACTTCTTCGAATGCTCTCGGGCAAACAGGGGGGATTCGTAAATGTACTCAACCATGTTCTCGTCCAAAAGCACCTCATTTTGCTCGCCGGTGGACTGAATCTTGCGGTTGCGCATGGATCCTTTCAGATCAAAGATCCTCGAGGCACTGCGATCATAGAACAAGTTTTCTGTAATCAGCAAGTCCAGCTTGATGTCCGTTCCCGTGGCTGGGTTCTTGATGAAGACCTGGAAGAACCCAAGCATCTTGGCAATTACAGATGGCAAATCGTGGAACAGAGCCTCCGCCATGATGTTAAAGTACCCAGGCGCAAAGCGCAAGAAGGCAGATGTTTCGATTTGGGAAAGGGACTAGGCACCATGTTAGCAATTGCTCTCTATATCAGACGAAGAAAACTCCCACCTTCAATATCAGTCTATCATCCAACGTCTTGAGGAAAACAGACTTGGTCTTGCCACCTTTGGAATCCCATTTCAGGCAACGAGACAAGGATTCAACGATGCGCTCCGCCACGCCACATTTTCTCCTGAGAGCGTCGAATTGCTCAGCATAAAAGATCTTGCACGTCATGACTGCTGAGCCCTCCTTGAACTGATACTTGAGATGCGTGCCCGTGACTCGTAACAGACTCTTCTCCAGCTCCGACTCAGACACCACCCAGTCTCCGCTTTCCGAGGCCGGACAGGACTTGGAGTCAGCATATCCGCCACTCTCCATTTCGCGTTGCATGCCTTCCTGAGCTTCCCGGCGGATATTAGCTAGCTTGCCTTGGTAATCCTCGCTGCTCAAAGCCAAGGCAACGACTGAGCTTGGCTCATCTTCTCTCACAATGACATCCGAATCGACAAAGATGTGGTCCGTTGGGTTGACCGGATACTCCAATGGTACCCATCCGCTTGCCGAGCGCTCCGCCCAAAAGTTGGTGAGGTATTTCATCAGGCTAGTTTTCTGGTGCTTTGGCAATTCAGGTAGAATCTCGCTTGGCTCCAGAGAATCAGCGATTTCCTTTATTCCAGGGAGAAACTCGTCGGCAACATCGTGTTCGTGATCACTGACTGTCCCCTCATCGTCTGAGAAGTTCTGGCTTGTGTTGACGATTGAAGCCTCGTCGTTTTCGTCCTTGGGTTGATTCTGGTCTGGTTGCAGAGGTGGCTCCGCGGGCGCTGTTTGCTCCGTACGAGACTCGGGTTTTGACATTGTATCAGAATGCTTGGAGGCGGCGCTGACCGACCTCTGATCACCATCCCGTAGAGAACTCTCGACCACCACGCCCGGTTCTTCGAATGCTTCGTTGACATCGTCATACACCTCCACGATGGCCTTTGTGCTGGTTCTGGGAAGCATGGCACGAGGTTGACGCATGCTCGCCGCACGCTTCTTGCGATCGCGTATGCGCTCCTTTTCGAATTCCCGACTCAGCTGCTCAAAATGCCTTGCCAAGGTGGACACCTTGGTCTCCCTCTTTTTGTGAACAAACCTCGGAATGCCAGACCCAGTCGTCTTTCCGCGATTCTTTAGAGCGCCCAAGCCAAACCGATCCGAGAGCTTCTTATCCACTTTGATCGATCCTTCGTTGGTAAGTTCAAGGCCTGCAGGTTCCAGCGGAAGAGTCTTGGTGTCTTTGATTCCGAGAGGCTTCCCAATTGTCGATTGCGTTCTAGTCAATGCACGCACAGGGTGAGAAGTCGCCCGAACCATAGGAGGCGACACGCTCTGGCCTGATTTTCGGGGAGGACCCCGTTCCGTCGCGTAATGCACAGGCTCGGGGGTTTCAATTGACTGAGATGATCGAATTTGATCAACCTTCTCGGTCAAGTACTTGCCCATCTCTGGCAAAGGTGCTGCTACAGGACTCTCCACTAAAGGAGTCGTGTCAACGTCAGTCGAAGAGGATGGCACCTGGGCCGGCTCATCATGGGGATTGGCAGCCTCCGCACCCTCCAGCTTTCCATCCTCTTCTGGAAGATCAATATTCGCGGGCGGCATTGGGACCGTAGGAGTGGTTGCGAGGTCCAGGGGCTCTACCCTTTCAATGACGCTTTCTGTGATTTTGGCAGGTTCGCAAGTCACATCCTTCTCTTCCTCGGCTTTCGCAAAGGATGCGCTCTCCTCCATACTGTTGTCCGTACAATCGGTTGGCTGCGTGCTCTTCTCCTCTGTTTCTGTGAATGTTTGGGACGGCCGCTCGTCGCTATCAATAGTTGACGGAGTTCCATCGTTGGATGTGAGAGACTCCTTGGACTCATTGTCTGTAAACATCTTTCTGAGCTGCATAATGGTCAATTGACGCATATCCTTGTCACTCAAGAAATCTGCCTCGAACTTGGTAAACGCTTGGTCCCACTCTCCGGCCTTCTCCAGCATTTCCCGTACAATGCTGTTGAATGGAACAACTTCGTAGTACTTTGAGTTGACATAGATTTGCTGAAGCCTTAGGACCATGGCAGGTTGATCTTCTTTAGCTTTGACCATGAGGCGATCCACCTCGGACTTGCAACGCTCTGCCTTGTCGGGCAACACACTGTCGATGCGGATGCTGAGGATGCGAGACTTGACAGAAGTCATGAATTTGCCCCATCGTTCCTCCATCTTGGTGTAAATCTCATTCTTGAGTTTCAAGTCATTGGCAACTTTCCAGGTGATTCTTGCCCGAGGAACCACAATTTCTAGCAGGTCAATTGGATCCCAATGGATTCGAATCCGCGCTGTCTGAAGACTAAAGTACCGAATGTGGTCTCGATGGTGGTCATGGGGACAGTCGACGGTGTTTTTCATTCGCAGACCACGACCCCAGAACATCAGCTCTAGGTATTTGCCAAACGAGTATTTGGAGGCGGCGTCGGACATGGCAGTTTCTTCAGTGTCCTTTTTGCAAATTTTGCAGTACGTCCACATGGTGATACCATCCCCCAGATCAGAAGTCCGAGCATTCGGTACATGCTCGACAAAGACTGTGATTCGGGATTGATCGTGGACATATGTCCGATGATGCTCAACCAGCTTCCGTTCACAGCCGTTGGAGGTGCAGACGTGGTTCATGCTATAAGCCAGGTCTTCAATGTACTGTCCCAGTGTACAGTCGGGATCCATGCCCGTATCAATGTGCTGCTCATCGTAGAAGTTGATTGCGACTAGAGAGGGCTCGGTACAGGGGATCTTTGTCTCCGTGCAAATGACCGAGTACAAGACGACAATATTCTGATGGGAATATGGATCAAACAAATCAATGTTCCCTTGGATATATGTCTCCCATTGCCGCGTTTGCGTTCGGTAGTTGTACAATGCTTTGTCGTATTCTGCGTCGTGGACGGCATGAAGGATCTCCATGATCTGCCGGGGTGCTTTTTGTCCGAGCTCGTCCACCATCTCAGGCTTGATCAGCTGAAAGGGCTGGTGTTCCGTCTTCTCAGAGTCTTCTTTCATCTCCTCGACAATATCGTGATCTCGTAGTCGGCGTAGATACAAAAGCCTCCTCTCTTGCTCGCGAGCTTTCATTAGGAGGTATGGTTGAGTAAACTTGACGTACGGGGACGCTGATAAAAGCTTGGTCTCATACTTGGCCACCATATCACTATAGAATGTCGGCATCGGAACGTCGTCTGGGACAAGGCTATCCGAATCTTCAGGTGTGTGAGTGTGAGTATCATGAAGGGATACTAGCTTTGCACGCTCTGGGGCCAATTGCTTGGACTGGGACAAGGATGCAGAGTCGTCTGTTTCAGGAACACTGGTGCTGTCCATGGTGGTCTGGGAGGGCGGCTCACTCTCTCCAGGAGGTTGGTTGAAGACGACTGTCGGGCCTTCTTTTGAGCTCTCGCCGGCACATAGAGACCTTGTGCTTTCGTTCATGGCATACATGGAGCTGGAAATGGAGTTTTCGCCGCCTTGGGGAGGCTCGATTGACCCGTCACGAAGGAGGCTCGACTCCAGCTTGAGATTGTAAACGACGTAGACCATGAATTCCATAATATGCTTGACTTTGGCAAGCAGCATGTTGCTGGCACCTCGCAGCGTAATTGTGCAACCCAGCTCCGGCGTGCAGCCAGACAGGAAGATGTAGGACTTTTTCCGACCGGGATAGTCGTTGTTCACAAACGTCCTGACCTCGAAGCCAGAGCATCGCCCGACCTGGACAGGCAAGGCAAGCATGTCGAGAGAAGAGACGATTTCAGTCTCGGCGCAACGGGCGACAGCCTCAATGACAGTGTGCTTAACATTGTAAGCCACGGAGATGTTCGCTTCAGATAGATACTGAAGTGCGACCCCTGAGACACCCTTCTCCGCCAGCAGAACATGGGGCCGGAGATTTGTGATCCTCTGAACCACTATCCTGAGAAATTCTTTCTCCTGCTCAATGACTGGTTGCAGGCTCATAAAATGCTGTTGATGTCGCTGGTACTCGATTGGGAATGTGACGAGCACAATCCGTGGGTTCGTGATCCTGCGAGGCATGCTCTTTAGAGCCAGGTTCTTGGTGAACACAACTCCAGATATATAAGCCGTGTCACCTGGTCTGCCCCCCGGGATTCGCTTTAGTTTGACGTAGTGCCGAATGTCCATGTCTTCTCCTTTGGCAACGTCCGGGTTAACGTCATCGGTTGCCTGCAGGAGGATGGGCACAAGGGCCTTTTTCCATGCTGGAGGATTCGGGATTCCTGCATCCTCTAGCAACTGGTGCAGCAGTTTGTCGACGTGTTTGAGACTGGACGAGTTGAGTTTGGCCTTTGGCGGTTCTTTCCGTTGGATTGAGTCACTTCTAGTGATCTGTGTTCCACTCTGATGAGGCGTATCTAGGGAGAAGAGAAACTCGGAAGAATTCCCAGGACCCTTGAAGACACCCGACTTGGGACGGGGGGACGGTATATGGTGCATACTAGCACTGACGATGCTAGTGTTGCGCCGCCGGGGAGGCCGCCGATATCCCGGAAGGTTGCCAAGGGCGTTGGAGTTGAACTCATCGTAGCCGCTTCTACCAATATGGCTCATGCCACTAATACTCTTTTCACCTGGCCTATGGCGATACTTTCGGTTGGAAGAGAAGTCTCCCTTGTCGTCGAAACTTGTCGTCTGTATGTCAGATGAAGCCATGGTTGCAAAGATACTCATTTGCTCGTCCTCACTAGATTCGTCAGACAGATAATCGGCCAATTCTGGGTCGACAATGCTGTCATCATGGAAAGCCGGAAACTTGGACTTTTTAGAATTCTCGTCATCGATACCCTTTCGAAAAGGCGCCCTGTCTTCCGGAGCCTGTTTAATGCGTCCCAGGAATACATGCTTTGAGTGGTGTCGTTTGTGACCAGCAGCGGAGTGCGGCCGGCCGTTTAAAGACTTGAGCGAGCGCGACGAGCCAGGCCTGCTTAGTTGCGGTGCATCAATCTCGAGCACCGCAGCAGTACGGCTTGACTCGCCAACACGGCGGGTAGCGGGTATAGCCATCATGGGCGTCGAGATTGGCCGTGCATCCTCCGAACCTTCAGACCCAGGTCCAAGATCCGGCTCTCTCGTCTTGGGCTGGCTGGTGTTGCTGGGCGATTTTGCGTGGTTTGCACCAAAGAATCTTGGCATAAAGGACTGCTCATCGCCAGAATCCTCAGAAGCACTCCCATCGAGTCGTCGGCTAATGACTTCCAGACATCGCTTGCAGACACGCAAAGAGCCCGGCACGCCAAACTTCTCTCCGGATATGACAGTCGTACATTTCGAGTCATAAATGCAGCCACAGGTGCGGCAGTGGTGCTTCCTTCGGAAAGCTGTGAAAGGGGTCTGGCATAGAAAACACTCCTTTACCGTGTCATCCTTCATCCAAAACTCCTTGCTCAAGACCTGTCTGCGCATCTTGTCTAGCTGAGCATTAACCTTGTCAGATGCTTCATCGTTGCCCGCCACAGTACCTGGTATCCTTGCGCCTCCGGAAGACATCTTTTCAGGCTTGGGGTCTTGGGAAAACGTCTCATGGCAGACAGAGTCGTGGGCAGAGGTGCTGATAGGACTCGCCTCGGCAGTTCCACGGTCGACCGATGAGTCTCTTGAAGCTGCCATGGCCGGGGACCTTGAGCGGCTGATTTTATCAATAACAGCCGGTCTGCGACGAATGCTGTCTGGAGAGAGCATGGAGGATGCAATAGAATTACTGCGGATCCCGCGGGTCTGCAGCGAAGGAATTGAATGCTGGGAGCGCATCATTGGGCTAACGGGAACGCTGGGACTTCCTTCGATACTGAGGGATTCGTCTCTCTTTGATTTCGGAGGTAATAGCTTTCCGTCTTTGGGGTCATATAGATGGGTAGGGGGTTCCGTCCCCGAGAGATGAGCCTGCAGGTCCGCCCTACTGATACTCTGACGGCCTGAGCTATGGCCAGGAATGCTTTCTGCAATGGTGCTTCGACTGGATTCTCGGTGTACAGTGACAGGGTCGATTGTAGGGTCGACAACAACCGAACTGGGCGCCTTGGCCGACAAACTCTGGCGACTGGATACATTTGATTTCTGGCTTGGAATGAGACTGATGCTCGTAGGTCTAGACGCTTGCGAATGTTGTGATCGGGTTTCGGTGGAGGGGGTAGCTGTCGGAGCGAGCGTAGTCTGGTCCGAGGCGTTTGTGGAACTCGTGGCGGTCGGTTCGGGGCGGTTCAGCGAGCTGATGGACGCCCTGGAGACATGATGACCGCTGAAAGATGTTCGCTTGGAAGACAGTTCTGGAGTGTCCGGCGCAAGCTCATCAAAGGCAGACCTGCTGGGCGAGCTCCCCACTCCCACAGCTTCCCGAAAGCGACTGTAGAGTCCGCTGAGACCCTGGTGCACCAGATCGCCCGCGCTGCTTCTGTTATCTGAAGTCGGTGCGGCGCTGGGAGGGGGCGCAAAGTCGTTGAAGGTTGTGAGCGTGTCACTCTGGCTGGCAGAGGTGTGAATCATGTCGAGGGCTTCGGCTAGGTGCTCTTTACCAGCAGCGCTGGCGGCGACTGAGCTGATGGAGCCACGACGGAGGCGGGGGCTCAGAGGCAACCCGATGGCCGGGCCAGAGGCCGTCTTGGAAGTGCTGCTGCTGACCATGATGTTTGGTGAAGGAGGCGGGGTTGACGAGAGGTTCGAGTTGGGAAGAGCGGACGCTGTAGAAGCGCCGCCTCAGCCCGTGGAACGTGAGCGCGACTGGCTTCTGTCGATCAAGCAGCGGTCGAGACGACAAGCAAGAGGGCCGACAACGCGACAAGCATCATGATGCTGAGAGCGGCGAGTATAGCAAGAGTCGGGGCGCTAAGGTTGGGCTCGTGAGGATGGATGTTGTTGCCGGGATCAAAGGCAGAGAGAGGCCTCGCCTGTCGCCAATCTTCAAGGGTCCTGGAGCTGATCAGTCGGGCTAGAACGGGCTTTGTCGCTCGCCTAGGCCAAAGAGGGTGAATGACGACAAGCAGGGTCGTAGCAGGCCACAGCAGCCTTTGACAGCGTACAGAAATTACTGGAGGAGGCGACTGGTTGGGCTGCGGGTGCGGTGAGATCGTCGCCGGCTCTGCTGTGGAGGTGCAGTGCGATAACGTCAGTTTGCTGTACGAGCTGCCCGGTCCAACTATTAGGTACCTACGTGGAGAGTACAATGCCAATGGTGAAAGACGTACCCTGATTACCTGCTTCACCAACGCACAGGCACCGTCAAGCACATACAAAAGGATGAAACGGATAAATGTAGCTGTTACCTAGTGGCAGTGTCAGTCTCATCAGCGGGCTTCGTCATTTGGGTTTGTCCCTCACTGCCAGGCATCTCACGTACCCGATACGGAGAGGCGATCCAGCCACGATACGGTCGAGTTGGCCCCGTTTACAAAACGGAGTCCAGTACGTACCGTTTTGGGCCGACTAAACACGCTCGCCCATCCTTAACGCGTCACAGCGCGGCAAAAAGGGCAAAAAGTCGACGGCTTGAGCTGATCTCCAAACCCACACTCTTCGCGCAGCCGACTCACGCTGTTCTGACCATCTCTGGAGGATCCCACCTTGTACGGCAAATGTGACTGCAGTGACGCCATCGCGCCTCGCTTGCGTCGTAGGGGACTCGGTCATGTCTCTCTCATCATCCCCGAACCGGGACGCCGTCGACCTACTCGCACGGCGCAACCTCACCACGATACCGAAAGATCAGCAAAAGCTACTCGACAGTACAGACTCATGGGCCGTGGAGCTCAAGAACAGTCCTCGCGGCCTATCCAACGTGCCCGAACACGTCTTGGAGACGCTGAGGCAAGCATATTTGGCCCAGTCTCGAACCGCTTCCGCCTCTGCCTCAAAGCCTGCCCCCCTCTCCCGCCCTCCTCCCTCGTCTCCTCCACCACAGAGTAGCCCGACAAAGAACAATAGCAATGGCCATGTACCAAATGGCAATTCGAAAACTCCAGCATCCGCCTGGTTTGATCGACCTCCCATGGAGCAGAGCTCGCCCGAACGGCCGGTGTCGTGGTCTCCGTCGCCAGAGCCTCTAACCCGTCAGCAAGAGGCAGTCAGGCCCCCCTCCATCGTACGTGAGACTCCGAAATCTGCGCCGATGCCGCCGCCCGCAAGGCCACCCATCAGTTTAGAATACCCCTCGAGCAACCCGGAAGAAGACATGGAGATGGAGATCCCACAGGCACAAGCGAAAGAGGACCCTCCCGTGAATCGCGCCGCCCAACACCTTGAAGCGGCGGTGGCATCCCCTCTCCCAACGAATCTCCGAGACATCGAAACACCGCCTTGTGCGCAGCGGATACAGACGGCAGCACTTGACACTGTCGTCCAACCCGGACGACCGCAGACGGCCCCGGATAGCCGGCGACGGCGGATGAAAGAAATCAACCTGCCAGACGACGCCCCGAAAAGGCACCCTCCGGGTCCGAACCGACTGCCGGCTACGAAACCCCCTATAACAAATAGTGACTATCTCGCAACGTCGTCAGCTTCTATTGTACCAGCCAGTTATGAAGAGTCACAACCCCCAGCGTCGACCAGCAAGCCTGCGCCAACCAGCAACAACTCCAACTATGCCCAGGTCAAGGAGAGGCATGTAAACACTAGCCGCGAGATTGAGATGTCAGATCATGCTATTGTTCACGACGGAAATCAAGGCCGTGAAACCGCACGACCGGCTCCGCGCCATGTCCCCCTTATATCTTCACAAGGCGATGTGGATCCTTACGATGCCTTTACTCGTGCGTACCCGTCCTACCACGAAAAGTACGCTGGCAATCTTTGGGACTTTATCAAGGCATGCGTGTGTCTTGACTGGTATCGAAAACGTTTGATGCTGCGAGAATGCCTGTACGATGATTTCATACGGGCCATTGCGGATGAGTATCAGTCATATGCGAGAAGTAACCGAGACGCTCTCTCGGCCATTGACTGGTTTTGCAATCTTCCTGGTCAGCCAGTTTACAATCAGATGGTGGTAACCAGAGACAATCTCGGCTACATCTTGGATAGATACCCGCGAGAGGTTGCCAAGGCCAGCCAGACGATTGGCAATTACCCGACGCCAGCCAAGACTCAAGGACCAACCCGCATTTCAACAGCCGCCAATGATTTCATTGCAAGACGTCCATTGCCTCTGAGCCTCGACGGCGCCATGGACATTGATGCCCCCGAGCCTCGGCCCGAGCCCGCTGCATTGCGCCGTCCTCGGTCGAAACCCCAACCGCCCGCGCCTACTCCAATTCAGGCACCCAGGTCTCCTCCACCCCGTCCGACCGCCACAGCTACGACGCCCCCCGCGAGGGCTCGCGCACCTCGCACATCACAGTATCTCGAGCGTCTCTCGTCAAGCGTGAGAGCCGAGACCTCGACGCGGCGGCGTTCGGCCGAGGAGAAGGCGCGGCTGCGAGAGCACTTCCGGCGAAGGAGGCAATCCGGCGAGACGGCGAGTATGACGAGCAACCGCTTTGTATGAGATGTGGTGAGTATTTAGTGGTGTAGGGAAGAGGATTGTGTTTTATGTCTTGTGCGTCTGGCGTTGTGGTTCGTCCTGGGGGACTGGGCGGGGAGTTTCTTGCGTCTATACAGGCAGCTGCTGGTACACGATACCCCGGGAGAGTTGCTTGGGCTAGGTTAGCATTGAACAGAATGAGCTTTGCCAGCAGTCCTTAGTCTTACAAGGCATTGAGGAATAGGGCGTGATTGATCAACCCGGAGGATCATGTCTCTAGCAAAGGTAGAAAGATGCGTCTATTGCGTGCGTGGGCAAGTAATCTATGGGCAGCTAGACTGATTGGACTCGCGGTACGAACCAACGATCCGAGTCGCGAGAGCCTGCAATGTTACTGGAAATCAAACGTGCGTTCCTCCTCATGCTCGCCTCTGCCATGCCTCTCCTCTGTGCCTTGAGCTCGACCCAGATGCGTACTGTGTTGACCGCACTAGCTCAGCGAATGCTGCCATGAGCCACATTCGATACAAACCCAAGTCCCCTTCACCCCCTTGTTGAGATTACTGTGCGTCTGGCGTGAGCCTTCCGGACTTTGTCGATGTGACCTATGCTCCGACCCGATAGCGTTCCTTCTCTTGTTTTTTTTTCTTCTTCTTCTTTCTTTCCTTCTTTTCTTGTTATAAAATCCTGTTATTCCTCGGAGCTCCTTTGAAGATTCGTTAAAAGTTCAATGATCGTGTATCATAAAATATCCCCATGTAGGTGGCAATCTGGGCGACGGGGTAGTGCTGCTCGGCCCTTTTCAGGTCTCGAGCTCGTTCTCGGCCTTGAGCTTGGCCTCCTCCTCGGCGGCCTTCTTCTGCCTCTGGCGAGTCTCCTCCTCTGGGGTGAGGGTACGGAGCTGAAGGGCATGGATACCACCCTCCTGGGCCATTTCGTCACGCAGCAGGGCGTACACCATGCGATGCCGAGCGGGCTGCATCTTGGAGGCGAAGGCGTCTGAGGTTATGACAAGGCTAGATGGAAGACGGGTACATTAGCAGGGGTTATGGTGTTGAGGTGCATAGTACAAGGGGTGAAGGATAAAAAGGGCGGTGGTGAAGACGAGAGTGATTGGAGGATATGGCTGGGGGCCGATCTGACGGCGTGGGATCAATGGGCAGCATGGATGCAGCCATGTGGAGTGGAAAGGCACGAGCAAGTGGACTTACCGGAAGTGGGTCTCCCTCGAGGTGCTGCCGGCCATGGCCTTGTGATGGGCGTGCAGATGGGAGTCGTTGTAGATCTCAAGTGTTTGCGGGTTGAAGGCGGCGGTGATCTAACAGCGACAGGACAAGGTCAGCAAAGCTCGACTACTGGCGGCCGAGGACGCGGAGGGAGACGAGACGTACCTTGGCCCGGATCAGGTCCTCGACAGGCGTGCTGGAGCTCATGGTGGAGAGCTGTCGTCCCACGCTGGAAAAGCCCAAGGCGTAGCGTCGGAACATTGGGAAAAGATATGGGATGCGTGTGTAGGTATGCGAGATGCTGGCTGCTCTGGGCGTGCGATTGCAATTGCCAGAACGAAGTCGAGGACTGGTCAAGGAGAAACGCTCTTCCGGCCCTTGGTAGGATATTCCTTGTCTGGACGGCGCTGGTAGACCAGAACTGCAGCAATGATGCAAAGGCTGCAAAGGCAAAGTTGGTGTGGGAGCTCAGAAACTCGCCAGTGGGCACGCGGAGGATCCGGATGGGGATGAAATGGCGGGAGAGTACGTATCGGCTGCTGGACCCTAGTGGGCTCGACTCCTTCAACAATGGATGATAGCTTGATATGGAAGTTCCAGCAACAATGGACGCCCAGACTTGTGGTGGATGAGGAGGAAACAGGTAGAGAGAGGTGAGAGGAAGAAGAGAAGGAAGAATCTGAGACGGCGGACAAGGCGAAAAAGAAGGATGGAATAGGTCTCAAGAAGAAGAAGAAGGAAAAAAAACAAATGGCCTGGCTGGCTTATTCGGTGTGAAGTCGGTGAGCTTCTGGCGTGTGCAGTTGTACCGCCCGCAGCGTGGCTTGCAGAATCGCAAACGGGGCGCTGTCGCGCTACCACGTAGTGGGCACGACAGGGCTCCCAAGCTCCAGCAAGCCCAGACTTGCCAGGCCAGGGGGGCAAAGCGCCCAATGGCGGGGCGTAGACCGCTGGAGCGGTGTGCGTCCCTCGGGCTGCTGGCATGTACAGAAGCAATGGGAGACGTGCTCTTGAAGCTTGGAGGGCTGTCTGAGCGTGCAATTGGCGCACTGGCGGTCCTGGCATCCCGGCCGATTTGCAAGAGGCCCATGTAATTCATCATGTAGGCAGCATGTAGGTAGTTATGTAGGTACCGTCCCAGACAGGCGGGAGCTCACAAGGCGGTAGGAACATGTTTGTCCGGGGCCACGAGCTTTGGGGGAGAGCATGGGGGGCCCTTGCATGGCGCTGCGTTGGTTGGAACGATTCTCTGTGCATTCCTCGGTCCCCGTTGCTTCACCGGCTGTTGGTTAGCAGAAAGAATGGCGGTGGAAAACTAAGCTTCACGCCAGGTGCCCATGGAGGTGTTGTAAGGGGATCAGCATTGCTCTTCAGCCCAAGTCGGTGGGTCTAGACGTTGTCACACGGGAGGCGGGAGGCAATTGCCAGTAGGAAAAGCATGTTTCAGGCACTTGACAGGTCAATCAAGGAGATGGAGGCGTCACAAGTCGAGATGGATATTCTACTAGACATGCTGGGAGGACTCATTGTCTCACCGATTGTGAGGGGCTGGATCTCCCAGATGAGTAGACAATGGGGAAGAAGCCAAGGAATGGGTCCTTCTGAGCGCATCAAACAGCTGGCAATTTCCACGCTACCAACCCAGATCCCTTGTCAACTTGTCAAGACAGAAACTGCTGAGAGTGCAAAGACCGGAGACAAGCCATTTGGCGGGGGCGGGGTACACTAACAACCATTATGTAGGTACGGTGTAGGTACGGATACCATCCGCCTCTTAGCCAGGCACAGTTCGTGATCGCGGTCGGGTTTGCGATCCGTTTCGCACCGTTTCGGACGGCGCTAGACCGATACGTGCCTTATCTCTTATCTTATCCGTCATCGACATCAAGGCAAGCTCTCCCAGAGCCGTCCCCGGGTCGGTCGCCGGCTCCCGACTCCACTCCCGCACCCGCGTCGCCCGCTCAGCTTCGGTGATCCGGACCTCACTTCTGGCTCCGATCGCTCCAAGTGCGACAATCCTCTCCCCTTCCCCCTCGCTCATTCCACGTCCAATGCCACGATAATAGCAGCCCCCCATGTCGTTCCTTTGCTCGCTTCGTCGTTCCTCCTCCCTCCTCTCCTCCCTCTCCTCCTCCTCCTGCCCTGCCGCCGCGCGCTCTGTCCTCCGTCCTTCCGTCCTGCCCGGTCTCCGCCTCCGGCCCGCCACAACCGTCCGAATGGCTTCCGCCCTCCCCCGTCTACCGCTACTAGAGGCAGTAGCCCGCCACGATCCCAACAGCACAGCCGTCGTCCATTCTCTCTCTGGGCGTGCCTTCAAGTACGGCGAGCTGCTTGGCGACGTGCGCCGTGCTCGACAACGGCTCCACGATGCAGCCGGCAAGGCCGACCTCGATGGCCAACGCGTTGCGTTCCTTGTTGAGAATAGCTACGACTATGTCGGTGGGTTTCCCCGGCACCCTCTTGGCCTTGTCAATGTCTTGCTGCTGACTTGTGCATCTGCTAGTAACTCTCCTCGCCGTCATGGCTGCACGCGCCATTGCCGTTCCGTTGTCTCCGGCTTTCCCGGCCCCAGAGCTACAGTACATTCTCAACCAAAGCGAGGCCACGCTGCTCGTCTCGTCTGCCAAATTTGCCTCCAAGGCCAAAGAGGTGCTGGCTACTGACCTCGTCTCCAAGCCAGCTCACCTCGAGCTTGTCAAGCACCTCGGCCAGGGACCCATCGAGGACGTTGCTCTAGGAGATTCAGGCCCCGGAGAGGCGGGTATGATGCTATATACTTCAGGAACCACCAACCGGCCGGTAATGCATTCTTTCTTTGCCCATTACCCCAACCTTGCTAATTTATTTTGTCGTGTAGAAAGGAGTTCTTCTTCCCCAGTCGGTCCTCACAGCGCAGTCTCGCTCCTTGCTAGAAGCATGGGAGTACTCACCAGCCGACCACCTCCTCCACGTTCTCCCCCTTCACCACATCCATGGGACCGTCAACGCCATCCTCACGCCGCTCCTCGCAGGCTCCACGATAGAGTTCATGTTCCCCTTCAACGCCGATGCTGTCTGGAAGCGCCTGTCCGCACCTTTTCTAACCGCCGACGCCGCGTCTCAGACCAAGTCCAAGGACAAGGTCACCTTCTTTACTGTCGTCCCCACCGTCTACAGCCGCCTGCTTGCCACCTACAAGACTCTGTCCCCCGAGGCGCAGGAGGCTGCTCGCACGGCCGTCTCTCCGGACCACATGCGCCTCGCCATCTCCGGCTCCGCGGCGCTCCCGACGCCCGTAAAAGCGGCCTGGCGGGACCTCAGCCGTGGCAACGTCCTCCTCGAGCGCTACGGCATGACCGAGGTCGGCATGGCCCTCAGCTGTGGCCTCGACTTCTCGGACCGTGTCGACGCCTCGGTCGGCTGGCCTCTGCCCTCTGTCCAGGCCCGTCTTGTCGACATGGACTCCAACGAAATCATCCGCGACGGCGAGGAGCTCGATGCCACGGGTCGCGAGCGCTCTGGCGAGATCCAGCTCCGCGGGCCTACCATCTTCCGCGAGTACTGGCGCAACCCCGAGGCCACGGCCAAGGAGTTCGTCAACGACTCAGACGGCCAGGGCCGCTGGTTCAAGACTGGCGACGTCGCCGTGCGCCGCCCCGTCGCCGGCGCTGGCCAAAACGCCGCCCAGCCCTGGGCGCGCGGCCCGCTCTACTTTATCCAGGGCCGCAAATCCGCCGACATCATCAAGACGGGCGGCGAAAAGGTCAGCGCCCTCGAGGTGGAGCGGGAGCTGCTGTCCCTGCCCGAGGTCGCCGAGGCAGCCGTTGTCGCCGTCCCCAGCGGCAACTGGGGCCACAAGGTCGGCGCCATTGTCATCCTCGATCGCGACGTGGTCCAGAAATGGTCGCCCATGGAGATGCGCCGTGCGCTGCGTGGCCGTCTGGCTGCCTACAAGCTCCCACAGGTGCTAAAGGTGGTGGACCACATCCCGCGAAACGCCATGGGAAAGATCAACAAGAAGGAGTTGGTCAAGGCCGTTTTCGCGGATGAGGTGAGCGGCGATGAAATGTAATATTACCGCTATGCAAGAAATCAACAGCTTGGTGTCCAGGCTAGGCGACCACGGCCTCGAGTCTGCCTGTAATTTTATTTGGAGTTGTTACATGCCCCAAGCAGGATGGTGTTTTGATTACAAGTTTCAATCACAGTCACGTTACAGACGAAATTCAGCAATGACCTCGGGAGCTGCAACGTAGATCTAATTTTTTCACGTCCCCCAAGTCTCTCGTGGCCAGCTAATATACTCGTCATAAACACCCCAGCAGGCCGTCCCAAGCAACGCCCGCAAAAGTAGTAGATACCAGGTCATCAAGCCTAAGCGGAGGCTCTGTAGGAAGACCTCCGCGACCTTTTTCCTCTGTCGTTGAATGTCGTTTCCGAAGCATCGACTTCCTCATTCTAACCACACTGAACGATAGATGGCGGGGGGGGGAAGGATGCCGCGATCATAGTAGGTTGTCGGATATCTTGCATAATCAATACCATCCCTCTTCGACACATTATCCTATTTCGATCTTAGACGACAAACTTGGCCTTGGCTCGCGTGCTACCGGAGTGGGCGCTGTCTGTGTGGCCAGAGAACTCAACCGCCTCGGTCGCGGGCAGCTCCAGCACCTCCTTGAATCGAGTGCCAATGGACATGAGGATGTCCTTGCCCTTGTCGCTGCTACGGCCCTTGCCGCCAGCCACATCACCGTCGCCGCGGCCGGGAATGCTCTTTCCAATGGTGCGAGTCCACACACCAATTCGGTAAAAGGCCTTGCGGACGTTGACAACAACACCCATGACCTCACCATCGTCCTCGTCCTCGAGGGTCTCGCCAATAGCGGACATCATGACTTGCAGCCAGAGACGGTCGACGTCGACGTTTCGCTTCTCCTTGTACTGGTAGGACCACTTGCCGCCGTGCTTGTTCTGGGGGTCCTCCCACTCGGGTCGGACGCCGGCCTTGAAGAGATGGTAGTCTGACTTGAGCGCCAGCTCCGACACAGGGGCAACGTTGTTCTAAAGGCAATGATTAGAAAGTGCCATCGTTTTGTGCCAGATATCGAGGTGCTTCAACTCACGTAAACGCCCCAGAACTCCTCGACGGAATCGAAGGTGATGACTTCCTTGAGCAGGTCGTTCCAGTTGTCACCCTTGGGTCACTCGTCAGCACTTGAGTCTCAACAGCACCTTGGTGCATTTGCCAACGACATACCTTGCCACTCGGAGGCTTGGTGAACCAAAGAGTCCACTTGTTCTGGAGCGGGTGCTTGACGTTGAAGTTGTCCTTGTCGTGGAAAACAGTAACCGTCTTGTCATCCTTGACGTCGGCAGCATCCTCCTTGCCGTTGGGGTCGATGGGGATGGTAGAGAGGTCGACCTGCTGGTCCATGTTGGCGGTTTCGGTGGCGGGAGCAGCCATCTTGAGTCGGAAGAGGTCCTGGGATGGGTCTATCGCGGGGCAGCGTTGGCGGGCGGAGGTGGGCGACGATACGAACGAGGGTCGTTGGGGCGCAAAGACGGACTGTTTCTTTTCCGGGGAGAGTCTTTCGGGTGAGACCTTGCGCCAGGCAAAAGTCTACAAGAGGTGGTGGAGCCGAGGAGGATGCGGAAGGGAGTTGGAGGTTGCGATTGCCACGATGCGTTGCTCTGAGTCGCTTAGGCCTGAAGTCGCAAAAAAATGTCGGGGCTGACCTAATCCTAAAGCAATGAGGCGCTGCCGGTGGTTGCGCCTGCCATTGTCTATTGTGGCACTGAAGCGTGGCGCGCACAAACAGATATTCCTGCCTGTCTTGTCAGGCTACAAGTTGCTCCTGTTTTTGATGGGCGAGCTGCATGGACAGGTACCTATGGATGTGACTGGTTTAACCCGCTGCCTTCCGACGAACCCCATCGATCGACGTGAACCTGCTTAATGACTCAAATTCATGGGCCATCCAAGGCCATATTACAAGTGTGTCCGTCCTTAGATGCGTACCTACCTATATACTACTTGGCGGGAGGTAGATTTGTTATCAAACTTGATCTGCTTCAGTCGTGGTTTTGAACCAACTCGGCCAATCAGGGCAACCCTACCCTGCTCCCTACCACTCGTCCACTCGTCCACTCGTCCAAACCGTCTTGGCTATGTGTAAGTATCAGAGAACGCGCAAATACCAAGATAGGTATGCGATGTTGCTTGGAGGATAGCGTCAGGGACTCTTTTCCCGTGTACTTGTGTTTGATCGAATTCCTTACTTGGACAAATGTCTTGAGATGTGCAGTCGCGCATCCCAAGCGTTTCGGGAGACCCATCCAGGAACCAACATCATCCCACCAAGACAGCATATCCCTCACTGCCGGCCTCTTGGAGTCCTGAGTGCATTGCATGAGTACCATACCCAGTGGCCTCGGAGCTCCGACGATCGAGTCTCCGACTGAAACCCCATCCTTTGTTCGGCTTCGTCTTCTACTATAGGTACAAAGATACTCCCCACTCACACGCACCAACTCAACTCAGACCATTTCCCAAACAGGTGGTGATGGAGTCCAGATGCTGCATAGGCCAACTCTACTCGTCCCTATACGGCCAACGCTGGCGTCTGCTCAAACAACGGCAAATGAAACAAACACATGGCCAAACAAAGCCCCTCCCAGTCACATCGCTTTCCGTTGCGTGTACCGCGGCAAGCAGGAGAAGCTTCAATGGCTACCTCTAGCGACGATCCACGCCACCAAGACAGCTACCAAGCTACCATGTCACGCATGTCCATCATGCGGCCGGCTTGAGTCCAGCTAGCCAAGTACTATGTATGCACCGGCAAATGGGGTGACTCGATGGACCTCATTACGTACGACCACGTCAGGGGAGCACGTAGCTCTGCTGGAAGCTGTTTGATCGCCCTCTTCTCGTTGCGTGAATCGGCCCATGTATGCGCCTTCTGGAATGCCGCCGCGGCGCAAACTCCATTCCATCCCAAGCCCAAGAGCTCTCGGCACGTCAAATGCGACCCAACGCTGTCTTGGGCTCAGCAAGGCCAGTGGGTACGCCTGGAACGCATCCTCTTTGCTTTCTCCTGAGCTTTTAATAGCTGCCCGTCGCCCGCAAGACAAAGGCCTCAACAGTTCGCCAAGTCTTCCAACTCACATACCCACGAGACCTTCTTTGTCCACTACGTGCTGCCTTTATACCTTACCGCCTCTCCCCTCCTGTCTCTCACCCGCCCAATAACACCATGGACTACGATTCCCGCACGGCCTCTATTAAGAAGGGCACCACAAAGACAAAGGAGGTTTCCCCCAAGGGCAAAGCGAGGAGTGGTTCACTGTTGATGCTCAGCTCTGGCATGACTTTTCTCGCCGCCATCCCCCAGCGCTCAAGTTCCTCGTCGTCTTTCAGATCCTCAACATCCCGCTAAGCCCCTTCCACTGGGGTCGGGCTGCTTTCATTGTCACTCTTTTACCACATTTCTTCTCGGTATTGCTCTTTCTTTTAAGACATTGGCTGCTCGTACCTTGTTCGTCTTATTAGACCATCCGTCTGCATTGTTCCATTTACCATTTGCGAGGGAATCTTGGAAATAAATAAACAACAACCGCCCAGCGTCGTCATCACTCAGTCAGAACTCGAGGATAACAAAACAATGAAGGGGCTCAGGCGCTTCAATCCCAGCCGGCGGGCTCTGGAGTTTGCACAACTACGGGGAGATCAGCCCGACGAGTTCTACGAGCTTCATTACTCCACCATCGTTCTCGAGCTTTACACCCTCGTCAAGAAGACCTTTTGCTCAGGCAACCAAGCGAGTTGTCCGACAGCCTTTCCTTGGTTACGAGAATTCCCCGACGAGTTTTACAAATGTGTCGAGCTTGTCGCTTACCCGGACGCCCAGGCTGGCAAGTGGGACAAGCTGCTTCGTATCGAGGAAGAGCGAGTCTACCTTGTTCAAGCTGTCGTCATGAGGGTTCTCGATACCGAGGTCTTGTCAAGCTTGCTGTTTGGCGCCGAGCCAGAACACGAGGCGATTCTGAAGTCGATCGACTCTGATCTGGTCGACTCTGAAGGTATGCATGGCTCTTGTCTACCCCCGCATAGCTGCCTCCATCTAGACCACATGGCTTACCAGTAGACAGGCTACCAACGCAGCAACCATCGTGCCGAAACAAATCGCTTGTATCTCCAAAAGCAAAACGGACATCCTCCTCTCTTCTGGGACCGGGTCGACAAAATCTCCACGCAGCTTCTGACCATGCTTCTCCCAGTCTACACCTACGCTGGAGAGTCAGAATCAACGACATGGCAGCAGCCTCTGCCTCCTGTGCTCTACCAGTGCCTGCATGACATTGTCGCCTATACTGGTTGGTTCAACATAAACTTGAGACTGTCACATGCAGTCATTGAGACGAGCTGGGTTCTTCCTGGCGAGCTTTACCAAACCAGTCACATCAACCTTTCCCAGAGCGCGTTTGAGCGATCGAAACAAGCGACTGAAAAGCACGACAAACAATACTTTAGGCAGAGCCCTTTTTCAAAACACAAAGAACGCGCTGGTCGAGTCAAAATCTCCGTCACACCCGGAATTATCCGCCATAGACCTGACGCGGATGGGTTGGGCGTCAAGGGCACAACGTCGTACACGCTAATGAAGCCCCACGTTGTCTACTACCAAGGCCTGCGACTGGACCAGGATGAGAAACAGGTGTTTATGAGCCTGGCCGAGTACATTGGGCACTTGCGTGAGCGGAAAACCATTCCTCGAGCAGCGTCCGTGGCAGTCATGATCATTGGGTTGCTTTGGATGTGGGTCAACCAAACCACTGCCGGCGAACAAACGTGGGAGTCGTTGAAACTGTGGACAACCCTGACTCTACAGGCGCGAACAGGGGCGGGGTCTATGCGTCGTTTTGGAGCAGGAGAGTCTTCTTTTGGGAATTGATTACATTTGGTGGCTGTATAATGGGATGTTAGTGGTACTCTATAGGTGCAGTTTATTGCTGATTCAACATGTTCTAGTTCATGCCTCAACATAGTTCTTGCTACTCACCATTCAACATTTGGAATCCAATCATGCACAGATGAAAAAGGCATGGAGTGTTTTCACACTTTTTTTTTTTTTTTTTTTCGCTCCTGAATCATATCATAACCTTGAATCATCACATTCCCATATCAGAGCATACAAGTAGCAAAGACCTAGCTTGGCCACATACCCGATACCGTTGGACACAACAAGGTTAACAGTAAGGTTTCCCAATCCTCGAGAGTGTATCTTCGCATTTCCTCGACTTGATGCATAGTCCAAATTGTTTGCAGAAGATATGCAGCAATGGCAGGCGTGTTGAGATTGAATGGATGGAGACTTGAGGACGCTTGAAACTCAGGTTTGGTCGATTATAGTATATCGTAATTCGCCGGGAAAACAACGGTGAAACACAATCACCTCATCCATCGGACGGCTTCCGTAGCTCAGTTGGTTAGAGCTTCGTACTAATAATTCCACCTCGGAAACATTGGTAATGCGAAGGTCGCAGGTTCAAGCCCTGCCGGGAGCAAAATGTCTCACCACGCCATCCGATCTTTTTGAGGTTGTTGGATTCTCTTTTTGTACATTGCATATAAAACTGGTATGCAGCTGTGGTCATGGATCGCGTTTGTCTTTATGATGTTTCTAGGGCAGCGATCCGTACACTTGATAGCAAGTTTGTCCTGGGATGGCGGCGAAAGATTGGAACTACGGATGTAGGTTGTTGACGATGCTTGAGCCTACCTAACGATAGCATTGGCCAATATAGTTGAGTTGGTGCCTCGATTGAAGCAGGCTAACAAGGCTGTCTCCATGCCAGAGCGTATACTTGACAAGCCGCGAACTAGCAAGACTCTGTTTGCAATGCGTCGAGTGCGAAAAAGTGGCTTACGGTCGAGGGAACACGAGGACAGACATGGCACATTGTAATTCCGACGGTGTAACACGGGTGTGGCGATACGGCTCCTTTGGCAAGGGGCAAAGAATGTTATCTATGTGGGATCGAGAATAGCAACGGCAGCGGGCATGAAGAAGGCGATTGTACTCGGCCGTGGAAGCCGAAGGCTGACGAGGTTGCGCAGAGGTTAAGACGAGGTTGGGACGGTACGTACTTGGGTCCTGGCATCCATTGTTAGTGCGCAGTGGCCGGGCTTTGGACTCTTGGAGGTTGGTGTTTCTCAGACAAAGTTTGGCCGGCCCTTCCCGCCCGGCGCCGGTAGCCCGGAAATCCTAAGACAGACAGAGGTATCCGTACCCACGCCGAGTTATTCGAAAAAGTATAGGATATAATCGTTGATCATTGCAGCTGACTTGTAGTCATTGTTTAATAGGCAAACAGGGCAACCTCTCATTGACGGGTCATTAAGGATATCAAATAAAAACTCATCATAATGACAAAGCCACTTTCTGCAGCTGGCTATTGCACCAACGTGTATCCGTGACTTGTGATGAGTTGCCAGCCACCGGATTTATTACGACTTCTCGCATCCCCGCCGCCCAACGGTAACAAGGCAACAATCCATCTGCTTGGCGCTTTTTGAGGGTACACTCCGTGGACAGGCCGTCTGAGGTTCCGACTCTTTTCGGTTACACAACCACGACAATGTGTATTTTCGTGAAGCCATTCGACCTTTGGACTTGGGCGGGACGTGTTGGCTCTGCTCTGCTTTACTCTCTCGAAGCAGATGGACAGGGGCCCAAGCATGGCCGTCTCTTGCTTGCATGCTCCATGGCCCTAGCATCGTGCCAGCATCAGGTCCCTGCTCAAACAAGCTGTGACAGGGTATCTAGCTTGGCAATCATCCAGTAGTTTCCATGTCAATTGTGAGGTCACATAGGTAGCGTTGACCTGCTGAGATCCCGATGGTCCAGCCAGCACGGCTCGTACTTGTACTCTGTAGCACCAGCAAGGTCCCGAGAATCCTGGTTCCGTTTTCTTATTCTGCTCAGCTCAGCTTGACTCGGGCCAACTTTTCTTTTCCTCTTCTGCCTTGGTCCATTGTGCCCTCAACACCGTCAATTTCCTTGCAAGTGGCCGGCCTCGGCAGATGATAGCCCGCCGCTTGTGATGCAAAGCATTGGCAACCAGCTCGCCCCGCCATCTCCATCTCCATCTCCGTCTCCATCTCCATCATCATCTGCAACAGCTCATCAGTCTTCCCCATTCTACTAGGCGACAGGCATTTGCAATTGCGCCCACTTCGTCTCCAGCCTCCCAGCCAGTCTGCGCTCATTGCTCCTCGGCCCGTCTGACGTCGGCGCCCAATCATACCGCCGTCGCCTCCTCTCGCCCTGCATCGCCGCCTCTCTTCCTTGTCATCCATCGTCTTAGTTGTCCTCTCTCGTCACCGCCATGTCTACGTCTTCCTCTGCGCCCTACTGGGGCCAACTGCCCGGGCCCAAAGTCGCCCACGGACGCCACAGGTCTGAGTCTGACGAATATGGATCCGATCGCAGATCCTCTCTCGACGTGCCTCCAGTCCGCAAGCCAAACCGCGCCTCGGTCCAAACTCAGGTAACTGAAGCTCCCACCGAGTCTACCTTTAGCCCCTACTACGACACCTACGACTCCCCAACTACTGGCGCCTTTGCTTCTCAGGGCCTTGCTCCTAGACCTCCCTCATACCAACGTCCTCTGCCATCTACCGATCACCCCGCCGCAAGGCCCCGTCATTCAAGTCGTAATCCTCCCCCTCAAGCACAAGAAATTGGCCACGGCATCCACGCACCTACTCCTCCAGCCGCCTCCGACGTCCCTCGCGGGCCTCCCTTGGCTTTTCGCCATCCGTACGGCAACGGTGGCCTTCCGTATACCTATCCCGCCTCTGACTATCCTCACCACGCCGGTGCTGGGGCATACGACAACAGAATGGAGGCAGACGATTACCCTCAGAGTCCTACCGCTCGGGCTGGCGGTCAATCGCAGTTTCAACATCAAGCACAGCCACAGTCACAGACAGGGCGCCCAGATGTGGATGGCATGAGACGAGACTCGAGCGCCGCATACCAGGAGCCCGTGGGCCAAAATAGGAAGCCCTCGAGCGGGACGACCGACCGTCGCAGAAAGTTCGCAACCGACCTTTCTCCCCTCCAAAAGCTTGAGCTGACGCTCGATAGCATGACCAAAGAGGAGAAGCGGGCTCGAGTCGAGGCCGCTGAAAAGCGAGCACGGGAGAGGGCGGCATTGAAAGCAGGGAAGCAGCCAGTTGACCAGCCATCAACACAGGCTCACGGCCGCCAGACTTTGGCCAACCATGGCGAGAAGCTCACTGGTGCTGGGCCCAGGCACCCTGTTCCAGCCAGGGAGGCTCATCTGGATGAGCCGATTGCAATGCCTCGAGAGGCAGCTACCAAGGCACCTGGAGGCATGCCTCAGGTCACTCTAATCCAGAGAGAGCATGTCCCGCGCCGCCAAGAGCCAGTCTCGCACTATCCGCCAGAAGAGGAACTCTACTATGGGTCAGGCGCCTTGCAAGACCCAGAGGATGATGCGCAAGTGCAATACGATCGCAGTACTGGTGTCCCGAAGCGAAACCTCAGTTTCCGGGAACGAGCAGGTCGCGACAACGTGCAGCTCCACGAAGACGAGGAACCGCTCACTCAAGCTGCTCCCCAGGTCAGCAGGGGCTTCTCTGTTACCCGAAGTGGCAGCAATAAGCTGAAGAAGAATCCACCTCAAGATGCTTGGCGTCGAGCGGCAGCAGAGGCGGAGGATAGAGGTAATGTAGCCTCAAGGCAACCACAGCCACCAGCCGAACAGCTGTTACGAGAGATTCCCCAATCAGCCCGACCGAGAGCTCTGCCAAATCCTCCTACTGCGAGGCGACCATCCGTTGTAGTCGCGGCAGGGGGCGATGATCCTTCTAGGCCAAATGATATCCAAGCCGTAAGGCGACGTGCTACGGACCCCGTTCCCAGGGTCGAGTTTGACCCCCGCGAGGAACACATTCCCCCCGTCACGCGAGGCAGGACTTTCGGCATGGCTATGCAGAGAGCACCAACACAGCTCGACGACACGAAAAAGCGCCTCGAATGGGGCAACAACAACTATTCCGATGATGGTCCCGAAGACAATGAATCATCCAACATGGTCTACAAGCCTCGCGCGCAAATGATTCCCGGTGACGGCCTATATCAGCCGCCCGAATGGCTCGACGAGTGGAAGCAGGGAACAGTCGGTACTCTAGCAGGCCCACTGCTGGACCTCGAGGACACGGAAGATCTTTCTGTTCCTGGTCAGAACAAGACCTGGTGGGAGGGAAACCGCCGCAACGAAAACCATCCTTATGGAAACCGTCCTCGAAAAGCAGAGGCTTTTGATGGGGAATATGATGAGAACTGTAAGCAGGCAGAGCGTCTTTGTGAGCCTACATCCGCTGACATCTATTAGCTCCAACTCGCTTCAAGCCTCAGCTATATCTCAAGTGCGGCCCGCTGCTTAGATACTGCGGTATTCGCCGAGAAAAGATACAGGCGAGGCCCCAACGAGGTGGCGCGGCTACTACTGAAAGAGACATCTGGAGAGGGAGCATCATGATTGTTACCCGTGACTCAGACTCTTCCTATGAGATTGCCCCAACACTTCGACTCTTCGTCCAAGAGGTTGACCTGCTGCCCCCTCCACCTCACCGGGTTAGAGGTGAGCTTTCTCCAGAGTTTGTTGATCCCATTGCTGGTCACCCCAAGTTGGGACGTAGAGGAGAAACCCTCTATGTCAAGCCAGTCGATTTCCTCGATGAGGCCAAGGATCTGTCGCGCGATGAGACTGGCGAGGGCCTGTTCGAACAGACGAGGAGCCCGCTAGACGCCAACGATCCGGATGGCTCGGTGGACTTGCCCGGGTCCTTCCTGAACCGCAGAAGACGGGTCGGAATCGACGGTGAAAAGGTGGAAAAATACAAGGACGTAAGAGGATTCCGCCTACATACCGAGCGAGGCAACACATTCTGGCGGTTCAACGTCGAGGTGGAACTCGCGGACCAACAGCAGCGCATTGCCTATCGCATCAATCGTGGGCCGGCCATGGGCTTCTGGGTGCCGGCACGTGGAGAGATGATGAACATGATGTTCTACAGCTGCAACGGCTTCAGCCACGACGTCAAGCCGGATGAGCTGTGTGGCCCAGATCCCATGTGGCGCGACGTGTTGAACTCGCACCAGACAAAGCCGTTCCACCTGATGATTGGCGGAGGCGATCAGATCTACAACGACTGCGCAGGAGACAAGTGTTCACTGTTCAGCGAGTGGCTGGACCTCCGCGGCGCGGAGCGCAAGCGCACGTCCTGCTTCACGCCAGAGATGCAGGATGAGCTCGAGGACTTTTTCCTCGAGCGATACTGCATGTGGTACTCGCAAGGCATGTTTGGGTTGGCCAATTCACAGATCCCCATGGTCAACATGTATGACGACCACGACATCTTTGATGGCTACGGCTCGTATGCCCATCAAGACATGAGCTCGCCTGTCTTCCGAGGTCTTGGCGCCGTTGCCTTCAAGTACTACATGCTCTTCCAGCATCAGTCGATTCCGACTGAGACTGAGAAGTCGGAGCCGAGCTGGATCACGGGTGTTGAACCTGGTCCTTATATCGGCGAGCTTAGCCGCAGTTTGTTCATGTCCGTGGGCTCCAAAGCAGCGCTTGTCGCCGTGGACTGCCGCATGGAACGCACAGAGTACGACGTTGTGTCGGACAAATCGTGGGAAAAGCTCATGAATCGTCTGTACGAAGAGGTGCAGCGTGGACAGGTGGAACACTTGCTCGTGCTTGTCAGTGTGCCAATCGCCTACCCGAGACTGGTCTGGCTAGAAAACATGTAAGTGGCCCCCGTATTCCAAGATACTCTGTCGTTCGCCTGCTAACGATTGTACTTCAGCTTCACGTCAAAACTCATGGAACCTGTCAAGGCGCTAGGCAGGAAGGGAATGCTGGGCAAGCATCTCAACAACATTGACGGTGGTATCGAAGTCTTGGATGACTTGAACGACCATTGGACTGCCAAGAATCACAAACAAGAACGCAAGTTTGTGATTGAGGATCTGCAAGATCTAGCTATTGACAAGTCTCTGCGCGTCACTATTCTCAGGTATGCTCTCTCACGATGAACAACATGAACCGCTTTACTAATGGACTTGCAGTGGCGACGTACACCTGGCTGCTGTCGGACAGCTGTACTCCAACCCAAAGTTGGGTCTTGCGAAGCATAGAGACCCGCGCTATATGCCCAACGTCATATCGTCGGCCATTGCCAATGCTCCTCCCTCCAATCTGATGGCGGATGTTCTGAACAAGAGGAACAAGGTGCATCACTTTGACAAACAAACAGACGAGAGTATGATTCCCTTGTTTAGCCAAGGCGTCGATCGCAAACCAAGGAACAATAAAAACCTTCTACCGCACCGAAACTGGTGTTCCATCCGAGAATGGGCACCGGGTAACACGCCGCCGTCGTCGCCTCCCTCAACAGTCCGTGGCAGGTCACTGAGCCCTCGGCCAGCAAAGGAGGGAGGCGGCGGTCTCTTCCGGCGACTATCTCTTTCCAGGAGCAGGCCTGCAGATCCTGCTGCGGATCTATCTCGAGATTCGGTGCGTGGATCTCGGCCTCCCGTCACGCGAGGCGGCGCTGGCAGTTTATTCCGGAGCCTGTCGCGTAGAAACTCGACAAACACAGACCGACCCGCCAAGCTCACTCGGTCCATGTCAGTCGGGAACGCGGAGCCCAAAAAGGCTGGATTCTTTAGCTTTGTGCGTCGAAGCAGCCAGCGCCGTCCCGACGACGGAGGCATCAACGGCACTTGGGGCGAAGACGAGAGTGACGAGGACGTGAGCTGGAGAGAGCCTGCCTCGCCGACCCGGCCACAACCCTCTGGACTCCGCGGTGGCGCCGCGTATGATGAATTCTCAGAGGGGGACGAATCGTACTTTACGGCGAAGCCTCCGCATCATGAGCAAGCCTCGGACTCGCAACCCCCAGGTCGGCAGTCAACCAGTGTGGAAGCCGCACCGCCGATGCGCCCATTCTACCGTACACCAACGGGCCTCTCTGTAAAGCAGAAGCGCCAGGCCGACAAGTACGAAGTGGACCTCGAGGGCGGTCTGGACATTTGCTTAAACGTCGAGGTGAACTCAAAGGACCCTACCGGCATCACAGTGCCGTATCGACTCCTCGTTCCGAGGCTGTCGTACGAGTACAGCCCCGAGGACGAGGAGCTTTCGGGGGCACCCGCGGAACCTAGCGGGTTCAAGAGGCTGCTGAGCTTCCGAAAGAAGCCCGAGAATGAGAGGGTGAGGGCGGATGAGGGCGAGGAGTCGCCTGAGAGTGAGGACGACGAATACTATGAACGTCGATGAAGGGAGTTATGTATGCATGCATGGGTCATGACTGATGGATGAGTTTGGATTTCTAAAGGCGTCAAGACTTGAGGACACTATATGACGATTTTTTGAATGACACCCTACAGCTGCAGACCTTTTAGAAGAGTTATACAGGTATGTTCTGGATAGAAAGCAGCAAAATAGAGCTGAAGACGAAAGAAGTCAAGATGCAAGCCGTGACTGGGATGGAGACTCAAAGCTAAAAGTAGGTCCCCGAGCCCCCCTGAAGCTAGCGTGTCTAGCCGCTAAATGCGGGGAGCAGCGGCTCGAGGGAATCGAGCCAATCATGGCAGCAATGGCCGGCTGCGCTATAAACGGTACGTACATGGCTCATGGCTGTAATCGGTGGGTACCTGGTACCTACCTGCAAGTTAACACGACGTCTCTGGGCCCATGCTTCAATCTCACGGCGAGCTCCTTTCATCTTGTAGTTGACGGATCCAATTCTCTCGATTGCGCAACGACCAACGTCAGACGAAGCAGACGTTGGCGGACGAACAGACGAGTAACAAGATACAGGGCGACCACTCTAGCGGTTCACTTCCTCAGCATTGCCATTGCCGCCCTCGTTCTTCAACACCACGACAACATCACGACAACAGCAACTCCAGCTCCAGCTTCAGCATCAACGACCTTGGGAGCGGGGCATGGCGCGACCATGTTCCCTCGCCGCACCCATCACAGTCAGCCTCGTGCCGCATTATTCGCACTTGCCACAAGGCGCCGGGCCCATCAGCTCGCAGCCTGGATCGCCGGCCCCGGGAGGCATCTGGCCGCCGACTACGGCCTCGGCCTCTTGGACCGCCTGCGGGCCAACTTGTCGTCGCGGCGGCTCCTCAGCTTCCCTCATCTCCTTGTCTTCTTCTGGGTCATTGTGCTGCTATGGGGGGAGCGCTGGGTGTTTGACAGCCGAGTAGCCAGCTGCGATTGGGCAAGCTGGGAGAAATGGGTATGTCTGGAACCCGTCCATCAGTCTCCAATGTCTAACTCGCCGCGATACAGCCCAAGGGCGCACAGCCGCATCACCTCGTCTTCATTGCCGATCCGCAACTCATCGACGCCCACTCGTACCCGGGCCGACCCTGGCCCCTCACACCGCTGACCCTCCTCATCACCGACAACTACCTTCGCCGCGGCTACGGCGCCCTCCACCGCCAACTGCACCCCGACAGCCTGTTCTTCCTTGGCGACTTGTTTGATGGCGGCAGAGAGTGGAAGACGAGCCAGGGCCACTTCGTGGACCCCAAATGGGGCAAGTCGCGCTCACGCCAAGAGAAGGAGTGGGTAACGACGTGGCATCACAAGTACGGCGAGGACTACTGGATGGCCGAGTACGAGCGGTTCGGAAACATCTTCTTCAACCGGTGGAAAGACGCCAGCGAGCCGCCCCGCAAGGGACAGCGCGGCAGGAAAATGGTGGCCAGTCTACCGGGGAACCACGATCTCGGGTTCGGTGCGCAGATCCAGGTGCCCGTTCGGGACCGCTTCAGCGCCTTCTTTGGCGACGTCAACAGAGTTGACGTGGTCGGCAATCACACCATTGTATCCGTCGACACCGTGTCGCTCAGCGCAGATACGTCCGAATACAAGAACCAACACGATTTGCAACCCATCTACGGACCCGTCAATGAGTTCCTTGACGGGGTTCAACGAACCAAACAGAAGGCTGTCCAGGAGGAACTGAGCTTTTGGCATGACCTTGACCGCCCGGGCCGCTCCCACAGCGTGGAGGAGTTGGGTGAGGTCAAGGCTCCCAAGCCACTGAAGCAACGGGATGCTGGCTCCGAAACGGCCGACTTGCCTACCATCCTCCTCACCCACGTACCGCTGTATCGCGAACCGGGCACGCCGTGCGGCCCCAAACGAGAGCGTTGGCCGCCGACGAAACCGCCCAAGGGCGAGAAAGGCCCCGTGGTCCCGGACAACCGCAACGCCATCAGCGTGACGGGCGGGTACCAGTACCAGAACGTGCTCAGCGAGTCGGACTCTGTGAAGCTGATTGACAAGGTGGGCAACGTGGTGCACGTCTTCTCGGGCGACGACCATGACTATTGCGAGGTGGTGCATTCGCCAGCCAAGAAGGAGGTGCCCGAAATCACCGTCAAGAGCATGAGCATGGCCATGGGAGTGTCGACGCCAGGCTTTCTCTTGGCCAGCCTGTATAACCCAGTCGACACACAGGGCAAGCCACTACCTGGCGCGCCCAAGAGCACGTTGCAGACGCACCTGTGTCTGCTGCCGAGCCAGTTCCACACGTACATGGTTTACGTCGTCTTCGTCGTCATCTCCCTCGTGCTCATTGTTGTCCGCGCCTTTCTCGTCCCCGTCCTCTCCCTGCAGCCCTTTGCGCTGGAACCCAGCGGCGTCTCCAAGCCGGTCCTGCCCATGTACAAGGACAAGGTGGAGCCGCCCGAGGCCGGCTTCTCGACGCGCACCGTGTCATCGGGCACTTCGGCGTACAACCACGGCGGGAGCGCACAGTCGTCACGGCTATCGTCGTCGGGCCAGCAGCGGAGCCCCTCGCCGTCGGGTCGGTGGCAGTCGAAGCGGCGCGGCGGTAACACGCGGCGGCCGAAGCACTGGGGCTGGGCCGACGAGGGCCCGCGGATCCGTCTCGATGGCAACTTTTACGACAGCGGGAAGAAGGATCGACGGCCCGGCGGGCGACAGGCGCTGGGCGTCGTGGGCCGGGAACTGTGGACGACGCTATGGCGAGTGACGTGGATGGCAGTCTTGTTCTGGGCCCATCTCATGCACAAGGGGTGATGTCGATGCCTTTGTAAACCATTCATTCTCAGAGGAGGCTTTTGTCTATTTCATTATATCTTGGGTTAAAGGGACGTTTTACAGTCAACAGCGGAAAAGAACATGTTGGGTTTGGTCATGTCTCTCGGCAGCATGTATATCATAAAGAACAGGATTCAAGACGAGACGAGGCTCTACAATGAAAGCCGAAAGTTGAACATGTGCTCTGTACAACTCGATACGCTGGATACTTGTCGATCAAAGCCTCGCACGGGTAAGACTACGACACGCGACAACATCATGACACGAGCCATCTCACGGCAATGCTGCAGTGCATGTGGATACGATGCTGGGGATCCACGTCGCTGGTCATCAATGACCCTGGAGGCGTCTTTTTGCGAAATAGATTGCGCGCCACGGTTACAGAAATCGATCCAAGATGATAACCTAGGTATCCAACGCTGTTCCCCCATTCCCCTCACCGACCCCTTCGCCCAACTCCAATCCTCTCCTCCCTCGCACGCCGCACCCGCGCCTCGCCATCGAGACTCGCCTGCACACCCTCCATGGCCCCAGGGGCACCACCACCACCACCACCACCATTTCCTCCTCCTCCTCCTGCTGCTGCTCCTCCAGCCTCAGCCGCTGCCAGACGTGCCTGCTGCGCCGCCGCCATGGCTTCCCGCGCCCTCCTGTCCTCGTAGCCCGCCACGTCCTCGGACGTTAGCTGCAGCGTCGTTGCGGGGCGGCGGAGCATTCTTTCTCTTGTGGTTGCGATTCCTCGTGTTGCTTCTGCTTACAGGTACTTTGTACCACCAGGGGGACCGGCGGGCAAGTAAGCAAGTAAGCCGGCGAGGCTGAGTAGCCCAGCCCTATCTGAGATTTCTCGATTTGTGGAGAGGGGAAATAGCCCGCAGCAAGTCTTGTCTTGTCTTGTCTTGTCTTGTCTGGTCTTGTTCTGTCTTGTTCCGTCTGGCGCGATCAAGTGCCGTCGTTGAAAGAGGCACCCTATTTTTGGCTCTTGTTCCGCCCTTGTCTCGTTTCCACTCCTTGCCTCGCGCTGTGCGGTATGTAGATGTAAAGAATAGAATCAACTCGGGCGCGGGCACCTCGGATGTTGCTTGGATCAGGTTGGTTTGGCAGATGAATGTAGGTTGATTGATGAGAGTGAGTCTACCTAAAGAGCCGAAAGATGGGCGGTGGATGCGTACACTGTGTCTATCCACGTTTGGTACTGTACATTTCCATATCCGCACCTCCGTCCAAATACACCAACAAAGGAAACCCCAAAAAAGAAGAGAAGAAGAAAAAAGATACCAAACTCCGCCCAAAAGGGATGTGAGCTATGAGCCCCATGATCTAACAAGAGGCACTCCAAGCTCCAAATAGAATATGTTTCGTCGTCAATACATTATCCTGCCGTGACGACGGCAAAGTGGCCAACAATAGAAAGCCATCAAGAAGAATCAAGTCGTACAGCGCGACTGCAAGTAATAAAAAAAAATGAGCAACACCGTCGCAAAACCCTGTCCTGTATTTTGCTCCGCGCCTGATTTTCACCCAAGGTATCAACCCAAAACATGTAGAAGGAAGAAGACAAAAGAAGGAAAAGAAGGGGAAAAGGAAAGAAAAACAACAAGAGTGCGTAATCAGCAAGCTCTTCAAACAAATGCAACCTATGCCCAAATTGCAACAGGGCGCCTGAACCGTTAAACAAAGGGAATGTCGGCTTCTCGGCTCTCAATAGGAGCCGTACATGGCTCCCGCAGCCACATATTGTGACTCCCACCTTAGGAAGTCTCCCAGGTCGTGTCCCAGGTTATACCCCATTGGCACCGGTTCTTGCTCTTCTTCGGCCACGTCTGCCACGTGCAGCGGCATCATCGGGCTCGGCGGTAGGCTGTCGGTGCTAATGTGCGAGACGTGTCGCTTCGGGCTGGTATCTACCGTGAGCCCCTTGATATTGGGGTTCCGGCTCCCGCACACCGGATCCGTCTCCGGCAACATGCCCATCGTCTGCCAATCCCAGTACCCGGTCGCGAACTCGCTGCCGACGGGGATGGGGAAATCGTCTTCTGTTGCGATTGTCGATGGCGACGACGACAGTGTGCTCTGC
This sequence comes from Pseudonectria buxi, assembly GCA_003693545.1. Classification (NCBI taxonomy): domain Eukaryota; kingdom Fungi; phylum Ascomycota; class Sordariomycetes; order Hypocreales; family Nectriaceae; genus Pseudonectria; species Pseudonectria buxi. Next base: position 303,460 of record QUZG01000027.1, read on the forward strand.
GACGAGTTTCGGAGGAGTCGATCCTCCTCCTCCTCTTCTTCCTCCGGGATCAGGCTTGGGTAGAAATCGAACCCAAACGAGTCGTACCAGGTCTCAATGTCCTCTACCTGACGAAAGTCCTCCTCCAACGTTGTATCCGGGTGCAGGTCTCCAGCACCACCGAGAATAGCCATCTGGAACGCCGTCCAATCCAGCGTGTCGTCCATCGTCTTGGCTGCCTTGCAGACATCAGCTTTAGAAAAGGTAATGGGCCCGTGGCGGATTCCGGGGCTCGTCATAGAGAATGGCGTGCTCTTAAAGTAGAAGAACTCGTCCGTCTCCTCTGGTTCCACATCGTACGTGTCGTGGCTCCGACGGTGCGTCGACGGCTCCAGTTGCGTATTGTCGGGCGTCGTGACCATGACTTCGGGAATAGGCAACTTCTTCGCCTTTCGGGCTTTCCGACCACGTACGCTGCGCGAGCTTCGCGTGCTCCGGCCGCTGCGGGTAGAGAATCTTTTCATCTTCCTTGACGCTGATCTACCGGTCGGGGTTGTCGGCGTCGAATATTCTTTCCGTGAGCCTCGCGAGTCTCGCTTTGCTGTAGCTTGATGAATGGCAAGCTCCAGTCGGATGGCATCCGGGACGGGAGGGTCACAGGTGGGAACAGGTGGGATCACCAGGGGCATAGTTCTCTCGACCACAGGGGTTTCGAGTGTCTGGTGAGGGTCTGGGAGCTGGGACATCTCCACGAGGGGCTCGGTGTTGTGTGATTGCAGGCTGCGGTTGGAGTCGGTCGAGGCCCGAAATTCAATCGACTGTGCTCTCTCCCGCGTCAGTTGTTCGATTCGCTCGGGGGTAATCATTTCGTCCGCCTCGATACGTCTGAATCGCTGGAAGCGCTGTCCTGTCAGGATATCTGACATGTTATCGGATAGTGTCCATCGTGGTACCCGACCTTGTGACCGGGTTTTTGACTTTTTGGTCTTGGACCGCTTGACTGACGTCCGTATACTGATGGGGGATCCCAACGGCGCCGTCGATTGGGAGTCCTTTGACTTGCGATTCTGGCGTGATCCGATGAGAGGCATCGGTTTGGAGGTTCTGTACATTATGGGCCTCCAGCCGTGAGATTCCCCTTCGGGTTGTGAAAGTATTGATTCCGTCTCCGTCTCGAAAACGGATTCGAGAACAGGCTCCAGAACAGGCTCCAAGACAGGTTCTGGGACAGGTTCCGGGGTAGTTTCGATGACAGGCTCAGTGATGGGTTCTGAAGCAGGCTCCTCGACAGATCCTGGTTGACTTTCAGTGGAAAGCCTCTCAAAAGAGTCAAAGCTGACGACATCCATGGGGCCATTGTCAGCACTTTTGAAAGCCTCATCCAGGTCAAAAATCAGGTCCTGAACGTGGTCGCTCCACTTCTCAACCTTTTCATTGTTAGGCCTGACCTGACGCCGCTCATCGACATCTGGCTTGGTTTCAAAAGGCTCAGCCTCGAGGCTGGAAACATCTGATTGGTGCCCAGCGTCATCTGATGGGTGCCCGCCAACTTCTGAGTGATGCTCGGACACGATTGACACGGGCTTGGGAGACCCGGGCTCTTTCTTGTGTGTCTCTTTTTGGTCCTCGGTGGCGTCTGGTCGGGGCTCGGGGAGGGTCTCGGTGCTCGCATCAGACAAAGAGAGGAAGGACTTTCCCGGATTGCACGTAAAGGGATTTTCTCCTTCGTCATCCTCGTCTCCCTCCTCGGGCGGACAAAGAACATTTTTGGCCTGTCGAGGTCGTCGCCTGGAATGTCGGTGCGCTGGTCCTTTGTCCGTCAGAGAAGTGGTGGGGGACGCACGCCCCTGGAGCGAGGCCGCCAAGGGAACCTCCTTGGTCGCCACCCCATCCTGGTCGTGAAAGCTGGTGAGTGAGCTGTTTGACGAAGATGGCTGGCCCGGGGGCACAGGAGGTAAAGGACTTTTCACTTGGTGAAAGTTGTTTGAGTTGCGGATGAGAATGGGAGGAGAAGAGGAGCCTTTCCGTCTAATTGACGGAACCCATGACATGGTGCGGTGTTTGGGACTAGGTCGGGGAACGGGAGAAGGTGAATCGCCGCGGTCGTAACTGTCGAGTCGCGTAGTGCTCCCATGGGGGCTCCTGTGGATGCTGTTGGTGTCGCTTGGGATGTCGTCGAGGTCGTCGGTGTCGCCGCCATGTTGTGAGCCGCGAGACGACATGAACCGTCGAATGAAGAAGCCGGGACGATTCAACATGATGTCGGTTGCGCACCACGGCACGAATTGCTGCAAAATATGAAGCGAGCAACCGTGGGGACGTTGTTACATATCTTTCAAAGGGCGTAGTGCGTAGAATGAGGCAAGCGTAAGTGAGTCTTGTTTGGTAGGCTGGTGGATAGGTAGGTAAGGTAGGTTGGTAGGTTCGCAGAGCACCGCCAACTGCACAGTCAGCGAATACCAAGTAGGAGATTCAAAGATCAAGGGCGGGGCCGGATGAGGTAAAGGGAAGCAGCGACTTGAAATCAGGTTGGACTGGCGTAGGACAGCTGGGAAGAACCTGCGTGTGAAGACGGACCAGAGTGGGCGGCCGAGCTGGGACTGAGAATAACAGTTGCTGCGCTCCCGCCCCAGAGCGGCGTTCATGGATCAAGGTGCTTGAAGCAGCATGGGTATCCAAGGGTGTGGTGGAGCAAACGTTGCCAGCCCACCCCCTGCCATCACAGCTAGTGCTAGTGATGCGGGCAAGACATCTTGGGTCCGCCCACTAGTGAGATGTACGTATGTGATGATCTCTGACCGCGATTGGCCACGAGGAGACTGAACCAGGTTTCTATTCTCGCTGTTGAACAATCGCATTTGCCGACAAGAGTGATCGGCCTCTGGCTGCCTCATTGCGCCCTCTGTTGGGCCAACGGCGCCCCCACCCTTCCACCTCGCACGATGGTGGACAGGCGGGCTGGGCTGGGCATACGTTGTAGAGTCGCTGGTCTGATTGGAATCCTGTTCTTGTTCCTGGCTGAGGGCGGACTCGAAGCCGCAGCCGCAAAGCTGAGGGGAAAACGCCCAGCGGGACGTGTAACCCTCCCAAGGGACCCGATCGAAGGTGGTGTGCGACCTGAACCAACGCGACGGACATATTTCAATCTGACAGCCGGCGACCCCTAGAACCAACAGCCCACCTAGCCAACCCGCGAGCCGGGACGGGAGGAGCTTGTGGTGTACCGGCGTCGACGGAGATGGGTTTCGTTTCGGAGGAGAGGCAGCGAGCGACCGCGGCGGGCGATTCTCCAGACGACGCAGGGCCAGAGAGGATCTGATCCATGGCGCTCATAGCAGCCATAACAACGGGGTGCGAGGATGGAATGGACCGCGTGGGACGCCATCCATAGGCAAGGATGTCCTTGGCGCAAAAAGGCACAGCCGTGAGCAAAGCCGTCCAAGTCGAGTCAAGGCGTAATAACTACCCGACCTCTGATTTTCCACCTGGCCCCAGCTGGGTGCTGGGCAGTTGCTGGCTGGCATGCTAATCTTCTGGCCTGGCCAGCCCGTGGCCCGTTCGCCGGCAAGGAGGGACTCTTGCTGCAAGTCCAGAGTGGTCAAACAGGGCGCTGCGCCTAGGAGGGAGAGCAAGGGCGTGCTCATCAATTACTGGCTGTGTCTCTGGTCTGGCAATGAGGTATCTGACGGGCTGAATCAATCGTCTGCACATACTCCGTACCTAGTCACGCAGTATACAACGTGCTCGGTAATTATTGCGTCCGTATTGCGTTGGTATCATGCTTAGTTACCGTCCTTATCGCCTCCACTGCAACTTGACGGGCCAGTCAGTCGCGTAAAGCACCCCCTATCGCTTCCTAAGCGAGGCTGATGGGGACTTGCGGCGCGTGCATGTTGAGGTCGCAAGCAGTACGGAGGGAGGTGTAGTAGAGTCGTAGAAATGGCCGACAAAGGGCATGGAAAAGTGGGAGAAATGTCGGCGCTGCCTGGGGTCCGATTCCTGCGAGGCTAACTTGGGGCAAGCGCAAGTGCAATAATAGCAAGCGCAAGTGCAACGGCAAGTGCAACTGCAACTGCGAGTGGGGGTTTGTGGCCCCGAGTTGGGTATTCGACAGGACCAAAATGGCAATCGGGCTGTGTATGGAGTACGGGCATTTCTGCGATGCACAGGCAGGCACAGCCGGAGCAGCAGCAGGCAATTAGGAAGGAAGGTACCTACCTACCTGGGCTGCCTGGTTTGGCGGGCAGTGCGACATGCACGGAAAAGGAGCCAAGCCTCATCGAGATGCCTCGTCCAACACCGAGAAAATGCACCGTCTACGGAGTGGGGAGTACGGAGTGCATGCAGAAGACAGAGAGAGGACCCATGGAGTGCTTACGGAGTCTCTACGGAGCACGGATACATCGGCCAGAGCTTCATCTGGCAATACCCAGCAATCCTCATTCCCATTTCTAGTTTCATCCCATCCCATCACATCCCATCCCATCCCATCCCACTCCGTCCCAACCCATTGCGCTGTCACTACTGAGTAGTAATGCATCGAACGATGCATGTCCCAGTGTGGGATTGCCATCATGGTCTCTAGTTGAGTAGAGACTAGCTGAGTATCGTCATCATCCATCCTCTGCCCTGCGCAACATGCCACACCTCGGTCTGAAGCAGGGATGGACCACGAAGAACCAACCCTTGCGGCGCGACCCGTGCTCACTACACTCAATTCCGTTTCGCTCGCTCGTCCTCGTCGGCGTGCTGACTGCATCTCGAGGAACTGTTCCCCCTGCTCCATCCATAGGACGCCAAGTACCTACATGTACGCAGCTACACATGTACGCAGCCATGTACGGCATCCCGGCGCGCCATCAATACCATTCGCAGCCATGGATCCTCGGGCGTGCTCAGCCCCCTGTCCTCCAGATCCGTGGTGTCTAGCCAGGCGATCCTCCCAGATCTCTCCTCTTCTCGACGGCGCACGGCTGCCAGCCAACTTGGCTGATGCTCAAGATAGAAGGCCTGTTCCGTTTCCTGACGGCTCGCGGGTGTTTCAAAGGATGTCCTAGTCAAGTCCCTCGCGCACGCCAAGTTGGGCATATTCGACGCTCCATTCGGCCTAGTCTGGTCCAGCGGCTAGTTGCGCGTCAAGTACCCTATAGGCTACCTTAGCTGCCGAAGAGTAGCCTAACCGTCGTCTTGGTAGGTCAGGTCAATCTGAGCCTCTCGCAGACAAGTTCCAACCGATCAACAGACCCAGTCAAGCGACGATACAACATGAGAATCTCTGCTAATTTCCACCCAAAGACAAACTCTCGGACACATTGACGGCTACATTCTGACCTCTGCCCACCTACCTTACCTCCCTAGTCAGCCAATTGCCGTAAGCAGTGGCGTGCATACTGCATGGGACCAGCGCCTAGTTAGATTGATATCGCAATATCCATCATCAACCGTCTGTAAGTTATCATTCCCAGTGCTATCAGACGCATGACACCACCCCGCAGCTTTGCCAGGACTGCACATCCCAGCCATTGCCAGGGGCTACGAAGCCGGGGTTACAGTACAGTCAATGCCTCATTGGCCTGCTTGAATGCCTGCAGAGCCCACAGCAGCTTTCTTACGGGCCGCGGCAATGGCCAGGATCTCGGGCACCTCGCTGGGATTTTGCAACCCACCAAGCCACCCAGCCAACCGAACCACGAGGCCTACGAGGACCATGAGGACTGCGAGGGCCTATTAGTAGGTGCTATTATGTGCCAATCTAATTTGGGTGTGGCTGATCAGTTCCTGTTCCCCTATGTAGGCAATCAATGCAACTTCTAGTTAGTAGTAGCCTTGTACATAGGTACTATGGAGTAAGTTACATGGTAGAATGGCCGAATTGCAATCGTCCCAGGTCCTCTGAAAACCACTGTTCCTCCATCCACGACGACGCCTAGGGCTTTCACTCACGCCGTTTTGCTCCCAGGAAAGACAATGACCGCTTCTGGCCCGTGGGGACGGGGTAAATTAAGATGGTTGGAAGAAATGTGGTGCTGTGTCCACCTGAGGGCATCGTCAACCGCGCCCTGTGCCGCCCCGATATTGCCGCTCCGACACGTTGGGAGCTACCCGCCTGCTAAACTTTGCTTCTGACGGAGATTGCGCTTACTGAGATGCGACGTATGCGTCTGGATTCCATATGCAGGTGTCCTTGGTTCCGGTCTTGGTCCTCTATCAACCCCCCAATCGATCCTCCTGCGCCGTTGCTCCTCGACAGTCTTGGCACCCAAGGTCAGACGACTACTGCTTATTTATCTAGGCACCCATCCCCCTTTATTCGCCTGCCTCGCCTTCAGCTGTCTTGTTCCGCCTCGTCGCCGTGGTCAGGAACGAGGCCACTGCGTGCCTTGGCGCATGGCAAGCCCTCGCGGCCGCTCTCTCGCCGGCGGCATTTGCGGGTCGTCTTTTTTCCATTCCCACTTTGGGCTTGCCGTTTATCCAGCAAAGGATCCATGCTTGGATCTTGCGCTGGACACCGCCGATCCCCGGCCCATAGTTGTTAGCACTGCCGCTGCCGCCGCTCTCGCTGCTTGGTGGCTGCTCGCTCTCCGCTCTTGGCCATGTCGTGTGGGAGGAGTCCAGTGAATACCACAATCCTGATCCCGTGGGAGGAGGAGGGTGTCATTGCGGTGATCCCGTGGCCCCTCTTGCCCCCCCAAACTGGCTGACGGCGGCGTCGAGATAAGACGTGGACGCTCGAGTACCTCCTAGGCAGCAACGGTCTACTATGATATCAGCGCGACAGATGCTGGGTTACAACCTATGCGGGACAAATGGTTGTGGTGGACGTCTCTTTTGAGCATGTCAATGAATATCCAGACCATCCAGTCCGAAACCTGATGCAGACCGTCATTCCAAAGCCAGCTGCCATTGCTTTGCACGTGTCCTCGAGTCATTCCAGAGCCTGCCATGGTCTTGTAACCTGGATCACAAGTGATGTGCATTGTTCCCCCCCCTTGGAAAAGGGCACACTCGGTCTTCGCCGTCAACCATCTTGGTTGGAAGAGTGGCTCGCGACTCCAATGCTGCGCTGCCATGTCGCTGACCTGCGGTGAGTGCGAGATGGCCTCGGTCTCCATGCTATGCCGCTTTTAATTATCAAAAAGAGAAAATGTGAGAGAACCGTCCAGTCTCAAATGAGAATTCCCACGTGGCTGGGACGATCGACAAGTCTTGACAAGAGGTCCAATAGTTGATGGCAGTGTAGTATTCTTTACCTACATGGCTTGCGGGTCACCGCAACGACGGTGCAACCCCAGCCAGGGACCTGGTCGCCTAGTCATCCTCCCCTTCTCCCTCGCCATCTTCATCGTGCTGGATAAACGGGACAAACCGGAAATCCAAGAAGCTCCTCTTGCCGCCCTCCACGTCCACCATGAATTGCAAGCTCAAAACACCTTGGCCGTCGCCTCTCAGGCTGACCTTGCTCGCGATCCGCATCGCCTCGGTCGAGTTCTTGATAAAGTCAAACTTGTAGCTTTGCGACCATCGATCCTGGACACTAAATGTTTCGAGCAGGTCCTTGCCTCTGGCAAAATCCACTGCTGAACTTCCAAGGTCCCCCGTGCCAACGAGAGCTAGGTACGGCGATGCTTTGGTGGTTGTAATGGCCAGTCGGGTCGGTGCCGTCGGCGAAATCTCAGACAGCGAGTCAAGAAGTGAACGAGATTGCATAATAATTTTGAACGCCAAGTCGCCACGATCAAAGGGTATATCCTCTGGTAGCTCCGGAAGGTAAGTGGTCAGGGAAGCTGTCGTCTTTACCCCTGCTTCCTCGATAGTGATTTTAAAGGGGTCCCCTTCCTCTGCATAGAGAAGTGTGCAGGTCCCTGAGATTCCAAGAGTCTGGTTGCTGAATGCATCTGGACGATAGTTGCGAAGGTTGCTGCGATATGGATCTTGTTCTGCCTTTTGTGCCCGCGTAGCGACATCCACAGCACCAAAGATCTGCAGCACTTCGAGTACCGAGGCGAGCGGTATCTGAAAGTTTGGTTGCTCGCCTGCCTCGTCGTCATCGTCCGAGGCTGGTATATTGACGGCGTAGGAGGAGAAGAGTGCCTTGTCAAGAAATGCGACCCCTGGAATGAAATCAGTCCCTGCTTTCCAACAAGCCCAAGGCCTAGCCAGGTTGAGGGGTTACCTTGCATGACTCGCGAGTGATCCGCCGCGAACCTGACACCGTCTTCCGTGATCTGCACATGAACTCGTGGCGCAAAGTTGATGCAACGGAGCAGCTGGTACAGGGGCCGTGTCGAAGTGGCCACGGCACGGAAAATGGGCTGAGCTTCGGGGGCCATTGTAGGAGGATGTTTGCCACGCAAGATCGGAAATGGGTTGTGGTGGCGAGTAAATGAAATTGTAATGAAAGTGGCAGGGAGGGTAACAGTCGCTCAGGGCGTATTCTCTTGTTTGATCCTACTATTGTACACGAAACCGAACCGAAAGGGACGCTTATTGGGGGGAGGGACGGGGTATCTCAGACGTAAACTCCGACAGCACAGAACATGTAGACAACTCCGAACCTGCGACAATCAGCGCCTCGTACTGGTAGCAGATATGGGAAGGGGGAACATACGCAACCGCCAGCGAAGCGGGAACACCGAGCAGCGGAACGTTGAGGAGGGTGCGGTCTGTTGCATCGTCAGATACCATTGCAAGAATCACAAAGCTTTGGAACACTCACTCAATGCGAAGAAGCCCGTGGTGAAAAGGCCAATCAAGAGCAGCACAGACCCAACCCAGAACTGGCTTCCTTTGTTGACGACGGGGATGAAGGGACTGCCAGCAGCAGCTTGCCAGACCTCATGCAGCGAGGAATCCATGTGCCAGGAGGTGCGCAAAGGACCAAAAGAGGTTGCGATTGCACGGATATGACGATGCCTGAGCTCTTTCGATCGATGCGAGGCGCTGTGTAGGTCTGATGCGGACGTTGATGCGGCGTCGAGAGGTTCGGATGGATGATGTTATAGCAGCTCTGAGCTGAGAGCTACGTAACAATATCGCATCGTGGCCGATCGAGAAAAGGGTTTAGCGCCAATTCAGCACTCGCCAGCTTAGTCACTGCCATTCTCCAATCATGGTTGAGGCACATCTACCACTACGAAGAATGAACTTCTGAGATACTGCAATATGAACCATGCATGTTATTTTCTGAGGACATATGACCTACCTTCATGATAGAAGAGCATAGATCCATGCTTTGAGTATTTTTTACCATTTTCTTCCCCCTATTTCTCGCAAATGCATGCGACTTACAAGTCACACCCTTCCCCACAGGCTATTAACAACTGACATAAGCAGTATGCACGGACCATCGCGTCAGCGGGAACAACTCCACCACACCAACCAACCTCGGGGCGCTCTCACCAACGTCCATTTCCATGTCGACATCTTGCACGCAGCGACTGTCATATGGCACACACTGGCATACCGCCCGCCACAGATATGAAGGACGAGGGTACGTAGACATGCGCCGACTTGCTGTGCGGTCCGCCTGACGATGGCGCTAACCTGTGCCCTGCTGTTGACTTAGGCGCAAAGCGCAAGGCTGAGGAGGAGCCTTCCTCGCCGACTCCGTCTAAGCGCATCAAACAGGACGAGGGCTCTGCTGAGCCGCCGGAGAAGAAGCATGTCCTGAAGAGGATTCCTTTCCCGGAAAAGGTATGTTCTTCTTGAGCCCGACCCCACGCATTCCCCTGCTTGAGGTCGTCTACTTACCATGATGTGCGCACCAGCCCGCTGTCATCGAAGAGCGCACCGGAGAGATTGAATTCCGGGTGGTCAACAACGATAATGATCGCGAATCGCTCATCATCTTGACGGGTCTCAAATGCATCTTCCAGAAGCAGCTCCCCAAGATGCCCAAGGACTACATTGCCCGTCTCGTATACGACCGCACCCATCTATCGATTGCCATTGTCAAGAAGCCCCTCGAAGTCGTCGGCGGAATCACCTACCGCCCTTTCAAGGGCCGCCAATTTGCCGAGATTGTCTTTTGCGCCATCAGCTCCGATCAGCAGGTAAAGGGTTACGGAGCCCACCTCATGTCGCATCTTAAGGACTACGTCAAAGCCACGAGCGACGTGATGCATTTCCTCACATACGCCGACAACTACGCTATTGGATATTTCAAGAAGCAGGGGTTCACCAAGGAGATTACGCTGGACAAGAAGGTGTGGATGGGCTACATCAAGGACTACGAGGGCGGAACCATTATGCAGTGCTCCATGCTCCCGCGCATCCGCTACCTCGAGATGGGCCGCATGCTGCTCAAGCAAAAGGAGTGCGTCCAGGCCAAGATACGGGCCTACTCCAAGTCGCACAACGTGCACTCGCCGCCAAAGGAGTGGAAGAATGGCGTCACCAAGATCGACCCCCTCTCCATTCCCGCAATCCGCGCCTCCGGCTGGTCCCCAGACATGGACGAGCTCGCGCGGCAGCCCCGCCACGGACCCAACTACAACCAGCTCCTCCATCTGCTCAACGATTTGCAAAACCACAACTCAGCCTGGCCCTTTCTCGTGCCCGTCAACCGGGACGACGTTGCCGACTACTACGAGGTCATCAAGGAGCCGATGGACCTCAGCACCATGGAGAGCAAGCTCGAGGCTGACCAATACCTAACGCCCGAGGACTTTATCAAGGACGCACGCCTCGTCTTTGACAACTGCCGCAAGTACAACAACGAGAGTACTCCCTATGCAAAGTCTGCCAACAAGCTTGAGAAGTTTATGTGGCAGCAGATCAAGGCCGTCCCCGAATGGTCCCACCTGGAGCCGGAGAAGTAGGGCTTCCATGCGCGTACGGGGTGCAATCGTCGACAGCCCAGGGCAAATCACGGGTTGTCTGCGGCTCGCTGAGGATCTATTTTGTTTTGGTCTTGTTTTGTATATGATATCCATGTCGGGATGCGATTCCTACTCTGGGGAAACATCTGGTAGGGGTTTTGTCTTGCACTGAGCGTGGCGTTTTAGAGCAGTGTATTATTCTAGTATTACTTGGATGGGCTGGCAGTACATGGTCCCTTGTGGCGACGGCCTGTTTTTGTCCAAGACGGTTCAACAACGAGGCTGAGCCTCTCAATTCAGTAGTCATGTTCAATGTGACGAGAATGTGTAGATATCTCGCAGCTGCATGATTCAGCAGCCAAGGATCCCGGTAGCCAATCTACACGACCTCCTCACTCGGGTCCCATGACCAATCAAATTATTCTGTGCCACTTTGACGTCCTGAGCGAGGCATGGTGATCCATTCTCGAGTCTCACGGCAGGGAGTCAAAGGTATCCCCAACGAAGCGCACGTTGGTAACCGAGAACCACGTTCTTCCCATTGATGCAGTAAATGTGTCCTTGTGCAGTGTTTTCCAGACTACGCTTACTATCGAGAACCAAGGAACGTGCTGCGACGAGAGTGGTATCTGTTGGCGACCTCATGATTTCGGTACAGGGTAGGCTGCCAACATCGTCGAGTCATTGGCATATTCGATCAATCCCAACATACATGACGCATAATCTAAAGTAACGAAAGCTTCATCGTGATAAAGTTGACGGCCAACATATTGTCCTTGTCTCCTATTCCAGAGTTATCTTCCGCAGTGATCGAGCCACAGCCACCAAAGGAGTACCTGCAAAGGATCCATATTCGCCAGCCAAACAAAAGCAACAGAATGCAAATGTCTATTCGTCTACAAGTGTTCCAGCCACTGCCCAGTCTTGGTTTTGGTACTACGTAAAATATGACTTGCTACAAACCCCAGCACACGGGAAGCTGTCGCTGCGGATGAGGGTGGGAGACGCAGCCGACAAGGATGAACCCGAAAGTTCAGACCCATGGCTCGCAATCCCTTCCCCAGAATGCGCCAAATGTAAAGCAAAAAGTCTCGTCCAAAATTGCCCAAACGCCATCTCTCTCTCATCTTGAAAAGTCGAAATCAAAGAAACCAAGAAGCCGTGTCATCCTTGCGAGAGCCAAGGGTATCCGATGGCGCCCAAGGCTGTGCATTGAAGTATGTGCAAGTCCCATGGCGCATAGTCTGATGCAAAGGCAGGAAATAAAAATGCTAGATCGTTCAAGTCGGTGTCGGGTCATAAGGTAAAGACGTATCGTATCGAAGTTGAAGCATGCAAGGCGTTGGTTAGTTCAACGGCCGACAATCAAGCACCGGATGTCTCTGCGGCCCGTGTCCCTGGACCTGAATCTCCCACAGGCAGACGGAGGTCGGAGTGGGTGCGGCGAGACCACGGCATTCTGTAGAATCGTGGCGGCCGGAAAGAGACCATGGCATCGGCAGAAGATCGCGGGCTGGGCACCTCCGTAGCCTGCTGGGTGGTGCTACCATGGCCTGGATCCTCGAATTCAAGACTTCGACGGAGCATTGGGTGAAGGAACTCTGGGATGTCCGACCACTGACCTGCACGCGCGGCGCCGACCATTCCTGGCGGGAAGAGTGTACTGGGCGTGATGGAGGCATTGCTTCCCTGACGGAAGATTTGCTCGGTCAGAGCCGAAAGCTCGCCCGTATCAATAGCGTTCTTGAGCCACTGCTCCCATTCCTCATCGAGGATGGCCGAGGTATCACCAGCCTCACGCCTGGCTGCCTGGGCAAGCAGGCGTTCGTTGAGCTCAAGTCCCACGCTTGCTTCGAGCTCGTCTTCACTCTCCACCTCCATGTCATCCTCTGCGTCGAGATCGTCGATGGTGACGAAGCGAGGCCTCGAAGGGCGGGTTTCGGAAGCCCTGGGAGGATCCTCAATCTCGGTCCAGTGCGGAAAGCCGTCGGCGGTGGTGTCCTGGATGACGGCGCCCTCTTCTCTTTCATATTTCTCCTTGGCCCATTTGGTACCTTCCCACTTGGTCAAGCCAGCAATCTCGGCGTCGGTGAGGCGGAGGTTGTCAAAGGCGCGAAAGAGGCGGCGGTGCCAGGGCCATCGGGCAAGACGGATGCGATGGGTGGTGTGGGTGTAGTCAAGCCCAGGATACTTGGCCTCCTGGGTCTCGAGGTGACCATAGAAGGCGTGCGTTTCCTGGCGAACCTCGGGGATGAGGCTGCGCTGGAGCAGAGCGTGAAAGTTTTGGGGATCGTTGCTCTTGGGGCGAGGGAACATGTACTCGTAGACGATCTGGTCGACAGGACGGCCCTTCATCTTGGCGGTGGTCGGGCTCGTGGCTGAATGCAACGATATCGCAAGGTCTCGGCTTTTGTTGTAGGTGGAGAAGAACGGGAGTGCAAACGCGCGCCGTGGGGGGAGGGGCCGGAGGACTGGCTGGGGACGACTGGCTTATTCGGTATATATCGATCGGATGAGTCTATCTCGAGACACAAAACCACAAAGTGGACGAGTATCCCGAATGATGCGACGGCGGGTGGGCTTGATCGGGTCGGGCGATGTCGGCGGGGTGATGGGAACTTGGGCGAGTTCGAGTCGAGCCAAAATCGAGTTGGGGGGACGGGTCAAGCCGAACAAAGGCTGGCTGGTGGCAGTGGGTGGATCTCTGGCGGGAGAAACACACACACACACACACACACACACACACACACACACACACACACACCCAGGCAGCCGGTCAGTGACGAGGCGACGCAGAGAGTCAAAGTTTTGGAGTGAGAGTTGCCAAGAGAGGGATGGGAGAAGTTGAAGAAGGTTCTAGTTCGATTGGGCTGACGGGGAGAGGGAAAAAAAGGGAGGGGGAAGGGGCGGGAGGGATGTGGATGTGATGGATCATGGATGTACTGTACGGCAGAGAAACCTGCATGGTCCCTAAAAGTACCTTACCCGTGAATGATAGAAATGGTCCATGCTGGCCAACGCTGCCTCATTCCCAACCACGGGCTGTAAGCCATCCCATAGGCGGCTGCCCTGTTGCGCCTTTCCGGGGCGCCTAATTAAGTGCACCAACACCAACTGTCCTGTCCGTACTGGACATGGACAGTAGTTACATGGTGCAAGGGTGGCATGCATTACTTGCGCCTGGCAGTACTTCACAAGTCCCCCTAATTAGTCTCTTGTCTTGCTGCGTTGGGCTTATGTTGGATGCGCTGCTGGCTGGCTGGCTGGCTGACTTGCTGTGCCTTGCTGGCGGACCCGGCCCGGGATCAATTCCCGGCTCCTTGGGGGGCCCATGATCCATCCGCCCCGGCCAGCGCCGGTGCTGAGGGAGTCAGTGGACGACGAGCTATTATTAGCCATCCACCATGGACCTCACTGAGCAAACTGAATATCTACTACATAGCACCCAGCAATGCGTCTGCACCCGTCCCATCGAGGCTGGAAAAGAAACCATGGCCAAGCGATGGGGAGAACCAATCCTCCATCTACTTACATAGTAATTACGCCTTGTAACCCCCCCCAGCCGGAATCTCCTTGTTGGTTGCTGCGCCAGGTGTCACATCGTCCCAGCGCCGCGTGACCATCAGAGTCTTTCTTACATAAGTACTACTACGCTTGCAGCCCAGATGCTTTTGCCCAGGAATGCACATGCAATGCACCTCGCCGATTCCTCCCCGTACCAACGACTGCCCAATAATGGAGCACAAATACACCATCCGTCGTAAGCCAACAAACAGCAGCGGCCTCTCCTTGTACTTAGATGCAGCCCATCCTACGCCCATGTTCAAATGCTTCAGCCTTGCAACTGCTTCTTCTTCTTCAAAATCAAACCTTGGGTATACAAACGTCGCAACAGCAGTCAAGAGCTGAACAAGGTGACACTTTCGCTCGAGCAACTACATGAGACAAGGTATGCATGCTTCGAAACCGTACCAATACCATCGTCTCCCGTCATGACGCATTTCTTCATACCAAACCGTCTCAACCAACGCCTTGACCAACATCCAAAATCTGCATCATTGCACCATAAAAAAACAGATGGAGGGCAGATAAACAAAGATAGACAACAGAAGCAACAAGAGGCCAACGCCCGGCTGTTGCACGTTGGGCGCCTAAAAGGTAGGTCGTCGACATGCTGTGGCCGAGGTTCCCCCTCAAGGGTACGCAGGTTCAGGATATCGCCGTCCTGACACCCCGGCGACCGGGCTCGTGGCCTTCTCATCTGCCGACATTCGCTTGTCAAACCTCCTTCTCTCGTCCCTCATTTGCTCCCGGCTTCGAGTATCCCACGTTGCGTAATCTCGTCGCCGGTCCATGTCTGCGTGACTGCTTGTTCTACGTTCCACAGTAGGCCTTCGCAAGTAGCGCTCCCGCCTTTCTTCTTCACGCTCCCTCTCCAGCTCTCGCTGTCGGCCCCTCTCCCGTTCCCGATCCCGCTCCCGCTCCCGGTGACGGTCTCGGTCTCGGTCTCGGTCTCGATCGCGCTCTTTTTCCTCCCGGACGATTCTTCGTCTCCTACGGAGATCCTCACCGCTGGACTCGGGATCCGAGGAAAGGTCTGAATCAAGGTCCGAGTAGCTCTTGCTAAGACGAGAGGGGGGGATCTGATCCCGGCTGCGACGTGTCCGAGACGGATCAAGGTTGTACGAAGCAGGTCTCGGCGAAGTCCGCCTGGGAGAGGTTCTTCTAGGGGGAGTTCGCGATCTATCCGCGCCAGGCAGAATGTTCGATACCTTTTCCGACAATTTTTCTCGCAGGCTAGGGCTATGCGTAGGCCGCCGCCGGCCATCTTCGGGCCTATGCGATCGAAAAGACGGCGGAGGATTGGGGGACGGTGACGACGGTTGCGGACCGCCAGGCGGAACAAAACGCCGACTAGACGGGGGAGAGACGGGTCTCCGCTTCGCACGCGGCGGGTACTGATCATCACCATCTTCAGACTCGGAAGAGTAGTGCCCGGGCTGGCTATGCCGGCGTGGCGGAGTTGGCCTCTTCGCGTTGGGATCCAGATACGGCGCCCCATGGGTGTGTATTGGGGGATCCGGATCCCGCGGGACGTTGTAGTCTGAGAAGCTCTTGCGCCTGGCATTCTCATCGGCGTGTGCTTGATGATATCGGTCAGGTGACCGACGCACGCCTGGGTGACCCCTGGGGACATGGTTGTATGCAAACGGCCTGTCGGGATGAGGCGGGTCGGCGGGCCTCCTGGCTCCTTGAAAGGGGTTCCGTACGTGCGAGTATGTAAACTTGGGTTCCGGATGATCCGACGGGGTCGCGGGCTTGGGCTCGTCACCCTCCTTGGAGGCGGCGTCCTTCTTCAGCCTCTCGGCGCAAGACTTGTGCCATCGATCCACGTCGACATCGGGTTCCATGGGAAACACATCTCTAGGGAGGACGGGCGGAAACTCCTGCCCCGTATCAGGGTGTTTGAGATTCCAGTTCTTAACCGCATATTGCAAAAAGGGGACATGCTCTTCGGGGCCAAGCAGGATTTCGAGCGACTCCCAACGTGAGAAGCCTCTCTTGGTGAGGGCCGGGACCGAGGGAGCGGCAAAGTCGTCGTCTGTCGGTTGGAGGGAATGTTGACAGCCAGTGACCTGCCACATGTAGGATATGGATTCATGAGGCGTCTCGACGAAGAGAGCTATGGGCGCATGACGTTAGCGGGACCCACGTTGGGTAGATGGAGCTGGGGGAAAGCTATAGAGGGGGACGAACAGTCGTAGTCACCACCAACCGCCTTGTAGAAAGCAGCGAGCTTCTGAGGCGTCAGCTGCTGTGTATTCTTGTCGCCAACTTCAAGGACCTGAAGCGCAAACATTAGTTGATGTGACGACACAACCAGCGTCATGAAGGCGGGGCATATTGACAGAGGAACAGAAACATGTGGAGGAGAGCATGGGATCGCATACAATATGACGTGAAACAGCTCTCAGCAAAGCATCAAGAAGGGTCGATGGGCGTTTGTTGGTCTCGTACATGTATTTATACTCGATGGCGGGTGGTGATGGTTTGCGCGATGAGGCATCATCGGGTTTGGGCGATGCCGCCATGTTGGCGGGAGTGGATGTTGGCGCGGGCGCAGGCGAGGGCGCGAATGCGGGGGATGTCTGTGTCTGATGGATGAAAAGGAGGAGAAGGAGGACAAGAGTTGTCTGCGTTGCCTGGCCAGGATGGGCTCATATCCGAGCCAGGATGATGATGATGAGGAGCAGAACAAATGGGTGAGGCAGCCAAGGACGGATGAGTTGGCGGTCAGCGTTGGTGAGACGGAGCTCGAGCTTGAGCCGGGTTGCGATGACGGAGCGGTTGCGACAACAGGGACGACGCAGCGTGACGATCGGCGGCGGCGAATCGCGACGGCAGCAGCAGCAGCAGCAGCAGCAGCATGCAGAAGAGGGGAAAAGAAGAAAGTCAAGCACAGTAAAAGAGAGGCCGGAATGATTCACGACAAGCGGGGAGAAGGAAAGCGACTGGCGATGGGCGGCTAAGGCAGGCAGCCAAAGGCCAGAAAGGATGGATTCTTGGCGGCCAGAAAGTGCACCGTAGGGTCGGGTCAGTCAAGACGGCGGCATCTCAGGCCTGCACGGGTCGGAATGGACAAACAGGGACAAGGCCGAGGCGGTGCAGGCAGGGGCGCGCTTGTTCTCGCTCGTCTTTGGGATCCTAGATGCAACGCACGAGAATGGAGACAAGCACTGTGATGTCGAGATTATCGCATCAAAATGTGGCGGGCAGCTGAGATGGATGCTGCGCGGACGATCCCGCCGTTAGCTGCCCGCACAGCGCTACTGTAACCGCTAGAATTAGAGTGCAGGAGAGACAAAGGGACAAGGAACACAGCTGCTTGAGTCCATGGGCTGACACGTGCATCATGGCCGTAGGCTGGCTACCTGCATGCGGGATGAGGCAGCCCAGAGTCCCAGACACAGATGACATCTGTTGGCCAAGCATTGACTTGGACGGCAATGAATCATTGCCCGTCCGCCTTGCCGCTGCACAACCCTACATATCTAGTATGGTTTGCGGTGCAGTTCTTCTGTGGGGAAGTCTCAGCACTGAGGGCGACGAAGCAGGCTGTGTATGTAAAGGGCTCAGCCTCAACGTCCAACGCTGCCACGCTGATCAGCCGCGCAGTTCTGAAGCAGATGGAAGACGAAAGAAGTCCGTTCGACCAAACAGTACGTTGCAGGATGCTGTCGAGGTGCTGTTGGAGCCACGACAGCGCTCATGTCATTGGATGCTAATACAGTTTCTCACCACCTCAAAGGCTTCAAGACTCAAAAGCTCGAACCTCGAATCCATGTTGCACAGACTCAAAGCACCCAGGCCTCCTTTGGAACAATGCAACATGGACATGGACATGGACATGAATGGAGCTGGAGCTGAGCTTCTTGTAGCGGCCCCCACCAAAGTAATCAATCCCTAGGGCTGCCTACCAGGCAGGAACCGTCCATTTCATTGGCTCCCCATTGGTTCACCAGGGGCCTCATGGTCTCCAACACCAACAACTTGCTAGTTGGCCTCTTTTTTTCTTCTTCCTTTGTTGAATCACGACCAGTCAACACCAACAACAAGGCATCGTCCTTAACACTCCGTGATTCGGTACCACGTCCAGGGCCTCTTTTTTCCCCTCACCCACTTGGCGCGGGTCAACTGTAAAATCAACACCTTCTAATTACCATCCATCATGGACGCCCTCCGTTCCGTCCTCCAGCCCATCACGCACAACCTCCCTGCGCCGATCCGCGATCTGGGCGTCTCCATCATCGGCCAGACCTGCTACTCGTCGCTCCTCCTCGACGTCAACCTCGACGACCAGGCCTGCCTCAAGCTCGCCGTCAGCAAGGCCCTCGGCATCGGCATCATCGCCGCCTCCTCCATCGTCAAGGTGCCCCAGATCCTCAAGCTCGCCCGTTCCCGCTCCGCCGCGGGCGTCTCCTTCCTCTCCTACTTTCTCGAGACGGTTGCCTACATCATCTCCCTCGCCTACAATGTCCGCAACGGCTTCCCTTTCAGCACCTTTGGCGAGACTGCCTTGATCCTGGGCCAGAACATTGTCATTTCCGTCCTCGTCCTCAACTACAGTGGCCGCGCCGGTCTGGCCGCCGTCTTTGTCGCCACTCTGGCTGCTGCCATTGCCAGTCTCTTCTCCGAGGCCGTTGTCGACATGAAGACTTTGGGCTACCTTCAGGCCGGAGCCGGCGTTCTCGGCGTCGCCAGCAAGGTCCCCCAGATCCTTGCCATCTGGCAGCAAGGCAGCACCGGCCAGCTTAGCGCCTTTGCCGCAAGTCATCCCCGGCAGACGCGGCCCTTTTTTGGTAAAACGGACAAGCTAATGTGTCCTTGTATAGGTCTTCAACTATCTCGCCGGCTCACTTTCGCGCATCTTCACCACTCTCCAGGAGGTTGATGACAAGCTCATCCTCTATGGCTTCGTGTCCGGCTTTGCCCTCAACGCCGTCCTGGCCCTTCAGATGATCTACTACTGGAACGCGCCCTCGGAGAAGGCCCGAGGCAAGCTCAAGGCGGTGCCCGCCGAGGTTCGCGCTCCCACCACCTCGACCGCGAGCTCGACTGCGACGTCGACCAAGAGCCCCACTACTCGTCGCCGTGGCTAGACGTCAACATGGCGTAGTGTACCAGTAGTATTAGATATCGCTTTTAATCATTTCTTAGTGCGTACGTATGCTCTTCTCTTAGTATGGGGAGATGCTGCGTCGTTACTTGAAAGTTCATCATAGTGGATCCCATACTTGACTCGAGGATATGTAACCGTTGCGACGCATACCGAAGTAGTCGGGTTCTCCATGAACGCCTCGTTTGAAACCTTGCCCGCAAAATGCCACAAACAGTGACGAGGATCTTGATCTCGCACTTGATCCTCCCAAATTGCCCATCGCCCAATCGCCCAAATCGCTACCATTTGTAGGATATAATCGTGAACCCCCCAAACGCCAATTCCAACCCCAACTCCTTTGCCCATAGTTGACTGCAAAGCACTCCAACCCATATATGCCACATCCGATATACACTAAAACAATCTTCGCCAACAGGCCCTACCATACCGAAATACCGGTACTGGTCCATCCATCACCATCCGTCTGGGCCTTGCGTCCTGCACAACGGAGACATCTCCTCTGCTGGCCGAGGTTGCTGACCGAGCAGCCAAAGCACACGTGCTTGCCGCACGCTCCACAGGTGTGGTCCGCCGCCACGACGTCGTCCACGTCCATGCCATCGTCTCCGGCACCCAGCTCGACGCCGCAGTCGTCGCAGCTCGAGGGCACGGACTGCTGCTCAATGGCCATGTCCGTCGTGGGAGGCGCGGCTGGGGCCGAGGTAATGTTCCAAAACCGGTGGAGCGACTGCTGATTGACGGACGGGGCGGCAGTCGGACAAGGGTTCTGCTGCGGCGATGCGGGTTCGACAGCAGGCGGGTCGTTTTGCGGCTGGTTCTGCGCCGAGTAGAGCAGGTTGAGGGTTCGTTCTAGGGTTGGGAACATGGATGAGTAGGCGCTCGCGTGAGCTGGTTCTGGTAGTGGTAGCACATACGATGGATGACGTCCTGCGAGGGCCGACTGTCGCGGAAGCGCTTCATGGTGCGGCTGTGGAGATGGATGGGCGTCAGGTCCCTGGCCGTCATGCCAAAGGGCGCGCGGGCAGATGGCGGCGAGGCAATGGACGACGTGGACGAGCATGGCGAGCACAGCTCCGAGGATCGCTTGCGTTTGAGCACCATTTTCCCCCGGGTTACTCCGCAGATGCCTTTATATAATGAGTTTCGATGGTCTGGTTGGGCGATCAAGTATGGGACTAGACGGCTAAAAGTATTGCCCAAGTAGAATTCGATGGTGATGAAGGTGATGAGTGTGACAAGTTGGATGTAGGTGTTTTGCAGGCTGACAGCTTTACGCGTTGTTCCGTCTTACTTGCGGCCGTGCGCGCGTTAAGAGCTCCCGCGACGCGCTGACCCACTCGTCACTATAACGCCCAATCGCCCACATACCGTCTTCGTAAATGCACTCGCTGCCAAGACAACGAATTTTGGGTTGTGACCTAGTCTTGGCCGCTAACTGCATGCCAAAGGTCCCCGGATTCAATCTCCTCGAGTCTAGTCGAGGTTTCAGATAGGATAGGCTCTTGGCCAAAGTATTTGCATCAAGACCAAGCTGGGGTGCCGAGTGTTGATATGAAAAGACAATTTCACAGCCTAAACAACTCGTCATGAAAGCGTGGCATTGGGATTTTGATTGCATCAAAGACCGCATAATATAGCGGGAAGATGCTTGATGCATTGTATTGATCTTCTTTCCTAACCATCCGCATCATTTTAATCGCCATCACCAGATATCTTGGCAACCCCAGAGACTCAAATGAAGAGAGAATAGGTATAAGAAACCATACATAACGCCTCGGGGCAATGGAAACCCATGCCCGCCCACCGCCCCCATGAGCAGTGGTGTAATTATATACCCATCCCACACTCCTATCATGCGCCGCATATATCCCAAACAAAAGAGAAGAAAATCCAAGTGTATGTAGTGAGTACAGGCCGTGCCCTCTGGTGGATAGCCATGGGCAAGTAGATGGTCAAACGCCGATTCTATACAATGGCTGTTGTGAGAGTGTGATGATTGAGTATGAGGCCGTATAAGACGTGAATGAAATTAGGGCGCAGCCGTATCGAGTCATCGAGTGAGTATCATACGTGGTCATCTGAATTATGGCCGCGGTACTGTCGTCGACATCGTCGGTCGTCGTGCACAAGCACGGATTGGTTGTTGATTGTAATTTGAGTAGGTTACTCGGACGGGTGGGCTGACCAGCTCATCGGCGCCCTAAATCAAGGGCGACGAGACGAAACGTTGAAAAGGGTCGCAAGCAGCAGTTGCGCTCTCCCTTCAAGGCAAGCGTCGTCGATGGCTGGGATCGCGGGGTTGGTATTGCGGACCCAGAGACTGCTGCTGAGCAGCCAACCACTCGGCAGAACCCGTTTGTCGCCCAGGCTGTTCGGCAGGCAACTTGGTGTCGTTGCTAGGCTGTACAGGAAGTCGTCCTCCACTGGTGGAAGGGCTCGAGGCCCCAGGCACGAGGTCAGTGACAGCCTGAGCAATGGATGCCACCACATATCCCCTCAGCTCTTGGTCCTCGCGGCTATCCTCCTTTTCCAGGCGGAATCGATCGTCCTTGTTCATGTTTGCTCGGCGGAGGTTCTTAATCTCCTGCATAATGTAGAGCATGACCTCCTCTGGGCAGCGGTTGCGCTCATTGGCGGATTCGCTCTTGCGCACGTAGCGCCGAGTCACATCAGTAGCGCCGTCAATGGAGAATGCCACGCAGTACGACATCTTCTTTCCCCATCCCTCAGAGTATAGTCGTGGGTTGTCCCAGGCTTCCTCGCAGGCATCCACGTGAACCCATCGCTTCTGGTGGTCAGAGTAGACCTCGGTCCAGACGTGGTCCTCGGCGTTCCACACCCAGCGGACACGTCCACCAACAGCTCGGCAGAGCATGCTGAAGCAGTTGGCCCATTCGCCAACCCGACCCCTACGGGTTTGCAGCAATCGCCAGACGTCGCCGTATCGAGGGAACCGTTCGTAGGCGCCGCAGTTCTGAGCAGAGCATCGATACAGCTCCACTCGGAGAGCACCGCATGCACTCTCCTCGGGCGTAGGTGCGGTCATGCCTTGTGCAATGGTAGGAGATATGCAGACCGGGCACGGCGGGTTGTTGACCCAGGTGAAAAAGGATCGCTTGTACCATCTGCTTGCAACGTTAGAAACGGTACATTGTAAGGGGGGATAAATGGGAGCACGAACCGCAAAAGTGCTCGGATGACACAGTCTTGATATCCCCATTCCGGTCTCCGTCCGTCCCCCATGCTCTCAGCCTGAGCTTGCAAGACTTGAGTCTCCTCTTCCGCCTCACCATAGATGCGGTCCAATGGGATGGTCTGCAAGGCCTCGTCTAGTAGGCCAGGGTTCTCGTATTTCGTCGGCGTCAACGATAGACTGAGCAGGAGGTTTCGGAACTTTTGTGAATCCTTGTCGGTGGCAGTGGGAGGAGAGGGAATCTTGGGGAGATGTCGAAGGGCTGAATATGAGGGAGGTGTTGAGGATGAGATATTGTGGGAGGATGAAGGGCCGTTGGTCGCCATGGGCGAAGAGGTCCGAAGATTGGCGTTCGAGGTTCGTTCGCGGAGGTCGGGAGATCCTTGGCGTGGCGTGGAGCGCAAGTCGTTCATGCGCTTGTCACGCAGCAGGCCCTCGAATTGGACTCGAAGATCCCGCGCCCACTCTTCTCCATAATCGCTACCGTGAGACGAGGGAGCAGGGCTCGCAGGAAAGCCTCGGCCCGCCATGTTGAATATGTGATGGTACAGATGAGTAGCCCGGGTGATGTATAATGTGTGTTGGATTGACTGATGGTTGAGTGGTGTTTAGAAAGGGCAGAGGAAAAGATCCGATGCGAGTGTTGAGCGAAGAGTCCAGCAGTGGTGACTAGAAGAATGTCGTGAGAGCTGGGTGGGTCGGCCGAATTGACTATGGCCGGATGCAAGGGTGCTGTCGTGGACGTCGTCGTCAGCAGGCAGAATGGTGCGAAGACGTCGCAGAGTTGCCACAGGACACAGACACAACGAGTATCTGTCTGATCGGGGTTGAAAGGAGCGTCGGGGTCGGATCCGTGAGTGACTGGGTGTCGCTCAGTGCCGGTTGGTGCTGAAGATGCAGTGTCGTTGGCTGGCTGAAGCGGCACGAGGCTGCTGTTGCTCAAGTCGAGGGGTGGGTGAGTGGTGTCTTTTTGCCCTTGGGTCTCCAGACGGTAGGAAGTTCTGGACGGGGGAGGGGAGAGTTGGATGGAAGAGAAGAGCCGAGTTGAGGAGCCAGCACAAGACAGCTGAGCATAAACGCACGCGCAGACGTAAGAGGCAGACGCAGCAACGGCAGGAGCAGATGAGATTCGAGGGTGGACCAGGGGAATAAAGGAAGGGACGACTGACGGGGTGTCTCGGGCTGGGCAGGCGGCCTGGGGCCGTCGATGGCGATGGCAGTTTACGCGTCAGCAGCAGGAGCGGGCCAATCAGAGGGACGAGGGCGTTTGCTGGTGGGGTCCCGCTGGGCGCAGGAGCACGTACCACTACTCGCTGGTTTCCTCATTCGGCGGGATGTGGTCACTGTACAAGCCGTGCAAGGGGGGCAGGCCTTTCTGTGGAGCTGCCGTTCAGACGTGGTTACGTTACTGGGCGCATTTGCATTACGACGACAGCGTTGCCGTGCGTGCGTGCGTGCGCAAGTCTTCAAGGCCTACAACGACAAGACTATAAGACTGCCTGGATACGCCAGCTGCTCCTTCAGACAGGACAGGACAGGACAAGACGGCGAGGAGCTTGGGACGTGTGCAACCGCGCAATTCATCCACGTCGGCCTCCCTCCGGAGGTGGAGCTGCCATTTTAGCCATGCCACGGCGTTGTCTGCCGGTCCGCAACGCAACGCAACGCGTGTACATGCTGTACGACTGAAGCGTCTCCCGCATGAGTCTCCCGAACTAAGGGATTCAGGCACACACAGCTTGGTCGATCTCAAGGCAAATGTCCGTTTGATCTCTCTGCTCAGGTGCCGTTGTCGGCTGGACTCGTCACCAGTCATGTCGGGGAAAGCGAGTCGACGAATCCGGAAGACCGTGGAGCGAGCTGGGCCGACGGTTGATAGGACCTGGATCCACGCAAAACTCGACAGACTGCGACTGACTGGTGGCGAGGGCAAGGCTGATGGGCCTGCGTTTTTCATTGGAAATCGTTACCCAATCTCATCTTGAGCGATCTGCTAGGGAAATGATCTTTTTCCACTTACATCTGCGCAGCGTCACCGGTTTGGTCATTTGCGACTCAGGCCAGAACCGAGCCTCTGCTGTGCTGTGCTGTGCTGCGCTGCGCTGCGCTGCGCTGCGCTGGGTTGTGTTGTGCACAGCCTGGAGACGCCGGGTACCGGTACCTCTGCTAGGTCGTCGTCCTCAGCACGGTACGTACCGTGCGTCGTAGTGGGCGATGACGAGGCAGCGCCAGCATGGGCTGGACTGTTACGCGGCCGCTGTCATTCGCTGACTGGCCGTGCTCTAGGTAGGTACGTACCTAGGTAGATTTGGCAAAGCCCCGTTGTGGCACAGCTAGCTGGAACCAAGCCACCCAAATGCTGCTGGCCTTGGGCTCTCCGATCCATTCGTTTCGCACTGCCGCCTCTGACTGTGCCGCCACGACGCTACGAGCCATCCCTGGATGGTACTGCGCTTGACCAGCTCCCCTCGCAAGGGGTCTATCTGATCTGCCTCTGCTCGGCACGGATAAGTGCGTGCGTACGTACTGTACAAAGATGCATCATGGAGGATTGACATTCCCATCATTCAAGCGGCAAACTCCCCCGCACTTTGCTCTTTTGCAACGTCTTGCTTCTCCGATTGAGTGCCTACCTCTCCAAGCCCCAAGGTGATTGGCCAGAGACCATCAGCCACACCGCATTTCGCTCCCGTTGACGCCCCGCTCGTTGCCAGAGCGCAATTGCAGACTGCAGACTGCAGACTGCAGGCTGCAGACAGACACAGACGCGGCCACTTCGTCCTGCAATTCCAGCCTGGGCCAGGGATGTCCCCTCGACAGCCGCGCCAAGTCTGGGACCAGAGCGACTCGGCCGAGGGACGTCTTTTTCTGGCACGGAGTACACAATTAGATGTCTGGCCGTGTAGATCTCTCCGACCCCCGCCGTGTCTAAACAGCTGCAGCCAAACAGCTCCTCGCGTCGGCTCTCTGCATCCCCATTAGCAAATTTCCGAATTCGCAAAGCTCCGTTGCGCCCAATTGCGCGCCCCCATGTGCTCTTGGCTTCCCCATATATCTCGCCAACTGGCGCCATTGTCATCGAGACGCTACTTATAGCCGACACTAGTCCAGGTAAGTCATACCGTACTGTGCTGTGCGTCGTGCCGTCGTCTGTAGCAGGCCAAGTAGGCGTGGCACGGCAGGGGTCTCATTTCTCCTCAGCCCTTCCAGAGGGCCTCGGCACCATGGCTCTGGAAAGTGGGGTTCTCAAATACTACGGAGTACAGGGGAAGACTCTGTCCAAGGACAGCGACGATGATAACCATTTGCTCCAACAGAGTCGAAATCATCATATTTAGCGACCAACAGTATAATAACTGCTTTGGCTTACTTACACCTGTCTGCCTTGTCTGTGTGCCTTGTCTCATCCCCACACCAGCATTGGCCAAGGCTGAGCAGAATGTCCGGAATAACGATCTGCTCTTCTCAAACAACAACGTTTGACAACCGGAACTGAGCTGCGCGAGATCGACCTCACCAATCAACCCAGATTGAGGGACGAATCGGCTGTTTCCGAATCTCTCGGCGCCATGGGGGAAAGTGCAATCGTCCATCTTGAAAGCGTTTTTGTTTGATATTATCGCTCTGCTCCGCTTGTTGGAAAACATTGAGAAACCTCCCAACCCGCACGACCAGGCGGGGCCTCGAGGCCGCGTAATCAGCGTCCCCAATGAAATGGGCTTTAGATTTCAGCGTCGACTACGCTGACCGCTTCCACGTGCAGCTTGATCGGGGTGATTGCGATTTCCACGTGTGGGAATTTGCCCGTCAGGTACCGGAGTCGCTTCGTACCATGTCTATATCGACGTAGGAAAAGTAATCAACGCCCGCGTTGCGATGGAGGATGCTTGCACTGCCACGTTTTACACTACCAGGTACGTAGTTAAGTGTGCCGCCAACGCTGAACCTCATTTTCCGCAGGCAATCATTGAGCATCAACAGGCTCGGCAGACAAAATGAATCCGTAGTTTAGCTAAAGAAAGTGCGGTGTCCTACGAATTAGCAGATACACTATCCGTAGACACAATAAATAACATCCAACATCAAGTCAAGAATAATAAACGTGAATCCAAAATAAGCGTACGAAACTTGACATCAGACTTTATAAGACGACATTGCTACTCATATGCTCGCCCGTAATCATCCAACATGTACAACCACCATGGCTGACATTCTGGTCCTGGCCGTTCTATCCACATGCCTTTTTTCCCATCTATGCAAACTGTTCTAAACACTAGACGACTCTCTACCCCAAGTTGGAAGCAAGACGCCCAATCACCTCTCCCACTCTTCAAGGCTAAAGTAGCTCTCGGGCATATCGACATCCCAGGTCGGTCTCTCCACCAATGCCACCTCGAGCGGCTGGTCTTGCTCATTCAGAGGCATGATGCCAAAGATGGGGCGGTACTTGAGCGTCATCCACCAACTCTTCTCCTGCCCGTTGGCCCCAGTGACCTCGAGGCTCGTCTCCTCCGGCTTGTCACTGCGGGCGCGGAGCTGAGCGAGCTCTCCATTGTCGGCATCGTCCATCTCTTCATCACTGTTGTCGTCCTCCCCTCGCGGCACATCGTCTAGCTCCATGTCTTCCCACTGACCGGCCACATATTTCCGAACCTGGTGCGGTGCCAGGTTGCCCTGTGTCATCTTGCCGCCAGCACCGCCCGTTGGGCCAAGTCGCTTGCGCTTGAGGTTCTGCTTGCTCGGGGTATCGGTGGTTTCGTTTTCAGAGACAGGCCTGGGGAGGTCATAGGCCATGTCGATCATGAAGAGGAAGGAAACGCCATAGACCCAGAATCGCGAGCCCTGCCAGAAGACACCCTTGGCCAAATCCAAAAGGTCCTGGATTGGTGCGGGGAGAGAGTTTCCAGGATGTCGTCGAGACCACGGGGTCATGGAACCCTGGAGGGGGTGGAACGTGAGTATGTTCCAAGACGTCGTTATGACTAGCAGGGTGTAGTCGTTGGCACCGTCAGAGCCACTGCCTCCAGCTTGGGGAATGTCGTCGGAAAAGGACAGCACAGTTGGAGATGAAGGAAGCTTAGGCAGGAGCTTGGCGCTGGGGTTACGAATCCACCGCTCGCTGGCCTGGGTCGTCGTGTCTTCCTCATCATCTGAAGAGTCGCTCTCGGACGATGAAGACGCGTCTCCCTCTCCTGCATTGGCTCCGTTCTGCAGGGTTTCGCCTTCGCCGCGCAAGACCCAAGTGTCGAGATAGCCGGCCAGATCGGCAGTCACAAGCATCTTGGAGTCTGCGGAAAAGGACATGTGCGTAACGCTCCTGTCGTAGCTCCCCAATCCACCATTGAGGATGTATCGTGGGATGTGTCGTCGTAGTCGGGTAAGTCGCTGCAATTGCGGGTAGAAAGAAAAGCTGCCACCGTCCTCAAGGGCCTCAACCTTGGCCACAAGAATTCGAGACCCCTCCTGAACGACGCAGAGCCACTGCCCGTTTGGCGATAGCTGAACTCTGGAGGCGCCCAGGGCTGCCAGCTTGGCAGGAACCTCGAGGGTTGAGAGTTTGACATCGGAAGGCTTGACGGGATCTTGATGCTCAAGGCTGAAGGCTTTGACATCTGTCGCAGTAGACACCACAAGCAGAGTTCCCTCTTGGTTGATAGTAGTAGATGTGATGTTGGACTCCCCCTTGACGACGATTGTCTTGAGGAGCTTGCGGTTCTGGTTGATATCGGCATCTTCGTCGCCAGCGCCAAGCACGTCCGTAGCCGACTTTCGTAGAACCCAAACATGGACCTCTCTTCCCCACCAGCTGACCATGAATCTCGCCTTTGGCGCAGTGAGAAGAGGCGGCTGCTGCGGTAAGCTGGGCATAATTCTGTGGTTTTCGCGTCCCATCTCCTTTAGTGGGATGACCACCGGGTTTGCGTCCGGGCCTATGATACCTTGTTAGCAGAGATTTGGCGACAATGAGACTGTAAACTTACCTCCCGAGACAATCACACTGATCCGCCCACTCTCAAACGAGGCCAGGCACTTGACGTCATGATCATGGTATCTACGGCCCCAGACCTTGCCCCAGCGTTGGCTGGAACCTGTGTTCTGCTTGTAAAGAATGGTCCTTCGGTCCATGCCTCCACTCAGAATAGATGAGCCATCTGCACTGGTTGCCAGGCTAAGCACGTCTTGTTTGTGGCTCTGTATCCGTTGCATCTGAGTGTACGTCTTGCCATCCCAAATGCAAACCTGACCGGTCGAGTCTCCCGACACAATGTTGCCACCAGGCAAACACTTGACGGACCACACAATGATGTCTTTCGAGCCGCCGACGAGATCGGAGCCCAGGGTCATTATCCGGAGCATGTGGCCCTTTGTGATATCGTACGCTCGGATCGTGCTGTCGGAGCAGCCGACAATGGCGACTCGGCGGGACTGGAAGGTGATGCTGACCATTTGAGCCTTCTTTGTAGGAGAGCGGAGCAGGACTCTCTGGAATCGCAGGTCGTCATCCTCGATGGAATACATGACAAGCTCGCCATCAATAGTGCCGGCAATGAGCTTGTTGGAGTCCTGAAGGTCCATTCCGATGCCATTCTGGTGAGCCTTATCGGCAGATGCGGATGGCTGAGCTGCCATGCACCAGATGTCGCCGTGCTGGCCACTGGCATGTCTCTTGGGCTTTCCCTTTTCGAGATCCCATTCAGTAACGGTCGAGGTATAGCCGATGCTGAAGAGGCGCGACTTTCCCGCAACAGTGCGTCCGTCGCCCAGATCCTGATCAGGCTCATTGACCCAGACAAGACCGTCGACACTGCGATCCTTGCCGCCGGGAATCACCATCTCCTGGTTCCACGAGCCATTGGAAGGGTTCCAGATCTCAATGTCTCCATTGGCTCGTCCAATTGCCAAGCGTGTGAGCGACGCTTGGAGTGCGGACCTGGTCTTGGGGTGGGAAAAGGCGATGGCATTGATTGCCGACGGCTTGAAAGGGACGAAACGGCAACGGTGGATGTCCATGACGGCTCGAATTTTGTCGCCTTTTTTATCTCGGATAGTCTTTGACTGTTGTCACCGGCCGCGAGCTTTGTGATATCCGACGCCAAGTAACCAGGCGTGTCGGTCGAGGCGAGGCTGATGGTAATGGCAAAACTGGCCAGCGGAAAAAAAGTTCAGCCTGGGTAGCCCAAGTTTTTTTTTTTTTGCAGCGTGAGTCGCGCTAGGACAATTAAGCGGTGGTCAGTGCGTCGCGTGCCCCTCCAAAAAAATCCCCCACCACAGGCCGTTTCCCTTCAGGCGAGGCGAGGCGAGCGATGGAGGCAGGCACGGAGGCTCTATGGCAGGTAATTTGGCAAGCTTGGGCAGGTGGAAAGCACTGGAGCAAGTGGCTATTAGGCAATTTCTGTACGCACCTGCCTAAAAAGTAGGCGTCTGTAGACTGTAGTGTCGCATGGCACTCACCGTAATCGGCATTTCTGGGAAGGCACGACCACTCCCTTTCCTGCCATTTTTCTAGACTGTTTGCCGACCAGTAATCAATTGCGCTTGTCTTTCACGTGGCCTCGTTCGTTTCTCCAAACGTCTTTGGTTCTAACTTGTATGACAAAGACTGCAACTTTAGAACAAACTACCCACCTGGCTAGCTCTGCCCAGCTCTCTGCCTGATGAGTAAGTATCTGCATCTATGCAAGTTAGGTAGTTGTCTGAGTGAGCTCTCAACCACTTTTGCCGCCATTGGCGCCAGCTATTTGCGCCCACTCTTTGCGACCGCGGGCCCTCCCACCTGGAACTGACGTCGTGACTCAACCCCTCATTTGTACTCACTTCTCCAAAGAAACCCTTGACCATTTCTTCTAGTCGCGACACTGACCCAGGTGCTCACAACAACGCCAGCACTCTCGTCGCAAAAGCGACACGTCATTTAGCTGAATCGCCCTGCTGATCCTCCTACAGTCGCCTGCAAGTCATACGCTGCGCGTCATTTGCAGTCTACGGCATCCTAGCTAGCTAGATCCTTCGCAAAAAGCGCACTACACTGGCCATGGACTTCAACAGCTCTTCCCCCTTCCCCGAGGGCGTCATCTCCTTCCTCGACACCGATTTGTACAAGTTGACGATGCAATGTGCCGTCTTCAAGTTCTTCAAAGATGTGCCGGTGACATACGCCTTCACCAACCGTACTCCGGACAAGAAGCTGTCCAGGGCTGCCTTTACGTGGCTTGAGGAACAGATTCGAAGTGAGTCTCTACGAACAGGTGGAATTCTTATGTCAGAGATACGGAGACTAACCAATTTCAGAGCTTGGCTACATCTCCCTCTCAACCGACGAATACAAATTCCTTCAGAAAAACTGCGAATACTTCACGCCCGACTATCTCAACTTCCTCAAAGAATTTAGACTCTGTCCTCGGGATCAAGTCGTGGCAACATTCACGCCTGTTGGCGAGGACACTGGGGCCGACTCGGATGTAGGCGACATTGATATCCAGATCAAAGGGTCTTGGGTCGACACCATCCTTTACGAGATCCCCATGCTGGCCCTCACCTCTGAGGCGTATTTCCGCTTCATCGATACGGATTGGAACTACGATGGACAAGAAGACAAGGCCTTTGACAAGGGCATGCAGCTTTTGGAGGCCGGATGCGTTACCTCCGAGTTTGGTACCCGAAGACGACGAGACTACCACACTCAGGCACTGGTGTTTCGTGGCCTTGTCAAAGCCTCCAAGGAGGCGGAAAAGAGGGGGTACCCAGGAAAACTCTCAGGCACCAGCAACGTCCACCTCGCTATGCGCTTCAATATTCCCCCGGTGGGAACTGTTGCGCACGAGTGGTTCATGGGAACGGCTTCCATTGTGGGCGACTACATGAAGGCCACAGAGGAGGCGCTCCGCCACTGGGTCAGCTGTTTCGGCCTGAAGCTTGGCATTGCCCTCACGGATACGTTTGGCACACAGGAATTCTTGCGATCGTTCAGCTTGCCGGTACGGCCAGTCGAGGGCGGTTTCCCCGCGGAAACCTTCCACAGGGAGGATGGAACCATGAAGACGTACGCAGAGGTGTTTGCCGGAGTTCGACAAGACTCTGGAGACCCCGCCGAGTACACCAAGATGATGCGGGACTACTATGACCAGCTGGAGATTAAGGACAAGAAGCTGATTGTCTTCTCCGACTCACTCAACATTGACCGTTGCCTCGAGTATAAGAAAGTGTCTGAAAATCTGGGCTTCCAACCCACTTTTGGAGTGGGAACTTTCCTTACCAACGATTTCAACCATCTCAAGACCGGCACCAAGTCGGTTCCCCTCAACATTGTCATCAAGCTGAGCTCAGCGGCAGGACGTCCAGCAATCAAGATCAGGTGAGCGGCTTAGCAATCCCTCCCCTTCCCAAGCTTCTTTTTTTTTTCCGGTCGCAAGGATCATCGACTGTAAGCTAACTAGACGCAGCGACAACGCCGGTAAGAACACTGGGGACAAGGAAACTGTTGAAAAGGTAAAGCAGGAGCTTGGATACATTGAGCGCGACTGGAAAGACGGCGACGAGACGGCAAGGTGGGGCCGGGAAGAGGATGTTCGAACCTGAAGATCAGGAGCCTGGCTCAACGACATCGTACACGGACAAGCCGGAGTCAAAGGATGGAAGGAAGTAAGAGAGTAATGGCGCGAGCCTCGTCTCATTTACCTGACATGAGCTATTTGCGACGGATGATATCCCCTCATAGACGGCGGCTGTTGGATAGAAGGTCTAACGTCAAGTATTCATCGCAGCATTTGCTGGGTAACAACTTCTCTTTGTAGAGATTCCCATGTTCTATGGGCTGTCTTTTCTTATTTCGCCTATGAAAAGGGTAAGTTATGCTGTCGGACGCCGAGAGTAGGACGCCACCTAGGAAACAAGACGCAGCCTTGAAAAAGATTCCACGCTTGCAAACATCTCACTAACTCTCTCAGCAGCCTCGTTTGGTCGAACGGGTATAGAGCCTTGGCAGAAATCACGGACGGTATTGTATCGACTAACAAAAGCACAACTCTGGCAAACTACTGTATATTTGACTTGCAGATGTCTCGCTCGCCACTGTTCCACTCGAGCTTGGACTACTTCCCGCGGACCCCGACAGACGAAGCGCCTAACAAGTGAAGACCTTGGGCCCTGGGATCGTGTACTGAGTGACGGGTGGGTAGTAGATGTTGATGGTGACTCCAGGGTCGGTCCCCTAGGAGAAAAGAGTGTCAGCGTGGTCCTCGTACATGCTCTCATCTACTGCTTCTCTTGTCTGCTCACCTTGTACGCCCCCGGGATGCTGACTGTGGCAGGCTTCTTAGTGCCGGTGCCGCCTACAATCTCGATCTGGGCACACTCCATATAGAACTGGGCGCCGGGATAGGAGCTTGCGCTGTGCAGGGCAATCATCTCAGCGCGGAGGAGATACTGGCCGTTCTCGATGCACTTGGGGATGGTGATGGGGTGCTTGCCCTGGTTGTTGATGACATCCATGGTGCCCCATTGGCCGTTCTCGAGGCCATCCTCTTGGATCTTGAACCAACCGCCGCCGGCGCCCGTGGCCGTCTTGGCGTCGGTCACCTTCTTCAGGTAGGCAACCGTGGGACCGAGGTGGGACTTGTCCATGACGTCCTCGGGCCCCGAGGTGAGCGTGTGGCGCCAGATGGCTTGGACGGTCGAGCCGGCCGTGACGCGGAGGATCTTGTCCGAGGGCGTCGTCGGGTTGGGGTCGCCGTTGCAGGCCAGCGAGTTGGACGAGACGTCGGTGATGGGGCCGTCGTACGAGGGGACGCGGACGGCATGGCCGACGCCCTTGTTGACACCGTCGACCTCGAGCGAGACGAAGATGGTGTGGGCGGCGGCGAGGCCAAGGCTCGCGAGGATTTTGGCTGCCTTCATGATGGGCCGTGGGTATCTAAGCAGAGGGACTGGTTGTGGTGTTGAGATTGACTTGTTCAGGTCATGAGAAGTGGAAGTGAGGGCGCCGCTCTCTATTATACCTGTTTACATCGTCTCATCTTTAGACGGCCACACATTACTTCTATACTGAAACCGAAAAAGCTCTCGATGGCCTCTATCCGAATGTCACCATGAGAACAAGCCACGCCGGAGCCAAGGCATCCGCTGCTCCTGTTGTGTCTCCAGGGGTTTGATGCTCCGCCATTGACGCAACGACGCTCCGAAACTCGCCCAAGTTTCAAAGACAATCAATACCGAGACGACGACATCCATCTCAAGTAGTCTGAACTCACAGAGAATCATAATGGAGCGATCCAAAGACATACTACTACTTCTCGAGGCTCTCAGCATGACTGCTCCCTTTCTCACAATATACCCACTCGTCAAGTACCCTACCAGCCCAAATCCCGATGTCCAGACGCAGTGCTTTTCAGCATCACCATTGAATTTGATGCCAGTGGTTCGACACAATCGCTTAGAGCTTAGCCCCGGAGCCTCTCCTCCCGATATAGCCATGTCCAATAGTCATCTCCCCCGTGTACGCGCTCGGTGGTGTGTGGCAACGGGTCCCATCCATCGCGAGCCCTTCTATACGGTCGACTCTCCCGCTTCTCCGTGAGTAGTCTGAAACCAGCCTTAGTTGCTCTGCTAAAGGTGGAATTGGGAGTTGAATTCGAGGTTGTGTTGGGTTACATCGTCACGAGTCTGTCCATTTATTCGAGGCGCCTCCTGTCATCTGACGCACTGCCGCCTCTACCAGATGAAGCAAAGGGTCATATGAACAATCGAAAGTCTGTTTGGTTTGGACGCTTTTGCTGAGTTGGGTGGCACTAAATCGCCTGGTATCATGGGTCAAACTATCCAACCAAATATCGAGCACGCCTCAATCAAACCCTGCCGGGCTTCCAGCAATCGGCCAACATGCGCCTACGGCCAGCCCTCTGGCTCTTGACGCTCACGACGTCGTTGCGCTCGACAGCCACCGGGTCAATGTCCTCGGGGGCTTGGTGGGTTACCCGAGCAATCTCGGCAATCTCGCCCAGCTTCCATCCTCTCAGCACGACCAGGCACAGCGCGGCAGCAACGTACATGAAGCCGGTGAAGAGCTGGGCGCCAATGTACTTGCCGGTGCCCGCGACAATCTCGAGCCCCATTGGCTCACTAAATGTGCAGGGAAGCATAATGACGAGCCACATGAGGTTGAGGGCCGAGGGCACCATGGGCAGGCCGACGACCTCTGCCGTGACGGGGGCGACGGTGGCCCAAAAGGTGCCGCCCACGGCGCCGCCGACAATGGCGAAGAAGAGCAAGACGCCGTACGTCTTGGCGTTGATCCAGATGGCGAGGACGAAGATGGCCGATAGAAAGGTCATGAAGCAGGCCATGTTGATGCGGCCGGTTCGGTCGCTAAAGTAGCCGATGATGGGTCGGCCCAGGCCCTGGCCCAGGTTGAATATGGCGCTGACGATGGCGGCCTGTGACGCGTCGAGCCCGATCCTGTTGGCGTAGTTGGCCAAGCTGAAGATTAAGACGACGTAGCCCAACATGCTGAACCAGCCAAAGCCGAGCAGCAGGATGTACTCGATGCGCTTGAAGAGGGAGGCATCAAAGGCCGACTGCTGTGCGCCAACGGCCTTGTTCCGGTCCTTGATGAGGAGGGTGCAGATGGTATTGACGACGAATGCCAGGATGCCGAGGATGCGAAAGGCCCAGGGCAGGCCGAGGGTTCGTATCATGGCGCCGGTCGCAAGCGAATAGATGAGACCGCCGAGGCCGGAGCCGCAGGCCGAGATGCCGTTGGCAAGCGAGCGGCGGGTGGTGAACCACTGCGGGACGATGCCGACGCTGGTGACGAAGAGGAAGCCCATGCCGACACCAAAGAGGACGCCCTGGGTGAGGAAGAGGTGCCAGATCTTCGAGGCGAAGCTGGCGCATATCAGGCTGACGGCCTCGAGAACGACGCCGAGGAACATGGTGGACTTGGTGCCCAGGACGCGGCCCAGGTAGGTGGCGAGGGGAGAGATGAGGAGGGCGCAGCTGATGCTGAGCGACCCGACAAAGGCATAGTGTAGACTGGTTGCGCCGGGGAAGACGTCCTTGGAGAGGTAGTGGGCGAGAAAGACTCCGTAGCTCGAGTTGAGGCCCCAGGTGTGGGCGTTGATGGTGAAGACGCAAGCTGTACAAACCCAGCCGTAGCCTCCATTAGGAGGGGGTTCGTACGCTTCCTCCTCGACGGCAACCGTGTCATCACTATCTGATGAGGTACATTGGTTGTCGCTCTGCTGAACGGGAGGATTTGTGCCGTGACGGTCTGTCACGGGTGAGTCTGGCTCATGGCCGTCGCGAATGGCTTGCTTCTCGTCCATGTTTCCAGATATGGCTGGGTAGAGGTCCTCACGATGACGGTCACGATCAGGACCGGAGACTGCAGAGGAGAGGAATCTCCCTGGGATAGACCGGCCACTGAAGGAAGAAATATTCAATTGAATCTAGACGAGATGACGGGTTAAGCGTTTCTGACCCAGGACCGAGATCCTTTGAGGGGTGGGCTCCCCTCTCTTCGGGCTGCTCCGCCTGTCCATGAGTAACAGGGCTCGAGGGCCACTTTTCCGACCTTGTTTAGTGGACGGCCATGTTGGTTATGCTAACAACTTAACCCTGGATGGACACTCGGGGATAGCGCGGGGACCAACGAAGCTTGGCGGGAGCCGCAAGTCGACTTTCGGCTGTCTCGCCGTCTCGGTGCTCTCGGGGCTCGGCATGTTTGGCGAGATAGGGATTCGCTAGAGTGCAGATTTCGGTACGCGACCCGAACGAGTAAAGAATTCCCATCAGCTCTCTGCGTGTTGGAGCAATATCCAGAGACGAGCCAAGACTGAAATCTCGACAATGTCAATGCGTAGGTAGCCAAGTAGCTAAAGGTATCCTTGCTGCAACTTGCAGTTCATCTCGAGGGATGAAAGATGCATGTTTGATTGGTCGTCTTACGTCAAGTTGCCGGGAATAATGCGGGGGAAAATAAGCTTTGCCGGCTCGTGACTCTTGGGTCTTGACCTTTGCCTTTGCGCACGTGGCGGGACGGCCACCTACCATGATACCTTCGGTTCTTCTTACAATGAATGCAGAGAATATTACTTGGAAATCAACTAAATCAACCGCCTTCACCTCACAGCGGCTCACTCCATCATTGTTTAGTCAAGCAGCACGACGTGGCTGCTGCGTCAGGCACTACCTAAACCCATCCGGAGGGAGCAACTGTACAACACAAGTCAGCCATGTCTCGGGCTATTCTGACGGACCAACCCGTACGTGGGGAGTGGTAGCGTAGCTTGCCGAAGCCACCCTCGGTATCGTGGCATTGCTCTCTTCGTGTCCTGCCGCTTCTCTAGCTCTCTGGCTGAACGCGGCCAAAGCACGATTTGACAACCCTGAGGTCAGCGACATAATGAAACCAGACATGCCCTCTCAAAATATCCACATCCTAGAGGACATCGTCCACATCGAAACTCATCCGACTTGGCTTCCCTACTGATCCCGCCACATGGCATAGCCCTGGATAAGACATTCCTGCGCTGGTGACTGTGACAATGGGGAACTGATAAGAGGTATCAAGCGGCTGGCTAGTTAGGGACATGTAGACTACGTCGGTAATGCGCCCACTTGAATTCGTTCTCGCAGACTTGTGCCGGATCCAAAGCACATATAAGGTCTCAGACCTCCCAAGACCTACCTGGGCTGGGGAATGTACTTGACGACCCCATCGTAGCATCGGTTTATCATGCAGCTGCGCTCTTTGAACAAGGTAGGATGATACTCTGGTGTCCAAAAGTCCCACAATTGCTCATCGCCACGGACTGATGGAAATGATAACGGGCTGCCGGAGCCCGACGGATCCAATGATTTCGTCCCCCAGAAATGGACATGCCTTCTCTGTCTAGGTGATCCACGACGTTCGCATGAGCCCAAGTCGGGAAGGACAAGCTGGGGTCGTGAGATATTTCCAAGGCGTCTTTGCCGTGACTTCGTATGTAATAAATAATCTTCAGATGTTTGTATCTAGATGATACCTTGCGCATCTTTTGGGGGCATCTCAACATGGTATGCCTTTAGATAAGTCGTTTGCGAAGAGATCGGAAATATGTACTCGGAAAAAGTAGCATCGCCTGGACCATCACCAAAGTCTACTACTCTGTATCATCTTCCTTTAACTCGGCATAGATTACCTTTAAACGATAGCCATTGCATCAAGAGGATGAATGTCTGGGCTAGGTGCTTCTCGAGACGTCAGGATAGCAGCAGTGATCGTGGGTCTAGTGCCGATGAAGGTGTGTGTAGACCCAAGCGCATCTATTCGCAACCTCGTCAGGTTCGAGTGTGGTCTAAACAGCTCCCGTTGTTTTTGACTGTACTGATATTGCGGAACCGCAATGCACACATCTTTTGTGACCCTGCGGATTATTGTAACAT
This sequence comes from Pseudonectria buxi, assembly GCA_003693545.1. Taxonomy (NCBI): domain Eukaryota; kingdom Fungi; phylum Ascomycota; class Sordariomycetes; order Hypocreales; family Nectriaceae; genus Pseudonectria; species Pseudonectria buxi. The sequence goes on from QUZG01000027.1 coordinate 341,552, forward strand.
CGGAAGAGTGTATGGTGGGTTTTGGCATGTGCTGTGTATATCACTTATGCGGTGCATTATGAAAGGTCGATGAAGTTGTACCTTCTCAACACCAAACCACGATACTCTGAAACAGACTTAGGGCGAGATCAAGAGCACTTCAAAAGCAGTCATTACCGTATAGAGTTGATGGATAAATCGAAAGTAAGGGATATGCTTTCGGCTTCTTTATGTCATTCCACCTTCGTCGTGAGAGGAGAAGGATAAGACCCGCAGGGTGACTATTTTTTGCAAGGACGGGCCTGAACGAACCTCGGAAGGAGACAAGACAACCGCCAAGTGTGATATGTAAAGGGTCTTGCTTGTCCAGGGTTGTCCCATCTAGGTTCATCCCTAACCGCCATCGTCAGCCAGCACTGGATTGATGTTCGGATCAAAGGAAGTTTTGCCGAACAAGGAAAGGAGACAAACTAGGGCTAGCTGTTCGTTCTTAGCACTGAGTACCCGGATAGGGGTAACAACAGCTATCGGGCAAGAAAGACCGAGGGTAAGCTGGCAGTAGCATCGTCCATCGACGGTATACTCGGCCGAGCGCAGAGTGTCTCACTGCAGTACGTACAGGTAGACGGCGAGCGTCTGCAAGCCGCTTCGCTTTGGGGGCTAGTTCGTTTTTTAGGGGCGGGCAAGCAGGTCTGGAAATGGGTGGATGGTTTTAGCCAGGGTCGTCCAACAATTTCGGACCGCGATGGTGTGGCAGCAAGAGCAAAGATTCATTCTCCTCATGCAGCCCCTTGTGAGAGGACGAGTTGTTGGGGGCTGTCTCTGCCGGCTCCGAAGGCCGTGGCATGACCATTGTGTGTACAAGACAAGTTGAGCAGCCAATTCCTCCCACTCCCGTGTCCAGTAGTGGTGGCTTGCTTTCGGCAGTGGGCAGGTTGTGAGGCTCGCCATGCCATTTTGCGGTAGTAGCCGATCCCACCCCCTGTAGCTTGGCAAGTGGCTTGATGCCGAGGAAAATAGCGCGTTTTTCGCCCTGTGAGAGCCTCATCAGCAACTCGAAACTGATCTCAAAAGGAGGTTGAAATAAGGGACGATATCAGCCGAATGCTCGGATAGATCTGGCGTCTGTGGGCTCGCGTCCCCAGACTCTCCGCGTTCTTTCTGCTTCACCTCCACAGCTGAGATTCTGGGGAAGCCCACATGTGGCTCACCAGAGTCCCGGGGTTTCCCTCTTTCAACCTCTGCGACAACCAAGAAGGACGACCTGCACCTGTAGAGTGGAGCAGTGGGGGTCCCTTGCTGGCGAGCGAGAGCGCTGATGGTTTCCGCCTGCGGAATGCAAAAGTGCGGTGCGTAATAGGAGTGAGGGAAGCACACCACACACCCTCGTACGATGAAGGAGTGGAGCGGATGGACATAGATAGCCTAGCCCAGGACAGGCAGCGAGGCGAGACGGGCCAGCCACTGATATCAAGAACGGGTGAGGCTGTGCTTCCATAATGCCATTTTTGGCGTTTGTTGGATGACAGTCACCTGTTGGAAGCTGCAAGCTTGTGGTGGAGGAGAAGAGATGCAATAAGTTGTTGCTGACAAGAGGACAGCTAAGTGCTGATAGTCTCCTCTTTTCGGACGATGTTTGTAGGCGAAATGTGTTGCGACGCCCTATGTTGAGTAGGAAGGAGACAGTGTAATGCTCCTGCACTCTGCGTGACAGTCGCGCCAGGCAGGCAGGCAGGCAGGCAGTAGGGAAGGTTGCATCTGGCCTCTGTCGCGCCTTGGAACTTAGTAATGTGCCGGTGGCTTTGTGGCGCTTCTTGACTCGTGGCGTGGTTCGTCCCGGCGCCAGGAACCCGGAAGAGCCGCCAGCCGCCAGCCACGGCCGAAAAGCCATGCATTCACTGTCTTGCCAAGGGGCAATGCTGTCCATGTGCCCTCTGCAGCGCGTTAGTGGTGATCCGCGGCGCGAGGCGATCATGACGGGAATGACGTTCGCGGGGCTTGGGCGCCCAGCCAGCTGTGGCAAAGTAGCCGGTGATGATCTTTCTCTTGGTCTCCGTCATCGGTAGATCCCAGTTCAGGCCCATGACCACATGCTAGTTACTCGTGCCAAATACATCCATGTGCGTATAGGCATATGTACGTATTACATGCCAATATACCTACTCGCTCTACGTAGGACTCGGCACATGGCTGTGGATATTTGCCGCTCGGAACTAGCCCTGGGAAGAGGCAAGAATGTCCTGGATCTGGGGATTTATGCTTCTCTCCCCACCGCTGGCAGAGACACTGCTGTAGATAGCACGTGCGTGGCAGATGCTGTTCGGCAGTCCCTTGCTGGAGTGGATCGAGCCAAGACCTTCTTTGGCCCTTTGACTGGCTGCCATGCAAGCCATGGTATCGTAGAGAAAAGTCCTTTTGTGCGAGGACAAGGAGATGCAAAGGGTAACCCCGCCATATCCCCAACTCCGTGAGGGGAGCCGAGACCGTGACTCCACTTGTTTGGGGGTTGAAGAACGCGAGCGTACTTGAATCTATACTAAGTATATGGTTTGGTGCTGCAGTGACTTTGAGCCAGCAATCCAGTCATTTCTCTTTCTTATTGCTAGGAAAGAACCCGGGGCTTGGGTGTGAGAATGGGAATGGTCCAAGTCGATAGTGGGTGAGATCTAGTTGCCGCGAATAAACCACAACCTAAGCTACCTCACGGCCTTTTCCCTCTTCTCAACAACAGATGCTGACGCGACTAACCGAGCTACATACAACAAAACGATAGATGCCCGGTATACCATGCCCAACTGACATGCACAAGCCGGATAAGACGGCCCCTCTGGGGCTTACATGGGGTGCTGCTGCCAGTGTTGGTCAAGGTCCCCTCTCTAAACGCTACCCAATCTCCAAAAACGTCGCTACCCCATCTTGACTTTTCCATCACCATCTCGTTGAACAGCTCCCATCTACCCCTGTGCCTGTTACCGCCTGACAAAAGACTGCCATCGATTGGCCGTGTAGTCCTGCCTCTGCATGAGATCCAACCGCGTCAGTCGCACAAGGCCATCGTCTCTCCTCTTGCGTGCAGTTTTCCCCGGGCGGCCGGCTTACCAGATATCTCCACTGTGGCCCTCAACTCCACTGAACAAGGCCGAGGCGCAAATGAGAGGGGCGGCAGTCGCATTGAGAGCCAGTCGGTGAGGTTTGTGTTTAAAAACCGGGCATTGTGTAATAAGCTTATCTCCGGCACGTTCCTTTCAGATTTGTGTTCTATTTTCGACGACAAAACTTGACCGTACTGCCAGTGTACAGTCACTTGGGCGATTAACTTACTCCTCACCAGTCTTGGCAGCCTTTTCCATCATTTTGGAGATCGTTAGTGCTGGACGTCATGGCTGCCCTCTTTCATCTCCGCACGCGGCGTGGCGCTCGGTGCCGAGCTGGAAAACATTCCATGGCATGTTCGGAGAATGGGCATGGCTCCTTTGCCAAGACGTCTACTGCGAATCCCTGCCGTAGCTCGTAACCAGGCAGATGTGACGCACCAACATGTCTGGACGACAGTACTGGCTGTACACTTGTATACCTACTCACATCCTGGCAGTCTCGTTGGCTCCCATCCCGCACACACACACACGCATCTGCGTCCCTGCGGCTCCGTCTCGGGCTCAGTTCTCCTCTTCTTCCCGGGATAGGCCTGTCTATGACGCCCCGCGAGCCACCCGCTCAATGGCTTTTGCAGATGCGCCAGACAAGCCCGAGTAAGTACAGCATAGCACACCCCGGCCGTGGGTGGACAACAAGAACAAGGGGCATGCGGCCTTTGGACTTTGGATCGAGACTACCGTGCTAGCACCCGGCATCGCCTCTAGCTCGAGGCGGCCTTGGCCCATGCTGATTTTTCTTACTCTCTTCAAACTGCCCGGCTCCATCGCCGTGGATCCAATGTCGACGGGGCTCATTTCCAAAACGGCTCTAATGGGAATGACTCCGAGAGTGATGCGGCCGCGGCGAGTGTCCCATCTCTTCGCCTGTGCGCTTCGCTCGTTTGGAAGCAATATTGCTTTTGCTTTGTCAATGGCCTCGAGTAGATCCAAATCTCATTCGATACCTAGGTACACGTGTAGATGTCGAAATGTGTCGTCCTCTTTCTGAGAGAGAGCCGTCATCCATCTGCTACGCCATCTCGCCATCCGGGAATACCCCCAAGCCCGAGGTTGAAACAATCATTGCGTCCTTTCGATCCCTCTCGGCCCCTTGATCCCAATCAACTAATACCCCCATCCATTGATTAAGCGGTACAATACTTCTGCAACAGTCGAGGCCTCGGCCTTGCCCCCCTCCTACACGTCCGCTCAGCCCATCTCAACCTCACTCCACCCTATTCCCTGTCCATCTCCTGCAGTACATATGTACTGTTTCTCCCTCTCATCCGCCCCTGATCCCTTCCTGTGGATTTCCTCTCCAATTGTCCTCGGCCACTCTACTTCCTTCTCTCCGCTCCCCAGACCCATCCGCGTCTCACCAACTTTCTCAACGTCTGGTCGACTCCGCTCCTCCAGCCCGCTGGGACCTCGTCCATAAAGCATCTCTCGACTCCCCACCATTTCCCCGGATTCCTCATCTTCCATCACACTCACAGCCTTCTCTCTCCTGCTACTGCCTCCAAGACTTGCAAAGTTGGCTCGTTCATCTTGTCGACCACATCACCCCACTCCTCGACATACCCTTGTCGCACTTTCGTCATAACCACTTGTCAACAACACCATACGAGCAGCGTCAGCTTGCCACAACAAATACAATGGCCGACAACTCCCACTCCGAGAAGAGCGTCACCATCGACCGCCAGAGCATCGGCGATCAACACAACATGCAACATCACCATCACCACCATGACTACATCAGAGGGTCTACCGGCTATGCGTCTCCTGATGCCGGTATGCTTTACCCTGGCCAATGGAGGCCGTATGAGCATCGCAAGTTTGCCAACCCGGCACCGCTTGGCCTTTCTGCCTTTGCTCTCACGACGTTTGTTTTATCCTGCATCAACATGCATGTAAGAGGCGAGACGGCCCCTCACATCGCCGTGCCTCTTGCCTATGGCTACGGCGGTCTTGTCCAATTACTTGCTGGAATGTGGTATGTATCCCATAATCTATAGCCTATTTGTGTCGTGGTTCAATGAAGCTGACTTGAATCAAGGGAAATGGCCGTCGGAAACACATTTGGTGCTACCGCGTTGAGCTCATACGGTGGCTTCTGGATTGCCTATGCCATTCTTCAGACCCCGGCCTTTAACATTACCACGCCAGACGGAGTCTACGAGGGCGACACGGCAAACGTGGTTGGCTTCTTCCTGACGGGGTGGTTCATCTTCACCACCATTCTCCTCCTCTGCACCCTAAAGTCGACCGTCGTCTTCTTCGGGCTGTTCTTCGTTCTCGACCTTTGCTTCCTCATGTTGACCTGCGAGCACTACGCCAAGGACCTCCACAACGAGGTTGCCGCTGTCAATCTTCAAAAGGCAGGCGGACTCTTTGGGTTCATGGCGGCCTTTTTGGCTTGGTACAATGCCTTGGCTGGTATGCAAGATAGCAGGTATGTCATTCTCACTCTCATTGTCGATTATTCATGTGCTCTTTCTAATATGTGTTCAGCAACTCCTTTTTCCAAGTTCCCGTCTTCCACTTCCCCTGGTCCGACAAGGCCCGTGAGGAGCGCAAGCAGAAGTCTGAGCGCGCCATGGCATGATTTGGCCCCGGGTCCTCTTGTTTGATATTGAAGCGAAGCGATGGATGAAAGACCTCTCATGGCCAAGTTGTGAGGAGCCAGTGTAAAGCGATAGATGGCAAAGTGGATATTTACGTGGATTTTGACGTTGAGCGGGTTATGCATGATGGTCACGGCCGAATATTGGATTTAATCAGCAGATTCTTGTACTCTTTTGGACATGTTTTGTATGAGCGTTATGGATAACTAGGGAAAAGCAAAGTTACCCTCAAAACGCCATCACGCCAGTGGGCTAGTGTGACGGTTCATGTAAAACCCCCGCCAGTTTGCGCCTCTCAAGCGCCATGCAGCGCGCAGAAGCAGCATCCCCGCGCACCATTGTGGAAACCGGTCCCCTGCCGCTGTGGCTTGAGATGACAGTTCTGGGGAAGTCTCCAATGACCGCAACGCCTCTGCGACATTGTAGAGTTTGTACGCTCGGGGTGCAAACGCCAACGGCCTCCGGAGCAAGCTGGCAGAGAGTAAAGACCCGAGGCCAAAGGACGGGAAAAGTGGATCCAGTAGCGGACTCGGCCCCGCGCCACGGACCGGGGGTTCGCGGCCGAAGCCGCGCGAGTAAATATAGCATCGGGACAAGATGTTGCTCAGAAAAACCCCTGTCGCGGGCTCAGCCGGAGACGAGATCGTTGACCGACCGATCTCAGATTCCGTGCATCCCCATCTACTACTGCTGTCCCCTCTCTCCTTGTTGCACAGGACACGTGCCCGCTTCGCCCCGAAGCCTTTGCAAGCACACGCCATCGTACGATGGCTCTCCAATGCCACTTTGCACCATAATCGCCTGATGAACATCAGCGACCCAGACGTGCGATACCAGTGCAGGACCCGGCTGATTGGCGATCCATCCCCGCCCGCGCGCATACGCTACTCCATCATCCCTCGACCATAAAGGCCCCCCAAGGTGGTGGCACATCGCCCCCGATGCCTCGCATTCTCTGCTTTACCATGAGCAGGCAACGACTGCTACTCCTATCCTGCATTGGCTTCCTCGTCGCCATCACGGCTACCCTCTACGGCCAGATTGTCCGTCCGTCCCTCACATCCGTCCTCATGTCGCCCTCAACCGCCCGGCCCGTCATCGTCGTCGGCTCCGGCCTCGCCGGCCTCTCGGCCTCGTACGAGGCACTACAGCGCGGCGCTCTGTCTGTCCACATGCTTGACCGCGCCCCGAAGCCCGGCGGCAACAGCATAAAGGCGTCGTCTGGCATCAACGGCGCCGGCACGCGGTTCCAGGCCGCCCTGGGTATCGAAAAGGACACACTCTTCTACCCCGACACGGTCCGATCGGCAGGCTCCCGGTTTCGTACCACCCAGCCAGCCGTGGACCGAGAACGACTCATTACCAAACTAACTTCCGAGTCGGCCAGCGCCGTCAACTGGCTCGTGGACGACATTGGCGTCGAGCTGAGCGTCGTGGCACCGCTGGGCGGACACAGCGTCGCTCGCACGCATCGCGGTGCCGGCAAGACACCCCCCGGGGCCGCCATCGTCTTTGCCCTCCTAGGCAAGCTCAAGAATGACAACAAATTCAAACTCAGCAATGCGGCCGAGGTCAAGAGCCTGCTGAGCACAGAAGGCGCCGTCAAGGGCGTCGAATATGTCATGGACGGCGAGACCAAGACGCTCGAGGGCACAGTCATGTTCGCTAGTGGCGGCTTTGGCGGCGACGCCACGGGTCTTCTTGCAAAGTACCGCCCCGACTTGGCCGGCATCCCTTCCACAAACGACGCCCGTCCCGGGTCTCACGATATCCTGACCAGCGTGGGCGCCGAGCTCGTCGACATGGAGAGCGTCCAGATCCACCCCACCGGCTTCGTGGACCCCGCGAGCCCCAACACAATGCTCAAGATCCTTGCGGCCGAGATGCTTCGAGGCGAGGGCGCAATTCTTCTGTCACCCAGCGGCCAGCGCTTCGTCAACGAGATGGAGACGCGGGAGCACGTCAGCGCTGCCCTTATGAAGCTCCCACCCGCCACGGATGGTGACGGCGCCATCAAGCAGTGGGATATTACTCTACTACTTGACCCGGGTACCTCGGAAGCCTCGGCCAACCATCTTGGCTTCTACGAGTGGAAGGGACTGGTTAAAAAGGTCAAGGTCCGCGACCTACCCGCAGCCACCATTGAGGCCGTGGACAAATACTCCACTGCGGTGGCCTCTGGCGCTGACGAGGAGTTTGGTCGCAAGACCTTTGGCCACTGGCGGCTCAAGGCGGGCGAGGAGAATCGCGATGAGCATGTATACATTGGTCGAGTGACACCCATTGTCCACTTCACCATGGGTGGTGTCATCATCGATGACAAGGCGCGGGTCTTGCGGTCGCGCGATGGAAGCCTGGAGCCTATTCCTGGCTTGTTTGCCGCGGGTGAGATTACCGGCGGCATCCACGGAGACAATCGGCTTGGAGGGTCTTCTTTGCTCGAATGTGTTGTCTATGGACGAACGGCGGGAGCCAATGCTGCAAGCTCGTCATGAAGGATTGAAAGACAGGAAGTGCTTGTTTGCAAACATAATGAATGGGTCTTGAGGATCAGAAAGAATCCCGGCTTGGGTCCTGGTGAGATAGGCTTAGATTTAACTAAGCAACTATTCAGCCCCATGTCCTTCCTAGTCACTTGCGATGCGCTCGACATGTAGGTTGAACGTCAATGGCCCAGACTTAAACATACATCGAGTAAATACATCATTGTCTTACCCAATTAAGCCCAAACTAACTCAATCCAACTGTCAGTTAATGTACATACCTTCCTTTGTACATCGTGCAATTTCTAGCGCCTCATCTTCCAATCTGGCGCCGTGACGTTGCTGGTATCGTACTGCAGCCTTCTCAGCCTCCTGAAGGGCTGCCTCAATCCGTAGGGGCCTGAGAGTCTACTATTGCTTGTAGGAACTCGACGTTCATCCTCAGCCGCCCAATCTCCCCGTTGCAGTAGTTAATATAACTAGCTGCGCCATTGACTGCAGCCTTTACATCCCTGTTGGCATCTGGGATAGCCTCATGCATCAGCTTCCTAAGTGCTGCGCCGCTGTGGGGACTCTGTATAAGCAGCTCTTTCTCCTGGCTATTGTATCTTTGCCTCTTTAGTCTTTCTGGCTGCTGTGGATGGACTGTCTTCATGACAGCCCTCTCGACTGGTTTTCTTTTGACTGACGAATGCCGGGCAACGAAGCGATCGGCCCAGTTGTGGCCAGCCTGATCCATGATGAGCTGGGCAAAATGCCGTATTTGTGCTCTTATTGGGGCTCTGGAAGCATCTCGTTCTGCATGAATTTATTCGACTAGGCTATCTTCTTGACTTGTCGTCAATCTGCGCAGCTTTTCCTTTCCAATGCGGCCGCTTTTGTAGCTGTTGATACGAGACTGGAGTGTCGTACGCAGGATACCATAGATCTTGGCTGCCCCAGAAATACTCGACGAGCTAGCTTCCTGGATGGCCAAGGAAATAGCCTCTTAATATCAATCAAATGAGAAGCCATTGCCAAAATTTAAGATGAATTGGACTTGATTTGCGGCTATGAGAGTTGAGTTATCTTGAGTTTATGTTCAGGATGAAGACGTCCGGGTCCCGAAGATGTGGGGTCTTCCCTAGTTAGATCATCTTTCATGTTTGACATAACCACGTGACTTGGCGTTGAAGCTTGACGCGTCTGTCGTTAGGCTCCACTACAGTGCACGACGCACCTCATGTCGCCAGCTTCCAGGACAACAAGGCGTCTGTGAAGAGGCAGGATTGGATTGTGCCTGACGCCCGACGATGTGGGTATTGAGCAGTGACGAGGTCTTTCAAGGTGAGAGAGACCAAGGCTAAATCAGCTCACAAGTGGCGACTGACGAGCACTAGACCGTCGGCTGTGGTTGCGACCTGGGAAGACGTATCTCTTTGGACGAACTGCAGCAGAGCGTAAGTGATTTATTCTTGCAGTGTTAAAGTCCGCAACTTACTCCTGGCCAGCTGGACAACTTGCAATCTCTCACAACACCATATCCCGGAAACACCTGACCATCACCGTTGGCGAGGTTGATCAAGGACAAGCCCACAATGCCTCTAGCCGGTCGGTCCTTACGATCGAGGACTTGGCGACCAAGATAGGAACGGTTGTCAACGGCCAGAAAATAAAGGGCCAGAAGTATGTCGTTGAGACAGAGACAGCAGACATGATCATGGGGAAGTGCCCAAGCAAGTTTAGGTACCAAGGCCACATTACCAGAATCCGGCGGCAGACTGGCCTCGCTAACTAATTGTAAACAGGATCGAATGGGTACCAGTCGTCTTTTCTTTTTCTTTCACCAAGAAAGAGCTTCAAAACCATCCACTCACAACTCTTCGGGATAGGTTTGAGCAACTGGATATCAAGCTGCTGACTGACTACGCACCGACCACGACCCATGTTGTCTCCAAGAAGCGTAATACTGCAAAGGGGCTCCAGGCGCTCATAAATGGGAGGCACATTGTCGATGAGTCTTTTCTAGATGCAGTTTCCGAAGCTGCAGCCCCCCCAAACAGTGCTGATCCGACCGAGTCAAGCCCGCTGGAACACGATTTTGATCGGTCTTTGCCGGATGCGACGCAGCATCTACCGCCTCCAGGTGGAGAGCCAGTTCAACACCCGAATTCGACGTATTCCCCTGATCAGGACAGGAAAGAGGTCTTTGAAGGCTACACATTCATATTTTACGACAAGTCCCAATACAACAACCTGCTTGCTGTCATTACTAGTGGTGGTGGCAAGGCGCTACTGGGGGACGTTGTTGCTGAGGAAACAGAAGTCGATGACTTTGTTCAGTACGTCAAAGGTGTTGCTGGAGAGAAGGGACTTGGTGCATTTGATGACGGAAGCGAAGGGAAAGGGGTCGTTCTGGTCAGATACATACCCTCAAAAGGGTCACAAGTGACCTGGTACGTCGACTTCATCACTTCTGTGTCGCTGAGACTTGACCATCGACCTATCGAGCAAAGCGAGTTTATCGAGGCCATCCTGATCAAGGATGCAGGCATCTTGCGCCGACCACTGGAAGTCGAATCAACGCCGAATACTCAGCAACCTCAAGATGGGTCGGGAAGCGTACAGTCAAACCCGGCCCAACCAAACGCCGAAAATGCCGGATCAGGAACCTCGGCATCAGAACCTATTGAACAATCCCAACCACCCCCAAGGAGAGGAAGGACTCGACAACCAGTAAAGAGACGGTTTGCAGGGTTTGACGACGATCCGGATATCGACATGGACAGCCCACCAAAACCTGCCCCTCAGAGCAATCAAGTTCCAGAGGACGAGGACGGCTTATTCGTTTCCCAGGAGCCAGACGTCTCAGAACCGACGGGAAACTCCAATATTTCCGAATCGACGAGTAGAAAGCGTCCTGCAGACCATTTCCCCGAGGAAGACTTGATGGAAGGCATGGCGCCGGCCGCAGAAAAGTTCAAAAGACAACGACTGGAAAGGGGAGAAGATCTCGACGCACCCGATGTGGAACCAGAATCCGAGCTCGCCGCAGTCCAGAAGCCCAAACCGAAAAAGATTAAGAAGGAAATTGACATTCTGGCAGTGGCGGCACAGAATCGTCAGGAGGAAGAGGCCAAAGCTCGCGCAGAAAAGGAAGATCTAGCACAGCTCCCCGACGACGTGGATTTATCCGAGATTCGTAGACTCAACATTGTGGAAGAGATGGAGGTGCGTCTTCCCGAGCGCCAAGCGCAGAGTCGAGAGAACAGCGTCGCCAATGGCCGGTGGGACCCGAAATGGAACGGTATCAAGAACTTCAAGAAATTCAGAAGACGCGGGGAGACCACTGGTCGGCCGCCCGCAAAGGTCATTATACCCCTGACGCAAGTCAAGGTCAAGGAGTTTGGGGTGGGCGATGACTACTGGTTGGAAGACGAGGAGAGCCAACGCAGCAAGAAAAGGGTGGCAAGCCAGACGGCCGGTGCAGAATCCCAACCTATGCCATCGGCATCAACACCGACGCCGGCGCCAGCATCTTCACGGGCAACCCAGAGACGTGCCGTTGGCCTAGTAATTTCGGATAGTAGCGATGAGGAAGATGATACCCCACAGGACACCACAACCTCGAAGCGGACACAGGGGTCGCGCGCCTCTGCATCACAATCGCAAGGAAACGGGAGGACGCAGTCGTCTCGGGTCGCAAGTCAGGGGAGCAAGCGAGGGGCGGCAGATTCCGAGGGAGAGAGAGCAGCGAAACGGCCGCGGCCGACGCGGAGGGTTATGGATGCTGCCAACAGCGACAGCGACGACGACCTCAAGTTCCGGTTTGGGAAAAGGCGATAGTCGTCTCGAAATTCCATCAGTGCGTGTGCGTGAGGCACGTGAAGGGTATCTATCTTTGCTGGGGGTGTCGTCCCAGGTTCTATCTATAGTATAAACAATAAGACGGCCAAGTTTATGCCGACCTGGCATGTAAACTAAAGACTCTATAATTCTCTCAAAACGCCGTTCGCTCCGAGCAAATTGGCAGTCGTTTATAAAGCACAAACTCTCATCTAGAGTCGGAATCACATCTAGTCCATTTCTTCCATCTCGCCCCCCTTGGAACCTTCAGACTCGTCAACCAGCAGTCCAACCAGGCACGAGGACAGCATGGTCTCGTAGTTGACCCAGGGATGGACCTCGCCAAACATCTTGGTGGCATCGCGGGCAGCCCCACGCATGAGCTCGGGGACGCCGCCGGGGTGGAACTCGGCATAGGGCGTGACGTTGTAGACCTTGCCGTTGAGGGCCATCCACGCGTCCTTGCCCTTGCGGCCAGTCATCTTGCGAAGCATCGAGGGCGTGACGCGCAGGTAGGGCGTAGAGGATGGGACGCCGCGGAGGTCGGCGTTGGGGCCGGATATGCGAGCCCAGTCGAGGGGAGAGTGGCCCGGGGTGAGGAGGACCTTGCGGCTGGGCTTATTGGGCTTGGAGGAGTGACTTGGAGGCGGGGCGAGACCGCCCGAGGCTGATGGGGGAGCGAGGCCGCGGTTGGGGACAGGTCCGCGGGCGCGTTGGGCGGAGTTTGGGGCAGGAAACTGGGCGAGGGAGGGAAGGCGGCCGGAGGGTGGAAGACGGCCCGGGACGGGGAGGGGCGGAGGAGGCATCATGGAAGAAGGAGATGCCTGAGGGCGGGAGACGGTCGGATTCAAAGCAGAAACCGGGCCGGCAGGTGGGTCGAGATCGGTGTCGGCGAGGGAAAAGGTCGGGACGGGGATCGCCGGGATGTCGGACAGCTGAGGAGTGGCTTTCGGGGTAGTCTGCTCGTCGGGTTCGGCCGGGGGCGACGGAGGCTGGACCATGGGTGGCGGAGGCGGGGGCGGAGGAGGCAGGGCAGCAGCATCACGCTGCTCTTTGGCCGTATTACGGCGTCCATCTTGTCCTTCATTCTCGGCTGGCCGTGTGGTCCGCTTGCGCGCCGAGTCTGGGGATGGGTCGGCGTCTTTCAAGTCGACATGGACACCGGCCGCCTCCGGCTCCGAGTCCGAGTCTGGTTTCCCGGTCGCAGGATCCGGTTTAGGGAGCAGACCGGTCCAACGGAAGAGGAAGGGAAAGGGCATCCAGGGCGGCGGACGGAAGATGACGTAGACAACGGAGGCGACGATGAGGGAGATGCCGAGCAGACCCATGGCGCGGAGATGGCAGAGGGCAGATGGCAGATGGGAGACTGCACAACGAGCAGGGTCGTGAGATTGGCGCAAGTGAGGCGCTGCCAGGATCTGACAAGGGCTCGACCGGGCAGGAAGGCTAGAGTCACGGCGATAGCGACAGCGATAGCGATAGCGACTGCGACTGCGACTGCGACTGCGATAGACGGGCTCAGGCGCAGACTCGGGCGGAAAGGATCTGGACGAGGCTGGGGCTGGGCGGAAAAGGTGCCTGGTGAGAGGGCGAATGTGGCTGGACGGGTGGGTTGTGGAATGGTGTTTGCAGCATCATGGGGCCATTGCTGCGTAATAGCCCTGGAGCGACCGCTAGATACCGAGGCTAGCAGCCTGGCCAGGTGCCCTAAGTAGCCCGAGTAGTGGGCTTTCAAGGCTCTCCAGACCCCTAGAACCCTGAAGGGAGCGCTGAAGCCATCATGGATCCAGCGGGTTTCGTTAGGTTCGCAGCAGTCCATGCATTCTCCGGCTTGGTGGGGTCGCCCGGAGCGGGAGAAGTGGCGCTGGGATTATCATGCCACCGCGGCGATCGACGACAGGCACGTTGGGCATTTTGTTTTTTCCTCGTTGTTTTGTTGGTGTTGCTTTACCTCAATCTTGGAGCCGAGGAAGCCGAGGGCAGAAGCAGAAGCAGAAGCAGAGGTAGAGGCAGAGGTAGAGGTACAAAGGTCGTTGCATTGAGGCGGTGCATAGGACGCCAAACGATGAATGGCATCTAGTCTAGATAGTTCATAAACGCCATTAACATCATCCATGGTGGGAAAAACAACCATAACGAGCATACATAAACGTGCACACAGCTGGATGCATGACACTCGGGCATAATACAACCTTGGCTATAGCACAAGCCGCACGCACATGGCCACATGTCCCATGATGAATCGATCCATCAGTACTCCGTAAAGTGAGAGTCATCGGTACTTTTCGCACAATGGGTATCGTGACAAACGGCATGCATGGATGGATTTGGCTTTCTCTGGTGGACGAACCCGGTATCTCCCATTGGGAAGGAAGGGCCTCCGTTTCTTTTCCTGCCTGATCCATTCCCTTGATTTTCCTGTCCTCGTCTTCCTCTGCTCTTCTCCTTTGCATCTTCTCGCCCTCGCCCACAGCAATACCAGAATTAATTGCCCTTGATCCCAGCCAATTCCTCGGGGCCCGCTCGCTAGACCGTGCCCTCCCCGTCAATCTCCGCCCTATGCGTGCAGCGCCCCTAAACTTGCATCTCCAGCGCAGCTGACGGCCACTATAAACTCCCGCCGGGTCGCCATGCGCCCTGGCCAGTCAGCGCCCGCCCTCGGGAACTAAACCTCCATCAGCTCAGTCACAATGCGTACTCTACTCAGCCCGTCGGCCATGGACGTCGACATCAACAACGCAAACAACAACAACGACGACAGCCAGCATCACCACCACCATCACCGCCACCACCACCGCTTCTCTCTCGACTCGCCCTCACCACCACGCACTCCGCGCTCTCCGCAACAAGCTCCACTGCCCCAGCCGCAGACAACTCTGCCCTTGTCACCGCCGCTTGTCCCTTTGACGCCTGCGCTGCCCGGCCAGCCGCAACCTCATCCGAATCCCCGCCGCACCACTGCTCTTGGGAATTTACCCAAAACTCTGCCTTCATCGACGGGCACGACTCCCGCGAACAAGGCACAGTTCTCGCCTCTCACGCCCTATACGCCTCTCAGCCCAAAGACGCCAAGTCCGCTTCACCAATCCACCTTTCCCCTAGCCGTGACCGCCTCCGTCCTTCATCCCGGCCAACCGCTCCTTGAAACACAACAACAACACTATCATACCCCTCACCATCACCAACATGTCCTGGCCTTGACCGCCACAACAACGTCGACTACCACGCCCCGCTCCGTCTCTTCCTCCTCCTCGAATGCCTCCAAGATGCCGCCCGGCGACTCTAGGCCTCGCGCCCCTCACCTGAGCGCCGCCGCCGCCAAGGTCGTTGGCCGCACGCCTCTAACTCCCAAGATCGCCTCCTCAAAAGGCGCCCCGATTATCACGCCTCTCGCCCGAAGGTCCACGACCCAAGTCTCGACACAGAATTTACGCGAAGCTGCTCCCATCACATCAAGGTCTGGCAGCCGCCTAAATCGGGGCGATAGTGCAAACTCCACGCTTTCCAGTACCCCGAATCCGGATCGACACAATGAGGGTTGGAATCCCATCAGGCACCCGGACCCTTCGAATGACAACGAATCCAAATTCTTCTACGCCAGCGATGCTCGGAGCCATCCTCCGCCGCCACAGCGGCCTCAGCCAACCACGCAAAAATCGGCAACCTTCTTCTATGCCAATGGCACTACTGCCGACTCCAAGAACAAAAAGCCCGTCACCCCCGTGCTGGCTTCACCACCTGAGCCGGCCTCATCCTCCAAATTCTTCTACGCCAGCGGCCCCCCAGCTGTCTCCTCCAAGACAAGCCTCCTGTCCTCAGGTCCTCCCTCTGGCGCCTCGTCCACCTCCAGATTAGTATCCAGCCGCCCAAGCACCAGTGGCTCTGCAGTAGGACTCGCACATCCCATACCTCAGCGGCCAATGTCGCCGGCCAAGGCTTCACATGCACCCACGTCGATTCTCAAAAGCAATACTCACCCTGCCAGCGTGGGGACTCGACCGTTGCTGTCCTCGCCGCCTCCGCTGACACCCTCGGTCCTCTCGATAGCCAAGAGAAGAGTCAGCACTGAGTCGGCACCTCGGTCGACCAAGGGACATGCTAGAACTGGAAGTGTGCCCAATATGGATACGACTACTCCGCCCAAGCTCCAGGTGTCTTCTCCGACTCTACAATTCTCAGAGCCCTACTCCCCACCTACCAGTCCGGGTTTATCACACCCCGCCATGTCCATGGCGTCAATTTTGCAGGCTGCCGACGACTTTGCCGACGAAGGGGACGGTTCCAATGATGAAGAATCGCATCCTGACGTCCATAGCCCCACCAAGTCGACCCATTCCTCGGAGCCGATAAGCGAGCACGTTGCAAACGCCCGACGAGAACGCAAGGTGCAGGATCTCGAAATCAGAAATGCCTCTCTCGAGGCCATTAACCGAACTCTTGAACGGCAACTTCGCAAACAAAGTTCAGAACTGCGCAGGTTCCGCCGCCTCTCTCGAGCCGGCCAGCTTTCCGTTGCCTCGGTTGCTTCGAGTCGTGTACCTTCGGAAGCTCTGACGGATGTTCCAATCAACCTTTCCGACCTCAGCGAAGAGGACGAGCCGTTCGCATCGGATGAGGAGCATGACTCACTCGACGACTCGGAGCTATTCAGCGACGATTCAAACGAGCCCGCCGATCCGTCAGACCCAGCCACCGAGGACAAGCTGGTCGTCCGTCGCAAGCGTGACGAACATCGTCTACAGCTCGACTTGACCAAGCACCGCGAGCTCCTAGTCGACAGCCAGAAAATCAACCAGAGCCTCAAAAGATGTCTCAGCTACAGCGAGGTTCTCATCAAGGAAGGCCAAAAGGCCCTCGAATACAATGTCCGCGTTTCCGACATCAAGTTTGGGGGCCATATTCTTGCTCCGCCTGACGAGGATGAGGACGGAGAGGTTTCTATCCAGGTTGATGATGGTGATGCCTCTCTCGAACCCCCGCCGCCGTGGGAAAAGGGTCCGCAGGACCGCGATAGTGGCATCGAGCTGCAGGCAGATGGAGGCTGATCAGCCTCCTTTTCATCTGGCGAAGCGCCTTTGAACCCGAGACACAACCACTACGAAATACCACAGTCCCAAGTGGACAACATCTAGTGCGGCCTGGATGCCGCACATCATCATCACCACTTCACAATCCATTCTCATCGCCACCACTCAACCACGGCATGATGACGACAAACAACCCGCCTTTCCCCTTCTGACGACCGCAATGTTCCACGAAGCGTATACTTGTTCTCTTCTTTGTTTCATCATGCATCCCATTCTTTGTATATTGGGTTGTCCATCGGGAGCCGGGCGCGTTGTACCCCGTGTTGCCATTAGCGAAGCTGGTTGCAGCATGTCCCACCAGACGGCATCTCACGAGCCGTCTTGAGCGTTTTTTTTTCTTTCTCTTTTTTTTTCCTTTGTCAGATTTACCTTCGTTTCTCTTTTGTTGGTTTCAGGAAATGTATAACAGATACCCCCCGAGAAGAAAATAGTAGCATTTTCGCAAGGATTACAGGAAGCAAGAAGGGAAACAATCCCAAAACATACTTGCAGGGCTTAGACAGGTCACAGTAGCAGCAGATGCAATCAATCTAAAATTAGTAGCCGTGAGCCTGGGAACAATTTTGGCTACTCCGTATACTACCTTGGAAAGGAAATCTTGAAAGCTTTTGACGTACGATTCAAAGTGGTATGTACTGTCAAGTGTTTTTGGGCTTATGACTACCAATTTTGCATGCGTTGCAAACATTGCCCTGGTGTTGGGCCCAGTCATGAAGCAGAGAGTGAAGAAGAGAGTCATGGGAATTATGTCTAAGTAGAAAGAACTCGCGTCGTGGCCGTCCCTCTATGCAGGCATCCGTCACAAACCACGTCAAGCACAGCCAGCCAGCCCTCGCTAGAAAATCCTCGCATCCAACAGCCAAACCATTTGCCGTCGCCCGCCTACACCCTCGAGGCCGGTCCGCTCTCCTCCCGACAAGACCTAAGCGGCACCACGCCCCGTCACGCCAAGGCCTTGCTCCATTAAGCAGACGGCTTGGGTACGTTGGGCGCGTCGTTTGCCACTTCCTCGGCAGCCTTGTGGTGGAGGTGGCCGCTCTTGTGATCCTTGTCCTTCTTCTTCTTCTTGGACTCCTCGTCCTTGTCCTTCTTCATGGCCGCCTCGGCGACAAGCTGCTCAAAGACGAGGTAGTCGCCCTCTTCCTCGGGGGATCGCTCGGCCTAGAAAAGAGGGTGTCAAGTTAGCAACCATGAACTCTGGTCAAGGGTCGACGATAGCACGTGTGCAAAGGAACATACCTTCATAAAGACCTCGCCGATTAGAACCAGGGCCTGGGCGCGTTCTAGCCGCTTCTCAAGCTTGACCTTCTTATCATACAAGACACTGTCGCACACGTCGCGCAGCACGCTCTGGATTTCAAACTTGCTGCCGCGCCAGGCGGCGGTGAGAATCTTGCCGGTGACACGGCGCTCGTACTCGACACGCCTCTCCTCGGTCCAGTCCTCGCCGCCCTTCTCCTCCATCTTGGCCATGTCCTCCATGGTCTGCTGCGCGTCAATGGCGCTGCTGATGGTGTTCCACGTCTCCTTGACGAGCGTGCCCTTGTCGCGCAGCCTGCTGAAGAAGCCACCGATTCCGAGGAACTTTTGGCTGCGCAGGAGCGTTGACGCCTTGGACATGTAGGTCTGGCCGATGGCATGCAGAATGTCAATGCCAAACGACTCCATCTTAAGGTTCTCCACCTCGAGCCGCATCTTCTCCTGGAACGCCTTGGTGACGTCGGGGCCCTTGTCCGTCTCGGCCCACACGCTCACTCGGTCAAGCAGCTTGCTGGCCAGGGTATCGACACGCTCCTGGCGAATCTTGGCGCGCTCGCGCTCATAGGCAGCCAACTGATCCCGCTGCTCTTTGGTCAGGCCCCCTTTCTTCTTCTCCTTCTGCTTGAGAGCCTCCTCGGAAAGCTCCGCCATTGAATCCTCGTGAGATTTGTCCATGAGGGCGGGGCGGAGGGGGATCTGCGTCCGGTTATGGGAGCTCGAAGACGGCGCGGGGGATGTGGCATCGGCACGGGGTGGTGCAGCTGTGGTCGGCTGCGTCGGAGCGGCGGCGGGTGTTTCCTTTTCGTCGCCCACAACGACGGATGGAGGCGGCGGAGCGGCGGCAGCGGCCGGGGCGGAGGCGGCCGGCTTTGGGTCCTTGAGACTTTCCTTGAGGGCATCGTCGGTTCCGGGGAAATCTTCCTCTTTCGAGGCCTGCTTGGCGGCCGCAGGGTCAGCCGTCTCGCCAGCCTCTGCAGCCGCGGCCTCGGCCTCGGCCTTTTCCATCTCCTCCTGCATCGTGATATCCATGGTGGCAGTGAGATCCTTCATGAGACTTATCTCGCCGATCCAGTCGACGAAAGCCTCTCCGCCAAAGATGGAGGTGAAGAACTCGGCGGGGTCGGCGAAGCCCTCTTGGGGCTTTGCATGGTCCTTTCCGAACTTATCGTAGGCCTTGCGGAGATCCGTGTCGGACAGCACCTGGTACGCCTCGCCAATCTCCTGGAACTTTTCGTGGGCGGTAGGGTCATCGGGGTTCTTGTCTGGAGAGGGCGGGCTGGTGAGTACACGTCGGGGTCAACAACGAGAGTGAGGGGCGCAAATGCGCCGCCACGGGGATGTCGGGGAGCTAGCTAACCAGGGTGGTGGACAATGGCCAGCTTGCGATAGGCCTTTTTGATCTCGAGCTCGGTGGCCGTGGGCTGGACGCCGAGGGTGTCGTAGTATGCGGTATCGACAACCATGATGGGCGGCGGGTCGGTGTGCTGAGCGCTGGACAGCGTCTCTCTAGGCTGGCGCTCACAGAAGTGGCAGAGAGGGTCTAGCGATGGCGGTGACTGGGGGGTTTTATGGCGGAAAGGATGGAGGCCAGGGCAAGGGGACTCGGGGGTCGAGAGTCGAGGGCGGTGATGGAGGAGGAGAGGTTTTGGTCTGCGCCAGAGGCCGAGGAGATTGTTGATGGCGTCGTCGCTTGGCTCCAAAAACGCCCTAGGTAACTTCCATGCCCAGGCCACTGCAAATTTCCCACTACTACTTGGCCAAGTACAAGTCGACAACTGCGCAGCCCACGGTTACAGCGGGTGGCTTTGGACTTTCTAGGGGCCCTTGGGGCCTTTGTGGCGCATGCTGGGTGGCGTGGCTGCCTGCGCATGGAAGCTACGTAATGGCGGGGCACTTTTCCTTGGGAATGGGAAACAGTCATGGCAATGCGTTGGCTGTCAGCCTGTCACATGGCATTATGCGGCTAGAATTCACCTACTTTTAAGTAGGTGCTACTGCGTAAGCAGAGCATTCTCTAGCCTGGCACGTCAATTCGATTCTTGGTTCGCATTGGTAACTAGGTATCGTCGCTTCTAGAGGTGCAAGTGATTGCCCGTGTCTTCTCACCTTGGATACCTACTATTCAAACTCACACACCCATGTAACCCTTTGCAACTATATTGGTCCAAGTAGGTCCTTACCAACCTGCCATTGGTGGCAGTGAAACAGTCATCCTTTTGTAAATGCATCAAGCAATCCTGCAAGTCATCCAGGCCACGAGGCCGACAACGGCTTCCAGGTCTGTTCGTTACCTCCACCATTGACTCGCTGGTTGGCTCGCTGGTTGGCTCGCTTCTTTGAAAACAGCTTCCCCTTGTAAGCCATGTAATTGATAAAAGGCCGAGGTTAGCAAAGCCAGTTAACCTTTGGCAAAGGGACCAAGGGTACCTAAGCACAGATTGCTGTAAGCGTTACAACGTGGATGACGTTTTATCGATGAGAGCGTCAGAAAACACCGTGAATAATGATAGAGCCACACAATGAGAAGCCACCGTCTACAACACTCCACAGAAACCCTTGAGCTCAATCCATAAAAAATGATCATAACCCATACACAAACTAGAAGGGCATATGTACTTACATGTCTATGTGGCCTCATTCAGTTCATGTTGGCCGGTCAGCTATTACACCGGTACCCACAGTCCAGGGTACTGGCTGGATGAGAACTGATATTCCTCAGCCCACAACAAGTTGTTGAGCACACGTGTAGAGAAACAGTCGAGGTCTTCCTTTGGAAAATCGGTCTCAGCAAACGTATTGGCAAACGTATTAGTCCTCTCTCGAGACGAAGTCGTTCATTCGCATACAGTGTTGAATGTCGGAAGCTGGCAAGGCTGGATGTTGGATGACCCTCCGAAAATATGTGTGACGGCGCTTACCTAAGTCATGTATGTCCCTGTAGTTGCATATCACAGCCCCCCCTATCTTCTCCATCTGCACCGCTATATCCAGGATACTAGGCCTCAAATGAGCGCCTGCCAGATTTAGCCGGAGCGGAAAGGGAATCGTCCGCCAGTTTCAATTTCTATTTCTTCCACTTCTTCTCCTCCTCCCCCTTCTTGCAGCGATTCTCACGGTGAGCACACGAGCACAACTCACTCGCCTTTACTTTAAGCCTTTACATCTTTACATTATTTTAATTTCTCCTCTCCGAGACCAATTGCAGCTTTCCTTTGCGCACTCTTGAAGAGTTCGTCGCCTTGCGCGCTGTCTAAGCTTGCGGCAAACCTTTACTTCCCCCCTCCCTCTCCCACCCCCCCCTCACTTCAACGTACGTCAAAATGGGGTTCATCTACTACCTCTTCCACCCTTACCAACTCCGATCAATCATCCAATGGTACGTCTGAAACCCTCATGTGGGAGACAAACATCCACATGCTGGCAGCACGCTCTACAAAGCTCGGTACTAATTCCCACCACAGGAAAGTTTGGCATGATCCCGTCCACAAACGCGACCCCAGCAAGGAGACACCCGAGCTGCAAGAATGCTTTCGCCTCCTCGATTTGACGAGCCGCAGCTTCGCGGCCGTCATCCAGGAGCTGAACCATGAGCTGCTTGCCCCCGTTGCCCTCTTCTACCTGGTTCTTCGCGGCCTCGACACCATTGAGGATGACATGAAGATTCCTCTTGAGAAGAAGGTCGCCTTGTTGCGTAACTTCGACACCACAATGGAGCAAGACGGGTGGCAGTTTCACGAGAGCCAAGAAAAGGACCGAGAGCTTTTGGAGAAGTTTGACGTCGTCATCAAGGAGCTCAAGCTCATCAAGAAGCCGTACTACGACATCATCAAGGACATCACCTTCAAGATGGGCAATGGAATGGCCGACTATGCCGAGAACCAAAAGATGATTGACAATGGCGTTCAGACCGTCGAAGAGTATGAGCTGTACTGTCACTACGTCGCTGGCCTTGTCGGCGAGGGCCTGACGCGACTATTCGTTACCTCAGATCTCGCCAACCCCAAGCTTGCCGAGCGACCATCCTTGACCGAGTCCATGGGCCAGTTCTTGCAAAAGACGAACATCATCCGTGATATTCGCGAAGATTGGGTCGACGGCCGGCGATGGTACCCCAAGGAGATCTGGAGCAAGCACGTTGACAAGTGGGAGGATCTCTTTGACCCCAAGCAGCGCGACAAGGCGCTGAACTGCACTTCCGAAATGGTCCTCGACGCCCTCAAGCACGCCGAGGAGTGCATGTTCTACATGGCCGGCATCCGTGATCAGAGTGTCTTCAACTTTGTTGCCATTCCTCAGGCCATGGCCATTGCCACTCTTGAGCATGTATTCCGCAACCCACTTGTGCTGGATCGCAACGTCAAGATCACCAAAGGCGATGCTTGCCAGCTCATGTTCGAGTCTACCCAGAACCTGTACACTGTCTGCGAGGTTTTCCGACGGTACGCCCGGAAGATTCACGCCAAGAACGATCCCAGAGACCCCAACTACCTCGCCATCTCTGCGCAATGCGGCAAGGTAAGTCAAGTGCTCTTCCACAACGTGCGAGCCATCCTTCTGACAACAAGTAGATTGAGCAATTCATCGAGACACTCTTCCCCAGGCAGGACCCTAAGAAGCTCGATCTCGTCAACCAGCAGAAGCAGAAGAAGGAGCCCACAATGGACCCTGGAGAGGCCGCAGTCCTCTTTGGTGTTGTCATTGTGAGCTTGCTCTTCATCTCTGGGCTTATGGTACGTGACAAGATTCCATTGAAGATTTGAGCCATTGTCGTGGCATCACCAATTACATGATGACTAACAACAAAACAGATTGGAACCGCATGGATATTCGGCGCAAGATTTGACAAGATCTTTGAAGATCTTGGCCAGCTTTTGCCGGGCAACAAGCCTCCCGCCGCCGCCATTACGGGTCACGACGAACTGTAACAACACCAATTTCGACTTTCAGTATTTATAATTTTTTGACGATATCCTAACGTACATATAATGGCCCTTTAATGGCCCTACAGCAAGGGCCACAACTGACTTGTCCATGATGGACAGCGTCTACTTGTTAATACATCCAGAGTACCGCGGCGGCGCAGCATCTGCTATGCTACGTTGCACCGCGGTCAACTTTTCTTCCTTCCCACCCGCTCTAACAATGCGTGAGACTCACAGTGAAACCCGACAGTTGTACTGTCGCAAACTGCCATATTCCCAGCACGGATGTCAAATTACAACTCAGTCCTTTCATGACTGTGGTTGTGCCGAAGAAGTGCTTAAATCAAACACCCACTGCTTTCAGCCTTGATGTCTTCATGACCCGGCACGCCCTAAGTCTGTCTCTTTCTTTAGTAAGAGCAGATGCACGGTGGCGAGCGAACACGCCATTTTGTAATATTGTAAATGTCAAGTTAGATTAACACAAATTGAGTTGCCATGCAGCGGGCGAGCCCGTGTGATATTTATCATGAAACCTCTGTCCTCGTTGCTGTGTTTGCGATTTCATCATGGTGCCACGCCCTGTCATTATCGCCGTCTTGTATGCCTAGGTGCTATGGATGTCTATCCGTGAGACGTGCTCAGACCGAAGGGGTCCTCTGGCGATCCCTGCTCGGGCCACTATATCACTGTCGACTATGAAAGGCCTACTGCGGCGTGCCCGGAGAGGTTGCATCGTGGCTTTGGTGTACCATACATGAAACGGCAACTCATCTTCCGACCCTAGGTGTCTCAGGATACGGTAACCAAGATTGACGAAAGCCGCAAGGTGCAATATCCCGTCGCCCATTGGAGTCGTGTGTGTGGCCGGGCGGCTCTCGACCCTATCCCGATCCTCCTCGACGCCTCCGCGTCAGCGACACAAGCCCTCAGCCCTCAGTTGTCGATGCGTTGCGCGGGCCTCTCTCGGCCCAGTGCCTCGGGCGGAAACCAGAGGGGACCGGTGCTCCTATATTCCGTAGCACCCCTCCCCGTGACGAATAAGTCTGTCCTGCTGTTTGACGTTTATTGGCAACGTGCCCTTGTTCATTCGCCATTTCATTCGACTCATCAATCCGAAGGTTGTTTGGGAAATGACCATGTTGGTAACCTCTGGGGTTAAAAAGTATTGAACAAATATGTACAATATCAATGCAAAAAGAACTCTCCTTCCCAGTGGTGGTCGTAACGATAGTAATAATTAACACAAGTCCTGCTCAAGCCCGAAGCAGGTTTCCCTTTCACCCTTTGATGCGCGCCAAAGAAAAATGTAGAGGAAAACGCAAGGTATCCGGACAAGCCCATGGAAGGACTAGCTGGACAGCCAGCCAACAAACCATGATCCCGTCTGGCCTCGCTTTCTATTTCTTTTTGTGGGGTTTTGTTTTTTCCATTCCTTCTTCTTTCTAGCTCATCGTGAGGCGTCTACTGGCGGCTTCCGTTCCAGGCAATCAGACCCGTCGTGTCGGGAGCGTTGTCCTGCACCTGAGCGCCAGACTGCTTGGCCAGGCTCTTGAGGAGGTCCACAACCTTGGCAGGCTCGGTGATCTTCTGGTAGCCCATGAGGTAGGCAGCGAGGCCGGCAACGTGGGGGGAAGCTAAGAAAATTGTCAGTGAAATGTGCTTTGGGATCAAGGAGGGCTTAGCACAACATACCCATGCTGGTACCGCTCAGTGTAGCCTGGTCGGTCTTGCTCTTGATACCGCAGCTGAGGATCCTGACGCCAGGGGCGAAGATGTCGACGTCGGGGCCAAAGTTGGAGAAGGGGGCGCGGCTGTCGCTGGAAGCATCAATGGCTCCGACAGTGACGGCGTTGGTGGCAGAGCCGGGCGACGTGAGCTTGGTGTCTTTCTGTAATTCTCAGGTTAGACCTTGCACACATAAACGATGCAGTTGGGCCGAAGGAGTTCTTACGTTGTCGTTACCGGCAGCAACAATGGGGACGATGCCGGCCTTGAAGATGGCCTCGATAGCGCGGTTGACGGCCTCGGAGTACTGTCCGCCGAGAGACATGTTCATGACAGCCTTGCCGATGGCGCCCTTTTCCTTGGCGTGATCAATGACAAACTGCATGCCCTTGATAACACCAGAGTTGCTACCGCTTCCCTGAGCATCGAGCACCTTGACAGCGACAAGGTCGACCTTCTTGGAAACGCCGAATGTGGCACCACCAATGGTTCCAGCAACGTGAGTACCATGGCCGTTTGAATCAGTGTCCTGCATCCGACGTTAGTTTATTATACACATCAAATAGGTAGTTGAGAGTGGTAACTTACGTCCTTGTCAACAAAGTTGGCGCCAAAGGTAGCCCGGCCCTCGAACTCGGAGTGATCGACGCGGATACCAGTGTCAACGACATAGGCGGTGATGCCCTCGCCAGCCGAAGTGTCAAAGACATAGTTAGGCTGGTTTGGCTCACTGTGCGACAAGCGGGCGACACCGGGAGGGGCGTTGGTCTGCATAATACCAGCGTTGAGGTTGATGTGAGTATCGGCTTCAACATAGGCGACCTCGTCGGAAGCCCAGATGTCGTTCATCATCATGTCGTCGGCCTCGAGAGCCATGGCACGCCAGTTGTTCATGTGGAAGCTGGAGACCTCAGTGGACAAGATGTGGCCAAGAGCGCTTCGCTTGTTCAGATTTCGCTTCTTGATGGTGGAAACGAAGGAGGCTTCCTTGGCATCGATGGAATCGCTGTCGAAGGTATCGTTGTAGACGACAATGTAACGGTTAGGAATGACGTTGATGGCGTCGGCGTTGGCGACTTTGAACTTGACGCGGCCATCCTCCTTGGTCAGGCTGTCTCCGACGGCATCGGAGATCTCAGTACCGGTCTTGAGAGGCGCGGCGACGGCCAACGAGGCCAGGAGGAAGCTGGCAAGGAACGAAGTGAGTCTAGCCATGGCGAATTATGCACAAGTGGATTGGCTTGGGGAGGAATGAGTGTTGTTATTCTTGTTCTTGTTGTTGTAGTGAACTGATTCCAGCAGTATCACAGATTATTGGTCCGTGTGTTGTAGAGAAAGTGAAGCGAGAGGATTCAATCCTAAGCTATGGAATGAATGGTGAAAGTAAAAGAGGACGCGGGCGATCAACGCTCCTCTAGAACAATGAAAGAGTGTTGTCCAAAGAATGGATAGGTAGTGAGGGACCAAAGAAGAGAGCGAGCACCAGAAGAGAAGAGAAGAGAAGGAGAAGAAGGGAAACGAAAGGTGAAGAACAGAAAGATCCTGTCTTTCACGATGCAATCTAGATCGTCGAGAGAATGGGCTGTCCAGCAGCAGAGCAGAGGGGCGAGGGAGGAGATGGGTTAAGAAGAAGAAGAAGAAGAAGAAAGGCAGCTAGCTGCAAGATGCACCTCAACGCGGCACTCCGGGGAGACGAGGGTTAGCTCACGGACCATGGAGGAGCCAGGGATCAGGGATCAGGGGCACAAGAGGACAGGACAGGGGCTGGTGCGTCTTTAGCGTTGGTAGCGTCTGGCGTCTCTAGCGCAGGCAATGTGTTGTGCTGTGTTGGTCCTCAGCCCCTGAACTCGTCTCGGCGGGCTAGAAGCCGTCGGATCGAGTGGATGTGCGAGTCCGATGCTGATGCTGGCGGCGCTGATGTTGGCGCTGGTGATGGTGAGGGTGAGGGTGATGCTGGCTGCCTGCCTGCAAGGAGCCATGCGTTTCGAGCTGCGGCGGGATTGTCATTGTCGTCGTACCAACATGTCGTGTAATTCAGTCAGCCGGTCAGTAATTCTTCAGCCATTTACCATTCAGCCCGCCATTCAGCCCGCCCATTGTCGGATTTGTATTGTCAAAGGGTCTTTGTGCTGAATCGTCAATGGCGGAGGTTCCTTTGACTCTCCGCGGTTCTTGTCCGTCATTGTCGGGAGCCGAGGCAAGAGCCGCCAGTGATTGGCCAACGGGGCTCCCGCAGGGACGTACCTACCTAAACTGACACCCTGCCCTGTCCTGCGCGTTTGAGGGTTGGCGGTCCGCTGACCACTGCTGGCAGCTGGCAAATAGCCAATGGCCAATGGCGTGGGCGGCTCTTTCTCTCTTGCTCCTGCCTGCGTCTGTATTACAGCTCTGCCGCCGCGTGCTCACTGCTTACTGCTCTCGCCACGCGGATTCATAGCAAAACAATCTCTCTGTCTCTTCGGTCAATGCCCAACTCGCTCAGACTTGCTACACACACGAGAGACGCCCCCGGCCGGACCTGCGCCGTTTGATGGTTACAGCACTGGATGCCTTTGCCTGGGCAGACTAGACTTAGCGATGGACTCGCGCTTCCTAGCGAGCTCGTGAGGACCCGCGAGAATGGCAGAGAAAACAACGCACTGCCAGGCCGACTCGACCAACGCTTCTTATTCGCGGACTTGCAAACTTAATGTTCCAAGTCGGCGGTTATGACAATTCTGCCGTCGCGCCCATCTGACGGAGCCTGGTCCACCCACTGGAAACGAGTCGTCCAGACACGGCGCTTGGGCCTTGGGGTGTCTTGGTGTCTTACCCCTGAAGCCAACCCCGCCCTGTCCTTCCGCGCAAGCCCTGTTGGGCTGCCGCCGTCAAGAGCCGTCAAGAGGTGAAACAGCTGGTGTCCCCAGCAAGGTGAGCGGCTGCAGTCGTGCCTCCTTGTTGCTGGACGTGGCGGGCTGCCACTGACCTTCGTTGGCTCTAGCTGCAAGCCAAAGGGTCACGATACGTCCGACGACAAAGCCATTCATGCGGCTGCCCCTGAGCAATTACTTGACAAAAGGACGCCGCTCCGCATTCTCGCTCGCACAAGCCGTCGTCTGCTCGTCAACGCCCTTGGATACCATGCAGACGGGCAGCGTCGCCGAGGTGTTGTTTGGTCCAGTCCCGAAGCAGACTTGTTCACCGACGTTGCCCGACTATAACGGACAACCGGGAATATGGCACATCCAACTGAGCGGAGAGGCAAAACAATGCATGTCATGAGCCGTGCGCGTCTCGGAAGGCGCTGGGGTCGTTGTCGGAAGGTGGCAAACCCTCAGGTCTGGCCTGGCAAGCCTGGGCAGCCAAGGCGGCTTGGTTCCTGGCAGAGCGTGGGCCCGGATCCTGGATGCTCATGAACATGGGTTGGCGGCCAGGGGTGGCACGGGACGGGGCAGACGATATGCTGGGGTACGTACAGACTTACGTTGGAGGACGGAATGCATTGAACTCGAGACTGGGTTTAAGATTGTGGGCTTCCGTCGGAGGTTCTATGGGCCATGGCGGCCGATCATTGATTCTGTCAGATCTATGGCCGCGCATCACGACCGCTTGCCCGTCTGGAGGGAGACATGCGACGGCTCTTGGCTCTGCTCGTCTCCCGTCTGACATGAAACTGCAGATCAAGCCCTGGACACGTCGATACGTAAAACAATGAATCCCATTGCCGCGAACCCAAGTGTTTCGTGTGGTTTTCGTCCATCTCTCCCATCTGGGTCCTCTCTTGTGGCCGCTTCTCGGCCCAAGCTTGGCGGCAGAGGCTGCCTTGCCCGGTAGCAGATGGCACCGAATGATCCCACAGCCTACCATTTGGCGCCGCACGTTTCGAATAGGGTTTGCAGCCACGTTAACTAGACTCTGCGACGGTTTCGTCGAGGATTTTAGACACTTCTCCAGGCCCATGCCAACTGCCGACGCCGTTGAATCTCCCGCGCACGTGCCTGGTGTTTCATGTCTCCATGGCTAACCTGTACCTGTCTACCACCTGGGAACGTGTCGTTCCTGACATGCTCGGTCTGATGATTGATCCTAGCAAATGAATTGTGATAAATAGCAGAAGTGGTATGGAATATTGCTGTGATACTGACATGTCGAATATGAGCAGCGTCATGGGGGTTGTCGTCCTTGTCAGCTTGAGTTGACATGAGCACAATGCAATTAGGTCAAGTACCCGCGAAGCAATAGGCGTGTTACACATAGCCTTGACCAGGCGAGCAAAGTGAGGCGAGTGCCGCGAACTATTAACTGTCCGGTTCATGGCACTTGATGAATGCATAAGTAAATGGACCATGCCTCGTCAACTCTTTGTCTTGGCTGCCTCTATCTTCTAATCCGAATTGCTGCCGTTTGTCCCTAGACCAGTGTCTGCCTCTCCAAAGGAAGCAGTTCCCGACGGAAGCCTCTGCTCTGGAGTGACTTGCATGCTTTTCTTTGCATTTCTTGGCCCAACTCCCAATCATGTTGGAACATGGTGCAAAAGTCGAAATAGGAGCACTGTGTCAAGCAAAGCCCCCTATCACCATGCGTCTTTCCGGAGTTGGGCTAGAAACAACAATGACACTTCTGATAGTAAGCCAAGAAGATGACGAATCAATCTGCCAGTAGGGACGGGAGTAGACCAACTTGCGTCAACCAGAGCACACTAGGTGCATATCTAGGTAGGCAATTACTCGCGTACGTGATGGCGCTGGACTCTCCCGGGCAAAGGGACACGTAGACACCTGTGCTTTGCTTTCCCAGCTTAGCAGGCAGTGACTACGGTTCGTAAGGACCAGCACTATGTCTGTTCATCTCGATTAAACTATCGGAGAGGACGGTTCCCATTCACCTGGTAGACTGACTCAAGCTAGGCCGGTGTGTAGAACCGCACAGAGCCACGGCCCCTGATCCTCAACGTCGAGGGTTCTTCCAACAGCTTTGTCAGTGTCTCCTGAGGCGGCAGACTAGACAGGCCCTGAAAGAGCCGAGGGTGGGATTACAAACATACTGTAAATAGCTCAGAATTGAAGGTCAAATCGGTGGCCATTACCTACCTGTCCAAGAGGGCTTTGAGTCGACGACGTAGAGAGCTGTGTGACTCTTATCGCATGAGATGAGCGGGACGTCTCGCCCAACCACACAAAACGAAAAATGAAGCAGTATACAATGAACTGCGTTGAAGGTTCTAGCATGTTAGACAGATGTTGGAATCTTCGTCAATTTCGTTGTCCGTATCCTCAAGGGGACAAGGTGGCTCAAGGAGATGGAGCGAGATGGCTGTTGTGTGCCTCAACACCTGGACCTTTCACTTTAGGGAGGCTGAGAGTTTGAGGACTCGGGATCTAAAGATGGGGTAGGCGGTACAGCATAAAACTTGTCGAGTGACCTGGCCCCGTCATGGCGGTGACTTGAGCATAGTCGAGGCAGTTTGCGGGCTCGATTGTTATCAGATAGACTCTCAACTACTGTGTCAGGCCTAGGGTATACTGACGGATCAAACTTGACGATACTTGTTGGGTAGTCGGGGTTGCAGATTGGGACATATCTCACATGTAAGAACCGGAGTGGTGCCTGAGCAGAGATTTGGGAATATGAGCATGCGCTGGTCCGATGCCCGATGTCTTCTTACAGACAGACACGTGTTTCCCGGGGGGCTACCTACTCCAGTCTCTTGCGTCTGAACAGAACCTTGACAAGGCCTCAACCTGATAAGCCTTGGTGGTTGATGTGCTTGGCCTGGAGCAAGTTGGACGAGGTTACCACTGAGATTCCACTCCAGAGTGACGCAGCTGACACGGAGGCCAGCAAGACATATGGCACTGTTTTATCCCAGAGTATCAAAGCCCTCGATTCCTCCCCCTACTACTGTGTACATAGTAAGCAGTTCCGTAGGTCCACTAGAGGTTGAGGAGCCGGGGGTCCGAAAGATGCTGTAGATCAGTCCTACTTGAAGTCTTGAGTCTTTGTGGAAGTGGGGGCCGTCGTCAACTTGGGCTAGCACGCGACCATGCAGCTTGCAAGGGATGTGTTGCGTTGGCAGCGCGTAAAGTGTAACTAGACGCCTGATGAATGTTATCTCTTATCGCCTGATTCTCGCCATGTACTTGGCACTTTTACATACCACGCAGTAATTACAGAGTACCTATACATGGCACCTCTTCTCAGTCTCCATGGATACTGGCGCAGTGTGGCTTGGGCATATCTACATACCTCGAGAGGACAGCAGAGAGAAAAAGTAAAGTAAAAGAACAGGAGCATGCACGCACAAAGTCTCGCATGAGGCGGATTGCCTGCCTGCCTGGAAAGGCGCCGGAACAAGGTAACGGCGTGTCAGCCAGCCAGTCAGCGGCTCCCAGCACGCTTTGGGGCACAATGGCATAATTCGTCGCTAGTAAACACGCCTAATAACGCTTATCACTCCACGGCACTCTCCCGCCAACCCTGTTGCCCGCTTCGATTTGATTGCAATTTACTTCCAGTTCCCCTCTCTCCCTGCTGTCGCCTGCTCCGTACCTAGGATAACTTACAGGTCCATCTCATCTCAGTCCTCTTCCAAGTCCCTCTCCGAGTTCTCTTCCGTCTCTCGCATCTCGTCGTATCCCTCTGCGCCCTGCCCAGCCTCGTCCCTTGCTATGCACCCCGAGCCTCCGCGGCCAACGCTCCATGGAGAGACCCCGTGAACCCCGAGCCGGCGACGCCATGGGCTTCGTTGACGCTGCCGACGATGCCGACGCTGCCTCGTCCTGTGCTGCTCGCCTTGCCATTCGCGACACGCCTGCCAGACGAGACGGACGACCTGCCCACGCGGGAGATACCGACGATGACGACGACGACTACACTCCCATCATGGCCTCGTCCATGGTCACCGATCTTCTCAATACCGCATCCAACCCCGTCTCGCCCGGCCCTTCTAGCCCTCCCCTCGATCAGTCCCGACCCAAGTCGACCAACTTCGTTCCGCCCACGAGGCCGAGCAGCACCCCGTTTCCACATCCCGATCGCCGGCTCCCCGAGTCCTTTTGCCTAGGGGACGCCGGCCATGACCTCGACATGCAGCCTGACCTCAACTTTACTCCGTTGCTCGATGGCGAGCCGCGATCTCTTCCCCGTCCGGTGACCGACTTTGAACAACTGCCCATCGAAGTCCACGAGGCTATCCTCGATCACCTATTCGGCTACCGCGTCTCGGCTACCTCACGAAGCGCCATGCTCGTATCCAGCACGACCAAAAGCTGGGGCACCGCGTTGAGGCACTCGAGGCGTAAGGAACTGACCAAACTCGCCCTGGTTAGTCCGATCTGGCGAGTTTTGGTCCAGCAACGGCTGTACCGTCATGTCAAACTCAAGGCAACGGTCGACTGCCTGGAGGATGCCATGGTCCATTTTGGCTGGAATGTCCATCTGCAATCATATGTCAAACACATCGAAATCTGGTTCCCCGTCTTCCAGCCAACATACGGCCCAATGGCGCTCTCCAACACCTTGACCCTGCCGACCGTAACGACCGAGGGGCTCACAAGCGCATCGTATACGTTGCCGAGGAATAACTGCACCCTGGAAGAGGTCTTTAGCTTCGTGGCTGTGGCTTTGCCCCAGACGCGTATATTGACTCTCGAGGGCGGCGAAAGGCGAAAGGCACCCAAGGTTGCACATTTCCACGGTCATGGATCCAACCCTAACCCGTCACTTCCTCTTCTCGCCTCGATTCAGACGTTGGTGACTCGGGGCCAATGGAATCTCATGCGCACCTATGGCGATTTTACGAGGATCTTGGGTGCCTTGCCCAACCTAATGGAATGGCAGGGCGCATACAGCAAGCCAAAATCGAAGAGTTACATCACCATGTCTGAATTTTTACCCTATTTGCCTCACAATATCACCAATCTAAGTCTCTGCCTTGAGAGCGACTACCGACGCGAGGGGGTTATGCCTCCCTTTTATTCAAAGGTGATACAGAAAACGGACATTTGCTTTCGAATGGCCGAGGCGTTGCCTGCCCTGGAGCACTTTTCATATACTGGCCGAGTTTGTCATCGGTTCTTTGAAAGGGCAATGCGACAGGGAGATTCTCGCACTTCGAGGCTAAAATCGATAGATCTGACCGTCAAGAATTGCTGCCGGCACACGGTCAATTTTCACGAGTCAGGTTCCGGCATCCAGGACATGGGGTTTATCGATGCGTTTGAGAAGCTCGTGATATCTGGTATCAGAGCTCTGGAAAGGCTTCCGCAGCTCACTTACTTGAGAATCCGCTTCGTGGACCTGGGTATGTCCGAGCCTCGTCCCCCCCCTTCAAGACGAGAGATTGCTGACATTTGAGATAGATTCCGTCCTACCACCGCTAAACCCGTTCTTTTTAATGAGGAACGGGATGTGCTCGGGTGTCTGGAGTGAGAGAATTCTCATGGAAATGGCGCGCGTGAGACCCAACGCGTCATTCACAGAGCTGAGCGAGTCCTTTGGAAACATTGTCTACAACAAGGATGGACGAATGGTCATTACACCCGAGTTTCCGCGGACGCGCATCACGTCGCTAAAGATTGCCAACTATCGGTCTCTGGCCACGGGCATTGCGATTCAATGAATCGGGCAGTTGAGTGGACGGTTCCAGTGAGTGGATCGTGTTTGGAAACATGGAATGGGAAGGTCTAGTCGGGATATTGTGCTAGAATTCTGTTTACATCTGCTCTTTGACTGAGCAAGGGAGTTTGTTTGGAAAGGCGTTTTATGGGTTGGATCAAAACGGCAAATGGGCGGACGGGACAGCACTGCATTGCTAGTAATATCGGGATGACGTTTACATACCCCTGGCGAATCAGCAGAAACGAAACTGCAGGGAGTTTGGGACACACATGGATAATTCAGATGGGGAAATATGAATGGATAGTTTCGGGGGATTTATGAGACATTTACACAACCACTTCCACCATATCGGTCAGAAGCCAATTGTCCGATGACAGTAGTCGGTGCCTGAAGACGGCATCGTGGTGAAATTAACACGTAAGAGATTCCTGAGCCCCGCCGACCGTCCTATTCAGCATGGGGTTTCTCAGCCACGATGAGAGGCCTCGCGGCTCCGTCACTAATGATGATGCCGAGAATCCAACAGTTGACCAGGAAGAAGCCTAGAGAAGACATCCATAGGCCGGGGAAGAAGGTGCTCACGCCGAGGAATTCGAGCTGGTAACCCTGCTGCAGCCAGGCAGCCTGGGAGACGATCCAAAGTAGCAGGGAGGCGATGCCAAGCCTGGGGTTACGGAGGAGGGAGGAGTTGGGAAGGTAGAGTGGCAGGAAGACCATGTACCAGAGAAAATACTGCCAAAAGAATGGTTATCAAAATGATCCAGGAGGATGGGACGAGTGTCGACGGGCAAACATAACATACCTGGGAGGTGCAGACCTTGTTAAAGGTGACGAATGCAAAGGTCTGGGCCATCATGGACGTGGCAAGGTCCCTTTTGGCGATGGCATAGGGGATCATGACGCAGGAGAGGAGGAGTTGGGGCAAAAAGGCAAGGGACTCGGCGTGCAGAGACGAGATGGAGGGCCTGGCAGAGGTGAGGTAGAGGAGCGTGTTGTAGGGAGAGAAGTTGTGGCGATGGTCGATGCGGATGACATGGTGGAAGTAGGTGTGAATAAGGAATGGTTCGCCATAGCTGGATGAAGCGTTAGATGTGTACCTGGGTCACGTTGCTCTGGAGTCTCTCGACTTACATGGAGTACATGACAAGGTTGAGGCCGAGGAATGTTGCGAGACTGATGACGGCGAACTTGACCCGCGCAAACGAACAGAACCTCAGCAGGGCCTCGACAGGAGAGGAGGGCCGAGGAGATGGTTTGGCTTCCAGACGCTCATTGTCCATCCACCACACGATGGCGGGTGCGTAGATGAAGGGGTAGATTTTGAAGTGGACAGACAAGCCGAGGACGACGGCGGCCAGGCCGAGCCTTTTGCGCTCGACGGCCCAGAGCAGCAGCATGGTGAGGAGGCCGAGCAGGCCCTCTGAGCTGCCGCGGGTGCTAATGGTGGCGACCATGGGGTTCCAGAGCCAGATGGCGGCAAAGGCGCCGGCCGTCTCGGGGCGGAGGGCCGGGCGGCGGCGGGCGAGGATGCGGAGGATCAAGGCGCCGGCGAGCAGGTCGGCGGCGGCAAAGACGAGCTTGCCAAAGGCCGGGAAGCGGGCGACGGGCAGGATGAGCCATGTCAGCAGCGGCGTGTAGCGGTACGTGTCGCGGTCGTAGGGGCTGGCGCCGGCGCGGACGAAGCCGACGGCGTCGGAGAAGACGGCGTAGTCAATGTCGGTGTACTTGAGCGCCGAGTGGGCGTCCTGGTAGAGGCCGTAGACGAGGAGGACGAGGCGGAGGAGGAGAGCAATGGCGAAGAGGGGGACGGGGCGGAGAAGACGAGTGAGCGCCATGGCTTGTCTTATGGCTTGTTGCTGGCGTTTGATGCTGGATGAGGACACGATGGAGATGAGGCGGCTGGTGAGATGTAGCGGTTTGGAGGTGGCAATTGAATCATTGTTTTCCCAGATGGAATTGATTCCCAAGAAAACCAAGAGCCCACGCGCTGCCAGTTTGCAGTATCAAGTTTCCAATTGCCAAAGATGCTTTGCTCAATGCTCCAATCCAAGCATGTCGTCGCCGTCTCGCAAAGGAGGCGTTCTGCGCCAGCTAACAAATTCCCATTCCCCATTCCCACTCTCTCCACACCAGCCACAATCCCTGCCACAAATCTGGCCCGCCTTAACTTGAACATCATCATTGAATTCATCGCCGTTTTTCACCACTACGAGAACATCTCAAGACAGCGCAATGACTGGCGGATTTAAGAGAGACCGCGAGGGCAACGTGCGGGCCAAGGATGCCGCCGTCACCGCCAAGCCGACGGCGCCTCAGGGCCGGTTCCATGACATGTTTGAAGGGTTTCGCGATGAGCTGGACCAGCATCATGACCGGCGAGAGCGGCTAGTCAAGGCGTCGCGAGATGTGACGGCGCAGAGCAAGAAGATGTGAGTCTGCCATGGGCGCGCGTTTGGATTGCTGCTGCTGCTGCTGGATGATTGCTAACCATGGGACTTTGCAGCATCTTCGCATTGCAGAGGTAGGCAACAGTCGGGTTTCACCATCTATTCTACATGGCTATTCCATCCCAGTAGGTGTACAAGTCTGTTCCCATGGGCTCACACTTTGCAGAGTCCAGCATCTTCACAAAGACTTCCCGCCTCACATCCAGCAAGACCTGGACACGCGCCTGGCCGACATCGCCAAGATGCTCACGTCCATTGCGCCCGACCTGCAGTCCATCAACCGGTACCGCTACACGTCGCCGCTGCGGTGCCTCGAGGAGCTCGTCGAGGCCCTCTCGTTTGCCCACTACCTGCGCCACCAGACGCTCATCACGGCCGAGCAGGCGGACGAGGCCCTGCCCGACGGCCTCGCGCTGACGCCCCACGACTACATGTACGGCATCTTTGACCTCTTTGGCGAGCTGATGCGCTTCGCCACCGTCACCACGGCCCAGACGGGCGAGCTGGTCGGCCAGGGCGGCAGGACCATCCTCGGCGACATGCAGGAGCTGGACTGCGCCTTTGAGATGCTGCCCGAGATCCCCTCAAAGGACTTCCGCGGCAAGATGCAGGTCATGCGCCAGAGCGTCAAAAAGGTCGAGAAGCTGGGCTACGGGCTCGTCGTCAGGGGCAGCGAGCGCCCCAAGGGCTGGGTGCCCGATATGAAGGACGAAGCCCCCGAGCCTGTTTCACCGGTATGAGCGCAGCAATCGTCTTTGTATCTACGTCTGCGGATGCCATGGTCCTTGTCTCCTTGTCTTCGTTGTTGTTTTGCTATCGGAACCAGGGCTAGTTGGCTTGTTGCGGATCACTAGGCGAGGTATGCACGTATATGCCTGCCTACCTAGGCCTGCAGATGAAGGTTGTTTTGACAGAATCTTTGTCTGGCTTCGGTACTTTTGGAACGTTGTTTACCCATCATGCAGTGTGTTCTCCTTTTAAGAGATAGTTTGCAAGGACTATAGGCATGACGCACAAAGAAGACTTGAGCATACTATCCGCGATGCAAAAGACTGTTCAAGCACGACAATGACTAGTAACGAGACCCAAGTAATCTACAACACCGCTTCCTCTGGAAGGCTCCACGTATTTAAATGTTGTATGCCCGCTGCCACACGGCTCTAGTTGCCATTGCAATCCATCAAATCAGCTACTCCATCATGGCTTCTTCAAGCAGCAACCACGTAAAGCTGGACGCAGCGACTCAACTAGCTGCACTTGTCCCTGAATTTCAGCAAGGCGTCGGCATCATCAAAGGACAGTTTGACAACCTCTGTCTCCTGTTGCGAGACGTTGTAGTGTTGCAAGAGGGCCAGGAGGAGGAGCAGGACTCCTCGATTGCCATGGGAATAGACGACGACGGGGGCAAACAAGTTTACACAGCCAACGGCTCTGCTCGGAGACACCCCTTGGTCAGCGTCAAATGCCAAAAGGAGCTTCAGCTGCGAATGGAGGGTTTGGAACGCGGCTTGAACAACTTTGGCCATTTCTACAATAAAGTCAGAAGCCTCCAGGAGCAGGTTTCCCTCGACGAGAACAGGCTGACGACGCTGTCCACCAACCAAGAAGAGAGTGCCACAGGAGGTTTTAGCTTGACCCATCGAGGCAACGGCCCGACGCCCGTTGACTTTGACAAGCGTATGAAACGCGTGCTGCTGTTTGAGAGTATCCAACTAATGGCGCGAGACATTGCCTGGAGCTCTGAACTCTGGGACACCACCGCCAACGACAGAGTCTTGGACAGGCTCCAAGGAGTGGTGTCTCGGGAGTATCACGACAAGGCGACGACGAGGACAGGAGATGAAAAGGTCTGGCCCGAGACGGCGGTGCGATGGGCCATCATGGCAAGCATATGGAATGTACTGGGCAAGATTCTGCGCACTCCTCAGGTTCCCAGACAAGGCAAGGGGAAGCTTCTCCACGAGACGCAACAGAAGCTTGAGCAGACGCTCGAGGGTATGCGCCGCTGGTTTCCCGACGGTAGCACCGACGAGTACGTGCGAGAGTGCTCGCAAGAGTATGTTCGACGGCTGCAGCAGCTGGTTTCGAGCGTGCTGGAGCTGCGAGGGATGACGCAGAAGCAGAACAACGTCGAGTTCTACTTTTACGATCCGCCGCTCGACGGGGAGAGGGATGTTGTCCGGGTTGAGGAGCGGGTGAGGGTCGTAGCAGCTCTGGGAGCAGAGCACGAGGATGCGTCTAGGGACAGGGTGGTGATGGTACCGTTTGGGGGGCTGCATCGGATCGAGTATCGTGGAGTAGGAGATCGGAGGCTGAGCAAGCCAGTGTCTGAGGTGTCGGCGTGGGTTGTCGTGGATCGACCTAGAGTATAGAGGAGGAGGAGGTCGAAGAGGAGAAGAAGGTCGATGAGAGAAGGAGGTCGATGAGGAAGAGTTCGAGGAGGGAAAGGTCGAGGAGGAGGAGGTCGAAGAGGAGAAGTATGAGAAGGTCGAGGAGGAGAACAAGGAGAAGAGGGAATAGAAGGAGGAGGAGTATTAGATGACTACAAGGAAAAGGACAAGGAGAAGGACGAGGATGAGGATGAGAGTTGGGCCGTCGGAAGAACCGTGATAGTGTCGATGCGAGTGATGATGATGGCCAGTGGTAGATGAGGAAGACGAAGATGGAGAAGAACTGCAAGAGTGTCGAAGAGAGTGGTGATGGCTAGGGGTAGATGATGAAGAAGCAGATGAAGAGTGATGATAGGAGTGATGATAGCTCGCTGTAGAGGACAAAGAAGTAGCTCGAGAGTGTTGATGATGGTAATGATGACTACTGATAGATACCAAAGAAGGAGTTTAAGAGCGTTGATAGTGATGATGACTACTACTAGATACCTATACCTACCTACCTAGGTACCTACTAAACAGATATATCAAGAGTCGCAATATAAAAGAGGCCCGTCTCTTCTTCAAGGAGCACACATATAGAAGGGAATGGAAGTAGCCCGCCCCCTGAGCCACTTGGATGCCTGCCCAGCCCTTGTCCACCGGCCACTTAGTTTTGCCATGGAACCCTAAAGACTCACAAAGCCATCACCAATAGTCTCGAGCATCACTTTCGAATAACAAACATGGCAGTGCTTCCACGTAGACCTACCCATTGGTTGGCTCGGATACCATCTTGTCATTGTAAGTGGACGCGTCGTGGCCCCTGATATCAAGGAATTGTGCGCCAACAGACAGACTGAAACAAAAAGCCCTTGCAGCCTCCCGTAATTAGAGTAAAGAGTGATTCACTTCAAGTCGATTTACACGCAAAAGCTGCTTTTCTATTGCCGCATGGGGCATCTGCCTAGTTAGATTGATAGGCAGCTGGTCAGGCATTGGGCACACACACGCACCTCTTTGGTTTGATCTGTTTCCAACAAACATAGAATCCGGAAGAGGCCATTCTGATCTTTCTGTCAGATAGGTCTCTTTCATCGTCGTGTTCCTTTCTCTTAGTCTTGTTGCTTTCTTGCAAAGCTTTTGGCTATTCAGTCTGGCCTACCTCGGGTTCAGTCTGGATCCCCATTCTTCCCCTTCAGTCTCGAAACTCACCATCACAAGGCCTTCAGTGCCTCTACAAACCCTCAGCAAACACTGAGAATAGTCGAAAAGACTGCTCGAATGCAATCAGGATACTTCTGAACGCGGGAACAGACACTGGCTAGTTGTTTCTACCAAGTTGTCTCCCCTAGTTCGAATTTCTTGGCAGTTTGCAAGGTAAAACACTTCAAGACCATCACCAAACCCATGATCCGCGTCACCAAAAGAGGCAAATAACTCGTTCAAAAGACTGTCTCTGCAGTCATGGACCTGAATTCTCGAGGTCAGCTTCAAGGGCAACCTGCTTCCCAGCATCAGGGCTCCTCCTCCTCCTCGTCGAACAACACGCAAGTTCCAAGTGCCGTTGAGGATGCAAACTCCGGCCCAAACAACAACGGGACCAAGCATTCGCAAAAGGCTTCAAAGGAAACACCATGCTATCGCGCGTCCTTCTTTGTCAACTGTGATTGGCGATGGGGCGCGACCTTGCAAACCGCAAACAACATCATCGGCCAGATGTATGTGGAAGAGTTGAAGCCGACCAAGAAGCCCCCCCAGCCCTATCCCATTGTGCTGATCCATGGAGACTTCCATACCGGCCAGGTTTGTCTCTTTCATCCAATCTTGCCGGCTCTGCTAACCATTTCCACAAGATCTGGCAGACCAAACCTGACGGCAAGCCGGGTTGGGCGTCTTACTTTCTCAGCAAGGGCTACACCGTCTACTTGATTGACTTGCCACCATGCGGAAGATCCAACTTCTTGACCGGTGCTCATTTCATGCACCGTGATCTTGCCCATTCTTCGCATTCTCTGGCGGCCCCTTTTGTCGAGGCGGAGCTCACGGCGCCAGGCAAGCCTCCCTTTGGCAAGAAGCCCGTACCCGCCAGTCATCCAAATGCCGCTTTGCACGACAAATGGCCAGGGGTAGGTGCCTTAACTATGTATTTACTCTGGTATACTTGCTGACTTTGAGTAGACTGGACAGCGTGGCGATGCCATATTTGCAAACTACTGTGCTTCCTTGTCTACACTCCATCTCAACAAGTATGAGCGCCAGTGTATGGGTCAGGCTGCCCTTGGAGCGCTGCTCAAGAGAATTGGACAAGTCGTCCTTCTTGGTGAAGGCACTGGGGCCAACATGGCATGGCTTGCTACCGACCTCTACCCCGGCCTCGTCATTGCAGCCGTGGCCATCGAGCCAGCTGGACCGCCCTTTGGATCAGCTATCTCCAAGCAAAAGAGCCCTCGTACCTACACCCGGTACATCGAAAGAGATGAGAGTCTGCGAGCCTACGGGCTGACCGACATCCCTCTGACTTATGATCCACCCCTGGACTGTGGAGGGGGCTACTTTGACGTTAACCCTCTGGCTGCCGACCAGGCTTGGCGACCCGATGGTCAAGGAGCTTGCTTCCTGCAGCGGCCTCATGATTTCGAGTTTCCAGATGGCCGTCGTCCCAATGTCAACACTACGCACACCGTCAGAACGTCTGGACCATACCGGCAGCTCATCCACCTCAAACAGGTCCCTCACGCCATCGTCACTGCCCATGCTAGCTCCCATTCCATGTACGACTGGGCCACTGTTGCTTTCATGCATCAGGCCGGAGTCAGGGCTGATTGGATCCAGCTGGAAAACATCAACGTCCGTGGCAACGGCCATCTGATGTTCCTCGAGACCAACAGCGACGAGATTGCTAGCAATATCGAGCGCTGGATCTGGACCAAGGTCACTCTTGGCCCAGATGCGGTCAACCCCATCAAGCCTGTGAACAGGGGAGGTCAGACTGCGTCTAGCTCTGTTACAAGCCAGAGAAACGACCTCGAGGCCTCAATCAGAAGTCTTTCTCGGGTCCCTCCGGTGATACCCATGAGCCACCCGCAGCCTGTGCGTCCTTCTTTTGGGAACAAATCCGGCACCTTCGCGACAGATACCCTCGAGCCCAGATCGCAAGCAAAGAGAGGCCTCTCTTCATTGAGCCAGACGACTTCGGCAGCGACAGGTTCAGAGCAGGATGGTGCTCAAAGCTCCGACGGGCCACCGCAAAAGAGGTTCCAGACGGAGATGCAAGACTTTGATGTCAACTCTCGAAACAAGAACCCAGCACCATACTTTCTTCCGCCCCCGGTGATCAATAACTACTTGCAAGAGTGGGGAGCGAGACACTTGATGGCTCAAGGACAGGGACAAGGGCAGTTTGGCTCCCAAGGCCCTTCTCATTCGAATCCGACGAGACTGGGTAGCAGCGACACTCCCTACGATATGATGAACTACATCGGTTACTTTCCTGGTACGTCTGCTGGGCCAACCTATCCCTACGATATGATGCACCAGCAGCAGGCGGGAGCTCCCACTTGTTTTCAAGACTTGACTTTGCAGCCACCCGTTCAGACATTTGAGCCGATCATCGATCCGCAAAGCCAAATGATATCTGGACTTGGAGAGTTTGGCATGGCTGTTGAGACGACTCTGCCAGAGTTTCAATCTGCCGCTCCTCAGGTAAACAACAACTGGGAACTGCCCGCCTCCTGTTCCCTCGACTATACCGAGCAGGTGGTGGAGCCTTCGATGCTGGTAGGCCCGGGTCCGAGTATCAATACTCAGCCTCAGCCGGCCCTGGAGCAGCAGATGCAAGGTTTTGCTTCTACAGCAGAACCTGCGCCTGCAAACATGGCTATTACAACCACTCAAGAAGCCGATGATCCGTTTGTCGCTCCGAACCCCCCGACTCTTTCGGGGTTCTCGATGCATACGGCGCCCCAGAGTGAGTTTGACGTGGTCTCGGGACCAACTCCCCCGAGCCCTTCGCCTGCGCCGCGGAACACTGGTCTGCAGGAAGTAGAGGAGAACATCTTCGACTTCTCAGCGGAGCTCAATTCCTTTGACTTTGAGCTTGGAGACAACCTTGTTGCGCTTGGAGACACCGTCTTTGAGCTTGGAAACACCGTCATCGCGCTTGAAGATGTCTTTGAGTTTGGAGACAGCACCAACTGAGCTAGATGCTTGAACCAATTGCTTGGAATTGATTTACAATGGAGTTATGGACTTTGATTAAGAAAAGAAAAAACCTCCCCTCAGGATTGGTTTAGGTCGGGCAACGATACTATCAGGATGCTCTAGTACCAACAACGACTGCGAAAAGGATACGAAGGAAACGGACAACCAAGGGAACGACTTGCCAGGATGGCACTAGGATTACGGAACATTCAGTTGAGGCAAGGCCAATAGGGCGCTTTACTACTTGCCAACTGAATAAAATACTTGCAATCATGAATTCCACATCTCGTGAAGTCTTCCCTACGTGAAAATGGCTGGTCGCTATTGGTCATATCCATGACAACGACCCACTTATTCCTCTTATATGCCTTGGACGACTTGTCAACCTTGAGCATCATCTGCCATCTTTGATTCTTCAAACCTACATCATCCGCTCTATATGATTCTCCTCCACTCTCACTATACGTCCATGGCCACCGAAACCAGCATGAACGTCACCATCAATCCAGCAGCCCTGTTCCAAGACGACGAATCCCGGTGGCAAGCCGTCGTCTCGCGCAACGCCCACGCCGACGGCTCCTTTGTCTACTGCGTCCGCACGACAAACATCTTCTGCCGGCCCATCTGCAAGGCCCGCCTGGCCCGCCGCGCAAACGTCTCCTTTTACCCGGGCCACGCCGCCGCCCGCGCCGCCGGCTTCCGGCCCTGCAAGCGGTGTCGGCCCGAGCAGGCCGGCCGCATGCCCGAGGAGGCGGCGGTGCGCAAGATCCGCGGCTTCGTGCGCAGCGGCAGCAGCACGAGGAGCATGAGCCTGGCCGATATGGCGCGGCAGACGGGGCTGTCCAAGTGGCACTTTCACCGCGTCTTTAAAAAGTGCGTCGGCGTCACACCCGTCGAGTTTCTGCGGGGGCAGCAGCGCGTGCGGGATGAGGCTGGGCTGGATGTGAACGGCGGCGATGGAATCGACTGGGTGCATGGCAGCGCTTTTCAAGACTTGTCCTGGTTGGAGAGTCCATGCGTTGGGTTGACAGAGCCAGACATGATCAAGTCGACGCCGACTGAGGAATGGAGCCCCTGGACGATGGATGACCTTATTGAGTGGCCGGAACAACATGATATGGAAACGAGTTGAACGATACACGGGTTCAAAGCTCATCAGAAACCAACTCGTCAACACGCGACGTTCAAAGCGGCATTATTGGCAACGACGTCTCGCCCAACAATGGCTGCGGACGGCGGTAAACAGGCCTTGGCCAGTTCGGCGGCCATACAGGAGAATGAGAGAAGTATCTCAAGTGTGATGATCGAAATTTCGCCTCTAGGGATAACACGACAAGGTGGTTTCGCCCAGGGAAGCTTGCCGTCGAATCATCTAATCACATAGTCTGCCAGATAATCCGTGGCCCGCCGGATATCGCGCGATAACGTCGAGTATGGAGGACTGCAAGCGGAATAGACACAAAAGGTCAGAGGACGCCGTGGCCATGTACATGTTGGAAAGGGTTGCCTACTCTCTAGGCTGTGCTTCTAGTAAACTAGCATAAAAGTTACTCGCAACCCAGGAACCTATATATACCGACTTCGAGCATGAAGAGACGGTTTGTTTCGAATAACTTGTATCGTGTTATGCTGCTGTTCATCGCCCGCTAGCTCCGACTCTCCATTCTCGCCCCCTTTTGGTATCTTGCCTTCTGCACGCATATACATCTACTATAGTACATTGGACAGTTCTGCAGCTGGCCTCATCTCTTTGGTAGCAAGGGAGCTTCCATGGCGTCCTAAGGGATACAGAAGTCTATCCAGCTGCCGAGATAATCGAGCCTGTTGCCGCGGTGCTCTTGGCTCTTGTATATCGTCTCAAACTCTTCAAAGTCGAGTTTCCCCCAGCCACCCCTCGTATTCGCTTGCGCTTCAGCAAGATTCAGTCGTTTCCATTGCTGCAGCATCTCGGCGGTTGGCTCGCTTTCGACCTCCTTCTCCATCTCATCTTTGATAGTCTCGTTGCTTTCGGGTCTGGTGACGGGATACCATACATAATCGGACCCGTGCATTTCCTCGGGGGCGTTGGGGCGGAATTGTGGGAGGGTGGGATCACG
The DNA here is from genome assembly GCA_003693545.1 of Pseudonectria buxi. Classification (NCBI taxonomy): domain Eukaryota; kingdom Fungi; phylum Ascomycota; class Sordariomycetes; order Hypocreales; family Nectriaceae; genus Pseudonectria; species Pseudonectria buxi. Next base: position 386,304 of record QUZG01000027.1, read on the forward strand.
ATGTCCGTCCTCCTCCACATCTGGCTTGGTGGGAGAGTCCTCGGTAGCATTGTCGTCGATGATTTCGACAGTTGTATCAATTTCCACAGCGTTGCGGCCCTCGGGCAGCTCAAGGGCATACCCTGTCTCGGAGAGCAATTCTTCCAGCGTCTTGTCCTCGACCGCCTTGACCTTGGACTGCTCTCTCAAGCTAGGGAGTGGCTGTGTCACTCCGGCATCCTCCAAATCAAGGGCATCCAGTGTGTCCTTGTACTTTTCTCGTTGCGTCCTGGTTTCCGCAGCCTCAACCGCTAGGTCCTCGGCAGGCTTGAAGATGGCGTCCAAAAGTTCATTGAAGGCCTGTTGCGTCACCTGGTACAAAATCTCCTTGCCCGCGTCTTGCTCTGACACCGGAACGCTCCAGCCTCCTCGCCGTTCGGGGCCGCCATTGTATGATGAAAATGAGCTTGGTAGAGTCTCCTTCTCTTCTTCGCCCTCTTCCTCCTCCTCGTCTTCCTCCTTGGTAAAGCGCACTTTCGAGGTAGACGTTGACGTCGAGGGTAGCGACGGGGACACGAGGTGCTCCTCGGCCGAGTTGGAGCTTTCACCCATCTCCCGAAGATTCGCAAGGATATCTTCGTCGTCATCCCAGTCCTCAGGAGCCATGCCGCCCTCTTCCTCGTCGAGGTAAAACTGTCTTCTCCTCCACCGCTCGTGCAGCTGTCTCCGAGCCATGTCCCGCTTCCGCTTCTCAATCTTTGGCATTCGTCGACGATTGCTTGATATGGCCCTAGCCCGAGTCTCACTCTCGTTCGTTGCCGAACCGTTGGCGAGATAGTCGTCGCCCCTAGCTTCGGGGTCCTCGCCATCTCGATCCTCGTCGTCGGTATCGTCGTCGTCTGAAGGTTCCTCAATCTCAAGAGTATGGTTACCCAAAAGGAGGTTAGGAAGCTCCTCCAATGTGGTGGGTGGCTCCAACAGTGTCACCCAGTACGTGCGGTCGGCGTCGCTGCCACTGAGGCGGCGAACTGTCCGCCAGTTGCTGTCCGTGTCGCTGCGCGCAATGAAACGTCGACGGGTGCGGCGGTCCGTCTCGCAGGCGAATAGGCTGGTGAGAATGTCTCCCCGGCTAGCCGTATCTCCTCGATCCCGCACAACAACATTTTCGTGATCATGACTGAGCTCGACACTCCCATCGGGGCGGTATGTCTTACCCTCGTGCCGCAATCCGCCATCGCCGGCAGGAACTCTACCTTCCCGGCCAAAGAGACTGCTTAGTGGCTGACGACTAGTCACGAGCTGTTGAGCCTCGGTGCTGGCAAGAAGTTGGTCTTCCAGTCCATCGAGTATATCCTTGTGCATTTGCTTGTAGAGGACGTAGTAGGCACGAAACATGCGGAGAAAATCTCTCCTATCGACGAAGCCGTCGGCATCGATATCGTAGCCCTCGAATATCTTGCGTAGTTTATCTTTACGCTTGCGGTACGAAAGTCCATGCAGGAATTCGGTAAAGCCAATCAAGTCGTCCTTGTTCGAATCGTAAAAGGAAAACATGCGGTCGTGGATAAGGTTCGGAGCGGCGTGGCGAGAACCGCCGGTTGGCACAAGACAGCGCTCGAAAGTCTTGCGATCCATGGCAACGCCCAGCTCATCTGGGTCATCTCTCCACTCTGTATTGGCCATGAATGTCCACTGCTCCCAGAAAGCCTCGAGCTCGGGCCTCTCAAAGCCCGTTTCCTTGGATAGCTTCGGAATCAGCCCGCGGGGGAGAGTACGGCGGCAGGTATCCGGGTCACCGGTGTACCAGACGGGCTGCATCTGGCGCGGGCCAAAGGGTGGGGCGGGCACGCGGATCTTGTAGAAGATGTGTGTCTTGATGTGGACACCCTGGGCTTCGCAGGTCTCGCAGAGATCGAAGTCGGCGCAGTTGGCGCATCGGTAGCGAATGCCTCGGATGGGAACCATGCCACAGGCGTTGCACTGGCAGCCGCGGTGGACGCATCCATTGCGACGAGCATTGTCCTCGGAGACACGGAAGAGCAGATTGACAATGTTGTGGCCGGCGCGTGGCATTGCGGAAAAGGAGCCAGGCTCGTAAAGCCAGTCGTCGTCTCCGCCATCGACGACGGTCTCACCGTCGGCTAGGGGACGGACGGTATCGAGGTCGACATTCTCGTCGCCGGGGGCCTCTGACGACGAGCTTGAGCCATCCTCGTTCCGCTGACCTCGGCGGCTTCGGCGGACAGCGTTGCTTCGGTGCAAGCGGTTGCCGGGGGGGAACAGTGAGGTTCCAGGGTAGTACTGGCTCTGGTAGGCGTAGTAGCCGATGGATGCGGCGGCGACGGCAGAGACGATGGCGACGGCTAGTCGTGGCCGAGAGATGCTCTCGACCGAAGGTGTCGGCAACCACATGGCGGGCTACCTCTGCAGCATGGTTGTCGAGGGTGATGGAGCAGAGAGGATCGAGCCGGCCCCGAGTCAGGGTTAGGGTTAGAGTCAGCGTCAGAGTCAGCGGTAGAGTGATGGCAGCAGTTGAGGCCAAGACGATGCCCTCAACGTGTACAAGTCTCAGAGAGCGTCGAGGTTGAAAGTGTGAAACGCAGCACGAGCAGCCAGCGCCAGCTGCTAGCAGCTGCCACAGCCAGGTGGCCCGTGCGGCCCGGGGTGTGCCGCAGGTACGTACCTCCCATGAGGGTCCGCAAGGTGGATGACGGATGCTTCTGCTTGTCATGGAGGCCCGAAATTCGCTTCCCTCAGCCCACTTCGCTCTCGCTCTCTATCTCTACAACATCACAACTTGGTCAATCCGCCTGCGACTGCATTGCTGCAACAATGGCTGACGGGCTCCCTTCCATGCCGGGGCCGATGCCCTCGTCGTTTGACCAGGACCAGTAAGCGCTTCAATCCTCTCGCTGCAACCTACAAGTCAACTCCCCTACTCACGCGACAGGCAGCGAGCTGAACAACGAACGAGCCCTCCACAAGTTCTTCCGCAAGGTCAAGGAGGAGCCGCTGATTCCTCTGGGTATGTCGACGGCCCTTGTCCTTGCCCCTTGATTTTCCTTCTGCATTGCATCTGACGCGCCGCCTCCAAAGGAATCGGCCTGACCTGCCTGGCCTTCGTCAATGCCTACCGAGCTCTTCGCCGCGGCGACTCCAAGCAAGCGAACCGCATGTTCCGGGCTCGAATAGCAGCCCAGGGCTTCACAATCGTCGCCATGGTCGCGGGCAGCATGTACTACAGCAAGGACCGCGAGAAGACCAAGGAGCTGCGCCAGCTCAAGGAGCAGCACGACGCCGAGGAGAAGCGCATCAAGTGGATCCGCGAGCTCGAGGTCCGAGACGAGGAGGAGAAGGCCTTCCGAGCCCGCCTCGAGAAGAAGATGCAGCAGGGAGCCACTCCTGCCGCGGACGAGGAGCTGATGTCCCAGGAAGCCCCCGAGACGACCTCCGAGGGGACCGGGGGCGTCCTCAGCAAGATGGGCCTGTGGTCCCAGGCCGAGAACAAGGCTGCCGAGGAGACTGCGGCAACGGAGGATGCAAGCGAAAAGGCCGAGAGAAGAAAGAATCCCAAGAGCTCTCTTGGTGATTTAGGTGAAATTATTGCCACCAAGAAGAAATAGAGCGGAAGCCCGGTGAACAACAAGTCACTCGTTTCTTTTGGGCGCATGCTGGGGGCTTGTACAAAACAAAGGTAGGATCAAGGTGGTAACGGTGGTTGTTCGAAATGACATGTGTACCTCATTCGTTCGAGTTGTACGATAGTTGATGCAATCTTGCTGCGGCCCAGCGCAGCACGGCTCTACTCCTTGAACAGTGTATATAACGTTTTATTATTGTCACTTCGCTGTCGCAAGCACCCGCCGTAGGAGACATCTTCTGGTGATATCATCCTAACCCATTGAGCCACCGCTTCGGTTCGCCCCAATCAGACCTGCCATTTCCAGCAGTGCCCGGTCCGCTTCGATATCTCCGGTCCCCAGGTTGATCTTCCGGCGAGCCTCAGCCTCTCTTGCTTCCCAGGCCCAGTGCTCAGCTTGTACCCGCGCCTCCTCGTCACCGCCGCACCCCCAGACCTCGAGGCTTTCGATTTGAAACCGGTCTTGGAAATCAAACTTCCTTACTACACTTGGGTGAAATGCGCCGCCTCGCGAAGTGTAATCATGGTTGAAAACGCCATATTCGAATGAATCGTCCAGCAGGAGGGATATTGGCCCCAGCGGTAGAACCCCGACCCTTCTGTGGGCCTGGGTAGGCTTCGGGTGAGGGCTCCCAAAAGACAGCATTGGTTGGTTTCCCGGGGGTTTCGTGAAAGTCACGTAATCCTTGTTGACTGTCGAGGCGTGGAAGACATCGTGGATGGGTTCAAGCTGGAACAAGACCGTGTCCGAATCCCCAAAACACTCCCTATGAGTGTGCTTCCAAGGCTCCCGCACAAACACCCCAAAAGTCAGACGATCAGACTTGCTGCCGTGTGGGACGCGTCGGGGGGGAAGAGACGAAGCAAATGTAGCTTCTTGACCTCCTTGCGGTGCATCATCGAGGCGCGTCCCGCTCACCAACAGAATTGTTGGTGCTCGCCAGTTGAAGACCTTGGCTTCGAAACTTCCCATTGAGAAACCTGCTTCGTTACCGGAATACAGGAGTCTCACACGTCGGAACAAGTCTGCGCCTGGCAGGAAGAGAGAGAGTTGGGAAAGTGTGTGTTGGTTCAGGATATCTCCGCCTTCGAGCAGTAACGGCTGCGCAGCTTGGATGCTTTTGGTGACCTGAGGGGTATTACTTGATGAATGTTTCGTAAAGTCTAGGTTTTGGGAGAAAAGAAAATGCTCAAACAGTCCATTGAATCCACTAAAGAGATGCGGGCATATCACTGGGATGATGGTCTTGAAATGGTTGTACCGAATTCCAGGGTCCTTTTCGACATTGACAAACGCAGCAAGGATGTATTCGGCTGTTGACCGGAGATTTTCGAGTTCCTCGCCCACGACACGTCCTGAATAAAGGGACAAGCTTTCCTGAGGATCGAGCGGAGCAGCAAGAAGGAGAAGCATTACTAGTTTGTGGAAGTTGTCAGACGGGATGGTGGCTCCGTGAGTTGTTGGAGCATGACCTTGGTCAACGGCCTCTTTGATATCCAGTAGCTCAAAAGCCGTCAGGACAAGGTCGTCGTCGTCTTCGTCATCTTCGTCAGCATCGTCTTCCACAGCTGCGTCGACAGCAAACCCGGTATTGTGATCGTCGGCTGGCTTCTCTGGCATCTTGGGCTCCCGAGTATCTGAGACGGCATCTTCAGTGGCCGCGGGTGGTTTGCGGTCATGAACAGCTAAGCTTTTGAAAAGCAACTTGGTTCTGTCCGTTGACCCCCGCGCCAGCACCTTTTTGTATCGCTCAGTCATGATGACAACCACCATGATCATCTGCGGAAGCTCCAGCACAACTGGCGCCTGTTGCAGGAACGGGAAAGCCCCAATGAAGGACGCCATCTGGAAGATGATGGGTGAGGCGCCAAGGATGTCTGGGATCTCCAGGTAGCGGGCGATGGTGTCTTCCTTCAGGTACTTGATGGAGTCCTGTTCGTCTGCCAGGGACTTGAAGACATCCTTGAATGAGTAGAATTCCAACGAGGTAAAGCACTTGTCTTTGAATCTTGATGCCTGTGTAAGATGATCAGTCAAACTCCATAAGCGTCATCGATGATACGGCGTCGATAGCTTACCAGCTCTTGGGTCAGCTCCTCGTGCGACCGGCGCGGATGGTTCTCATCCGAGATACTCTGGCCCATTGTGAGAAGCTCACGTCCAAATCAAGTCATTTAGGGTAGTTAAGACGGCGTCTTTGCAATCACAATTGAGTATCAGGAAATGGTATGACATGCATGGATCAGTAGTTGGGATAGACGTGTAACTTATGCTTCGGATGAGTCGAGGTATCTCACCAGGTACGTACCGGAAGTGCGTCATGCCGGTGCTGCACGTGACACGAAATCAGTCGGGCTAGGTCAACTACAACTACAACTCAACTCACAAGTGAATGCTGCTTGCTACCTTCATTCCTTCATCCAACAATGCGATCACACCAGAGATACAGACGAGAGCTGCCTCTCCATCGCTTGTTTCTCAATCGACGCCTTGTCTCACCCATAGATTATAATAAACTCCAGACTTTCCATGCAGACCTTCGCAAGGCCCAAGCACCGATCAAGACAGCCGTGGTGAAATCAAACACATTATTACTGAGCATCTACTAACAACTTACCTGAACACTATGAAACATTTCAATCGTCCGCCTTCCAAGACTAGGCCTGGGCGGCACAGTGAACAACCTCTGGCTCCAGCTCGGGCTCCAGC